>VMOF01000002.1:15445601-15873101 GCA_011764245.1 Trialeurodes vaporariorum | reverse complement strand
TGTCTACCTAGCTCTATGGTTTCATTACAAACGCTTTTTATTCCTTACATAGTTATTCATTGCTTTTGCACTTACTTCAGATGCTCTGACAGCTCAAAATTTTGTTTATTTCAGTTTTGCTGTTCATTAAAAGCGTTACTTCTAAGCTAACAAACTATTGAGTTCACTCTTGTTTTGAATTGCTGAAATCCATGGATGGATAGTTTAAGTTTTATATCTTATGATATGTCATCCTCTCAGATGAAAGTTGTTGGTCAATGGATACCCACTCATTTTAAACCTTTAAACCTTTTTTTACCTTCACCAGGGATTTAAATTCATCCTCATTTTATCTTGTAAGAGTCTTGTGTCTTGCGCCATCTTGTGTTGTGCTGTGCTTGTTGATAGACCGTTGAACATGTCTTAATGCTTAAGCGCAGTAGAAGTAAAGCGCATAAACCCTGAGCGCTATCAGACGCCAAATAATTTGAAAAGACCTCTACTCAGTAGTGTCGCATGAAATCTAGCAATCCTGTATTTCATTCATTTAAATCCATGCACAATTTCACTTATCTAAATGGACAAAATGCAGCGTTGCCAGATTGCAGACAACCACACTGCCTCTATTTATTTTAGGGTGGAAATCACCACTTGCAATTAAATGAAATTAACTCGTAAGTTATTAACTTGCAGATTGAGGAGAATAACTCATATTAAAACGAAAGTTTCTGCTTCATTTACCAGTCTTAGGTAAGTAGGGTGATTAACAAGATGTACTTGCAAATGCAAATTTTTCTACTGCTAAGAATGCAAGCGTAGCGCATAACATTGCTTTGATCCACAAGAATACGCAACGTATCTCAAAAGTCAAAACTTTTGTGTTTGGTAGTGCACACACACATAAACTCAGTCTCTGGACTTACTGAGGCAGACCAAAAAGTGCGAGTTGCACTCAAATATTTAAAAGTCTGCCTAGGGTGAGAGTCACAGAGGATGCGAGCAATACTTGCTGCCTGAGGATGCCCAGTGGAGTTGTTTTCCCAAGTTGTCACGGTGGCGACTAAGGCTCTCCAGAGCTTTAAGCATCAAATGATTCTGAGTGAGACTTTAGAGGAGTCTTACAATCGATTACAAGTGATTAATCAATTTACAAACTAACTAATGAACTGAAAGGCAGACTTTTCCGAAACTATCAAATTAATACCTATTATGTTAATTTAAAAAAAAAAAAAAAAAAAAAAAAAAAAAAACTTGCTTGCAATTAACCTTGTTTACCGTCTCTGGGGTCTGATTACTTTCCAGGAGGCTGTTATGAACAATTGTATCGAAATTCCATCGAGTCGATGATTGAATACCTATGTGTTATTCTTATGGGTGGTGTCATTACGATAGGTTTCCTTCCGACAGAAATCCTCCCATCCCTGCAGAATTTCGACAATGACTCCTGAGCTATTGGAGATTTTCCGCGGAGATGGGAAGGTTTCTATCGGGATGAAACCTATCAGAATGATACCACCCATAAGCACAAACTCAATCATCAACTCAATGGCATTACGATACGATCATTCATAATCAGCCAGCTGAAAGATTACCTTCCGGCGAGTGAATTTTCTCAACTTGTTTAAGTTATCTCTGGAGCAGAATAATGCTTTGAGCAAATTGCTAACAGACATAATACAATGAATCATTCCAAATTGATAAGCCCTTGAACTAGAAAAGACACAGTACCAAAACCTAGGACAAACAGTAGCGCTCGTTTCAGAAGTGTAGGCGTACCTAGACCATAATCTTTGCCGAATTTCCAATTTTCATTTCTTCAAATCAAAACAAAACTTGCCTCTAACTTTAAACTTTTGATTTTAGTTCTTTAACTTCCTTAGTTAAAATTCTACACTCAAATTCATTTTTATTAATGTTCAGTTTGTAACATGAGAAATAACGTTGACAAATTCCGAAGATTATCGGTCTAGGTGCGCCTACACTTCTGCAACGACCTATACCTTATGGGATGTCACTCAAAGAATAATGCGTTAAAAGCACAGCACACTTGGCCTTGGTAGTCATGATTCTCGGTGCTTCAAGTTTAATAACTCATTCCATGTAAGTACATAACTCTGGCATTTCACATTGTTATATCGGATCAGAACATTTGACAAACCAATATTGCGGGTTGGTGGCAGGAGCCGCATACCTACACTTAAACAATTGGAAACTGAAGATTGGAGTTGATTGATCAGTCATTCCACTAGCTAAAAATTACCGTTTATTACTCTCACAAGATAAAATGAGGGTGGATTTGAATCCCTCGTGAAGGTAACTCTGAAATGATTGAGAAGAAAATGTCTGTATCCATTGACCAACAACCTTCATCTGAGAGGGTGACATGTCATGAGTTAAAAAACTTTAACTATCCATCCATGGACTTTGGCGAATCGAAACAAGAGTGGACTCAAAAGTTTGTTAGCTTTGAAACACTTTGAATGAACGACAAAACTGAAATAAACAAAATATCCGATCGAGTAAATGACAGTAAACATCGTGACCGTAAGTGAGAAGTGATACATAACCTAACCATGGACGAAACTCCAACAACAACAACTGAGCCGTACCCGCCATCTTTGATCTGATCTTTGGTTATCAAAAGATTTGAAAGCTCCGACTCTTCAATCTGGCGACATTCCCTTATTCAGCAATGAAATCGACCAAACTTTGCAAAGGTTTCTTCCTTAGACTATAAGGAATACGACGGTACTAAGTTTTTTTAAATACGAGTGACGGTAAATGCTGTAGCCCTGGCTAAATATTGGTCCTGAAACCATCAAATTTAAGCGATTTATTCTAAATATCTCCCTTATTATTTAGCGAATTGCCATTTCCTTGAAAAGCCGCTACCACGAAGACAAGACGGTTCCAACGGTACCAAGTTTTTAGTAATCCGTTCTATGGTTGACCCGGAAATGAGGTGAGTTTGTGGACATTAGCGGAGCACAGCGAAATGCGATTTTTGACCTAATAAATAAGGGTTTTTAAGCAATTTCTTCCTTCAGTCGAAAATATACGAAATTTCAGGGTCGATGGGAGATATAACATGCAATACTGATTCCAAATATGTGCAACACTTGAGGGTTTTGTTCTACGGTTTACTAGAAATAGTAGTCAACAAGTCGCAATTTTCATGAAAATGCCCTAAATGAGCTGATGCGTGTATAATAAGTGTTCACGGTGCTCTCCCAGGTTTCGTTTTCTGACTTGGCCTGGGCGGCTACCGCCACTTATGATGCAAATTTGACAAAAGGTAACAATAGTTGGATAACATTCCGTGTCACATTTAATTTCAAAAACAATTCTGTTGCATGGGCGGTGCGTGGGGTCGAAAAGGGGGGGGGGGGCTAAAAGAAATCGATGACTTTTTGGTCATCGTCAAAAATGTTTAGCCCGAAGTCCTCATAAAGTGCGGAGGGGGGGGGAGGCTTTATAGCCCCAATAGCCTCATACACTCTTGCATGCTACGTCGTTATGAAGGGTCAATTCTACGATGAACCGAAGTGCAACTTTTTTCGAATTTGACTGTGACTCAGGGCTAAAAAGGTGACAATGAGTGGGTATCTATACATATAAAACTTACGCTCAAATTTGTTCACCTTTTTTGAAGAAAATTTGTCCGTGCCTAAACAGTTTGAAATTTTGAAAAAAAAAGCAAATTTTTTTCGCTATTTTTGGCCTGAAAGTTCTGCCGCTGTTTAAAAAAAAAAAAAAAAAAAATTATTCAAGATGAGTACCATCATATTTGCCGAAAGTCATTCCTTCACAACGTAACGTAGGTTTAAAGGTTAATGCAAATGACCGTTTTAAATAGCGTATTTCCTGGTTTTAGCGCTGATTTTTGACTTATTACGTTTTAAGGCCCGAACTCGTTTCGAACTAGTTTCGTTTTGTTTGGTTTTTTTCGAAATTAAAAAACTCTGTTCAAAATTCAATTTTCTACAGGAAAGAATGTGTCACGTCTGCCCAAAGTCACTCTCTCCAGTCATCTAAAGTCAGGCTTTTAGCAACGACGGTTCCCAGCCTAAGAGCCCAATTTCATGACAATTATAATAAAACTATTGAAAAAGTTTGGTTTAGGATTGAATTTTCTTCAAAATGGTCACTATCGATTTCGGCCTAAGTTAACTGTCATTTTGCGACTTATCAGGGCTTAAAAGTGAGCTCCGTAGTCCATAGATAGAGGTGATTTAGTATAAAAATTTCTCAAATTGAATTATCTCAGAATAAGGTTCCTACAATATTATATCTGCGAGACTTGAGTATTTTCTCATGAAAGACCCCCCAGCGTATTTTTTATATCTGAAATAAATTTTTAATCAGGTTTACAAAATTACTAAATCTAAGATTTAACAGCCGCGGACCCCAGTTCAAAGACCGGAATATCTATTATGCTGTTTACTTAATTTGTCCAAATATTAAAAAAAAGAAAAATCCGACAAGTTTAACTCCTTTTTATAGGGTTTTGTAGGCTACGTTTACTACGTTTGGAAGCCCTATTGCGGATGTTTGGTAAAGCTTGCCTTTGATTGGCTGTAATTTTTTACCTCAATCAGTTACATGCATCGAAATTTGCACTCTAAGCGCCCATGCGATTCTGTTGTTGGTATATTCATTACTTCCGTTCAAAATACACGATATGTCTCTTGTCTGTACTGGTGTTAATTAAAGGACTCTGAAGGTGTTTTAAATTTTCTTTGTTTGTTTTAAAAGATTGTTTAAGTGAAAAGCGGGAAATTTAAAACTGATCAATCCTATGCTGATTTCACAATACAAAGAAAGCCATCTTCAGAGTGTCTCTGAAGGCGTTTTACCAAATTTTCTTGTTATGTTTTATTAAAAAGCGGGAAATTCCAAATCGACGAATTCAATGCTGATTTCACAACTGATCCTAAGACTAATGACTCGGAGTCATCTTAGCTAATCGAATTCCTCGACTTTCAATTTACCGCTCGTCACTAAAGCAGTCGATTGATTTAAATTCATAAATTTTGTGAATTGATGAATGTTCAAGTAAGGATTTCGAATAAATCGTGTTTCGAGAGCTTTTTTCATTTTCTCGTGTAGATTTTATGCAGGGACTGTCAAAAATTGCCCTCCCCCTAAACTTCCTGATATTGGAGATCTATTGGTATTGTGTATCAGGGACCAAATAATGTTACGGCTTGACGGTCCTCCGAAAGACGTTGGATGGTGCGCACGTAAGTATGATTGCGTGAGGTTTATACCCCCCGTAAATGCTCACCTATCATCTGCGCGCGGGGCCGTGAAGACGGAACATTATTTGGTCCCAGTGCTTCTAAAAAACCATACATTTTGCCCTAAGGTATATCTATCTATGGGTGCGGTTTTACTAACTTCATTGTCGTCAAGTCGTGAATGCTTGTGATTCATATGTTTTCAATATGAAGATTTTTTAGGATTTTTGTTTTATGCGTCAAAAGCAAGGTCTAGCTTGAATGGGAAATCTTACGTATAGTAAAACGTGGAACGTAGAATTCTCACAAATATTTTTGTTTGGAAATATATCGTTTTTCACCGAGCGTAAAGTATTTCTATAGTTACATACACGGTAGACATTTCTTAAACTATCCCAAAGTTTATTCTAGCAAAAAATGGTATTTTTCAGTTCGCCGAAAACCGATGATTCCACCGGTTGAGAAATGACTACACAGTTCAGTTCAGTGTATGACTGTGATGCACGAAAAAACTCGCATCTGTAATCTTTTCTCAACCGGTGGTGTTGTCGATGACTTTAAAAAAAATTTGCGGATATTTTGATTATTTAACAGCGTTTCTTGCGATTGAGAAAATATTACAGATCAGAGTCATGGGCGCCCGCAAAGGGGGGCAAGGGGGGGGGCGCTTGCCCCCCCCTGGAATTCAAAACAGTCAAAATTTCAAACGAAAAATGAAAGGACCAAAAGAAATTGAAAAGTAAATCAAAGGAAGAATAGTTGACGAACTTTAATATTAGTTAATGATGTAATTTTAACTCACTTTTTGCAAGGGATAGTAGAGTTATACATTTTTCTTGCTATTATTACCATCTGTCGTCCCTTTATTCATAATATCAAACACGTCAAAGTTATTATTATTATTATTTGGAAACACCGACAATGGCTTAGTAATTGTTCACTATTTGGATGGGGAAAAAAAGAAAAAAAAGTTTCCCTTTCTCCTCGGGGGGGGGGGGGGGGGGGGGGGGGGGGCCCTCCAACAATTTTGCCCCCCCTTTGGAAAATTTTCTGCGGGCGCCCATGATCAGAGTATTTTCGTGCAGTACAGTCATACACTGAACTACTCTGTAATCTTTTTACAACCGGTGGAATTGTCGGTGAATTGAAAAATGGCAGTAATTATACGCGAAACGACAGCTCTGCTAGGAAGAGCTCACGCATTTTGAGTATCGGGTTGACGGGTTCGGACAGTGGGTCGGTTGCAAACTTTTGCTACAACGATAAAGAATGTTTCGTCGTATGTAAAATCGCCCGAAAAGTCCATTGGTGGCATCAGAAAGTCATGAAATGCGATAATAAACTCACAAAAGACGTTTAATGAGATCCAAGATGGCGGTAAAATATCGAGCAATCTGTATGCATGCACCTTTGTCATCCAAGGATTGCCAACGTTAAAACCCTCACAGCATCAGAGGTTATGAGGTTTGTTTGCGTTGTGATTGGTTGTGATCGATATTGTGAGGTTGGCCATCTTGGATGTTCATTGTGCTTGCATACAGGTTGCTCGATATTTTACCGCCATCTTGGATTTCATTAAACGTCTCTTGTGAGTTTATTATCGCATTTCATAACTTTCTGATGCCACCAATAGACTTTTCTCGTGATTTTACATGAGATTGGACACTCTATAGCGCTGTAGCAAAAGTTTGCAACAGACCCATTAGCGGTATCGCTTTCGAAATTTATCAAAATGGATCGGTGAGGGGTTGTTCAGCAAAGAGTTACCATTCGTTGGTAAGCTACTGCTCACCGATGCATTTTGATGCGTTTCAGAAGCAAGCACCACTACTTGTCTGAATCCGTCAACCTGATATTCAAAATGCGTGAGCTATAGGACTGCCGAGAAAGAAGAAGCAATTAAATATGAAAAAAAAGAACAATGACAAGTCGATGATGTACTTTTAACCCTTTATGGGCCAAGCCCAAGTTTAATCGTTTTTCTCCTCTAACTTCACATTGTTTCAGTCTTTATTCCGGATAAACGTAATTACGATGAAAATACTTACAAGACAAGGCTTTGGTCGGGTGCCTTCAATCTGTCGTATAGGCAATTCCAACTCTCCCGAGTACGAACAGTTAACTACCTTCCCTTTATAAACGGATGAGCGGCGTCTTTTTGAAATAACCTGGCCCTTAGAGGGTTAAATCCTTATAATAGACGGTTTTAGTGCAGTGGTGGCTCGCCTAAGAAGGCAAGGGAGGCTGTGCCTCTCCAGACAGTCAGAGGGAAGAAAAAATAACGTCGACAAGACAGAAACGAGAGACAACATATTAAAATTAGGCAATCACAATGTCCGTGACTCGAAAACTTGAGTCAATCTTCACTATGAGAGAGCGCAAGAGAAAGAAGTTGTAAGCGGGCGGGGAACGAGATTTCAGAGTCGCGAAACGACAGCAGTCAGCAGTGCCAGAGTCGAGTCTGTGCCTCGTTGGGAGGCACAGACTCCGAGTCCGAGTCGGTCGAGTCAGTCAAGGAGTGGTGTTCGGAACACAGACACACACACACACACACACACACACAACCAAGCAAGGACTGTGCACGCACTAACGAAGGTATCGGAGGCTGCTATCCTCCTCGACTCCCGCAGCGTTGCCGAGCCGGTAGCCGGATAACCATCATGCCAGTCGCCGGACTAGCCGCGCATGTTTGTTTTTGTCTACGTGTTATACATATACGGAGGCCCCGGACCCCCCCCCCCCCGCAGCCTTCCCCAATACCTAAGCCCACGAGCCGCCACCGTTTTAGTGCGAAGTAAACGGTTAGCCAACATCACAACAATACACTCATCGGTCGCAATCGGGTGTGACAAAACTCGCGTAACGTTCCAAACTAT
This sequence comes from Trialeurodes vaporariorum, assembly GCA_011764245.1. NCBI lineage: Eukaryota > Metazoa > Arthropoda > Insecta > Hemiptera > Aleyrodidae > Trialeurodes > Trialeurodes vaporariorum. The sequence continues at coordinate 15,865,006 of VMOF01000002.1, read as the reverse complement.
CTCACTCACTCTCTCGTGACCCAAACGTATAGGTGTATATATCCATCCATCTCTTTCTAGTTTCAAAATTCGTATTCAGGGCCTTGTTTCACAACATATTACTATCAAAATCGCATTAAAATGCATCGAAAAACTAATTTCTGCCAACAAATTTCACTAATGATGTCTTTATCTACGATTTTTGAAAGGACATGGCACAATCCTTATGGGAATTGGCTTACCGCTAAATGTTTTTTAAGTATTATAAATCGACAGATTATCACTTGAAAAGAAAAAGTTCTCACGGCACCGAAGTGATCCCATGTCCAGTTTTTTAGCTATTAACGCTCAAAGACGGGAACTACTTCTCTCGTGCGTCGGCGCGCAAAGATGAAGTAGTGCCGGCCGCCTCACAACTCGGCTCAACGTAGAGTGTGGTCGGCCCATTTCGATCATTCATTCACCCGCTCGACTACCTGCCGAAGTCTCTCTTTCTATTCCACTGCTCGTCTCTCTCTCCCTCTCCCTCACCCGCACCCCGCACGCTATTCTTTCCCCACCCGAGCACGTTTGGGTTCCAAGAGACGAGCAAAAACAATTCGTCCGTTTCCGTGTTTATACATTTCTCGGCTTTTCTTGCTTCTTCCGAATTCTTTCGGTCACATTAGTTTACTGTCATATCTCTCGTAATGAGTAGCCGCGCGTGGCACCTCGGATGCTTTAAGATACCGAAGTTGTTGATACTCCAGCTTCAACCCCCCTCTCCCTTGAGGATACCGATTACGGAATGTAAACAGAAACACTTTTCCGATCGCATTGAGGGAGAGGGAGAGAGATACGAGCAGTGGAATAGAAAGAGAGACTTCGGCAGGTAGTCGAGGGGGTGAATGAATGATCGAAATGGGCCGACCACACTCAGTGTAGCCAGGTTTGGATAGGGTGAATAGTCCACGCGTGGACAGTTTTCGAGTTGAAAATTGTCCACGCTGTGGATAGGGATAGTAGATCGGAACATGGGAGCGTGGACAGTTGTGGACAGTTGTGGCTGTATTCTCATCAAAATAGTCCACGTGTGGTCGAATCTGTCCACTATTGGCAACACTGACCACACTCTACGTTGAGCTGAGTTGTGAGGCGGCCGGCACTACTTCATCATTGCGCGCCGACGCACGAGAGAAGTAGTTCCCGTCGTTGAGCTTTAATAGCTAAAAAACTGGACATGGGATCACTTTGGTGCCGTGAGAACTTTTTCTTTTTGAGTGATAATCTGTCGATTTATAATACTTAAAAAACATTTAGCGGTAAGCCAGTTCCCATAAGGATTGTGCCATGTCCTTTAAGTGAGATAGCATTATGAAGTTTACGTGAGAGCAGGATACATGAAGTTTTACGTGAGAGCAGGATACATGAAGTTTTACGTGAGAGCAGGATACATGAAGTTTTACGTGAGAGCAGGATACATGAAGTTTTACGTGAGAGCGCAAGAGCGACGGTTTGTCTTTGTTTGGAATGCTCATCGCCGGGTGACGTCATAACCAAGTCATCACTAAAACCATCTATCAACTGTGACTCTTTGAATTTCTTTAAGCAGCATTGTCCCTGCAAATCTAATACAACCGAAGGTGGAGAGAGCGGGGATATAGCAGAGATAACTAAGCTAAAGAGATATGGCAGAACTGCTCAAAACTGTTAATCGACTCCTACGAAGTAGGCAAACTGGCATACGATCTGGTGGACCATTTTTGTAAACAATTCTGAAAGTAACCGAAGTGCGTTCGGCTGGCAGTAAATGACTTTTGACTAAAGTTTTAGTGGTTATTTTGGTGGTTAAATTTTTCCCTTGACATTTTCCATCTTATCAACGTGTTTGGAAAGCAAAAAAATTCAGAAAAGTGTGTGCCTAGAATTTATTTCCACTAACAGCAGTAATAGCAATGTTTACGAAAAATGGTCCACCAGGTGGTACGCCGTATTGTATCACGGCCTATTTGAAGGCGTTTTTTACGATTGTCGATTAACGGTTTTCTAACATGGCGGGGATAGGACTTGCCATATCTCTTTAGCTTAGTTATCTCTGGGATATAGCCATGAAAACGCCGCGCCGCCCGCCCTGCGGACACGGACGCGACTACTTGCCGCGAAGCGAATGGGGGGAAACAGCGAGGACTCCTGCGCGAACCTCGAGCTTCGGCTTACGTCGCGGACAATGCCCGTGGCGAGGCGCTCTATTATGTATTTTATGCTTTTTGTAGTGGTTGTTAGCGTTGAACTGTATCAAATGGAAAGATGATGAGTGTCTGTATCATAGACATTCTAAAAAAAAACTGGCCACTACTATCTCACGACACGGAGGAAAAATGAAGCCGGCAAAGGCACGGGCTGATGGGCAGGGCACTTCCCCGCTCGGGGGTATATGAACCAATTTACATAGGCGGACCGTATCAGGGGCTAGGGGGAGCTATAGCCCCCCCCCCCCACTTTTTCGGGTGGTGTGGCTAAAAATCGAGAAAAAGTCATCTCATGAGACTTGAGAGGCAAAACAAAAAAAAAAATAATAATCACTTTTGAGCCTCCCCCCCCACACTTTTTTGGTCACGATCCGCCTATGCCAATTTAACATTAACTCATATGTAGAGCCTCGCTCTTCAAACCTATTTTAGTAAATTATTTTTGCAAATAACAGAATTGAGTCTCATAAATTTTATACAGTACAGTATACCATACATTTTTAACTGAAAATTGAGACCGATTTAAGGCGTCGGATGGACTGTCACACTATGAGATTGAAAAAAATTGGCAAAAGTCAGTGGAAAAAATTTATCAAAAATCATCGTTTTCGACCTTTTAAGCGTGACTTATAACTTTCCAGATATGATTTTGGGTTTCAATTACTTGTTAACAGGGTTCTCTGTAGTTAAAAGTTGTCTTAATTGTTTATAAATTATGAATTTACGGAAAACCATTCTGATTTTCGGCCACTTTTTAACGATTTCAGACGAAAGTACATATATGTTCTTTAAAAATCGAAGATAACGATTGGTCGGCCGTTCTACATATATACTTTAGTACCCATAACCTCCCTCTTTGCAGCACTTTAAATCATAAATATCTGTCTGATAAATTGAACGAAAATTTCTTTCAAGTTCGTCAATTTCGACTTTGACATGAGCTGCATCTCAGATATACAACTTATATTCTGTTTCGCCATCTGTCCATCTGGCAACCATGTCGTCTGTCTATCACCTGGCATCCGGCAGTCCAGTCCTGATGCTAATGCAACTTCGTTTTACTGCGTTTTACTGACCTCCTGATCTCGTTTTACTGACCTCCTGATCTCGTTTTGGCTGTCACCGCCAAAACTTATCTAATCTCTACCTACCTCAGTGGCGTACCGGAGGCCCCCGCTGCCCCCGCGGCGCGAGGGGAGCCCCCGACCCAAGGGGCCCAAAATTAGGGCCCCATGATTACATCTGACCCGTGTATTTGACAAAATATAACATTTGGAAGAATGAAGATAAAGATGGAGAAGGAAATAAATAAGTGTAATATTAAAGTAAAAAGAGCTGCTTTGTTCCTCCGTTAAATGTGGTAAATTGGCCATGCATTTTCCGTGGTATTAAATGGATATTAAGGTTATCAGAAGCAGAAATTCAGCTCTATTCTCTTTTGGGAGAGAAACGGAATTTTACAGCTAAAACTGCGTGAAAAAACATCTCAAGAGCACTCAATTTTCAAAAAATGTCAGGGGAGGATCCCCAAGCCCCCTCTAGATGGGAGGGGGGGTCTTTATAAACCCTCCATTCACTGTGTAAAAATGTAAAGGGCCCCCGACTGAAGGTTCGCGGGGGGGGGGCGGGGGGGCCCCAAAGTTTCCGGTACGCCACTGACCTACCTATTCGTCGCACACGCCGCGTGTGGACCATTAATTGGACATTATGAAATTTGATGACTTCACATCCTATCTTACACCGCAAATCTGCGACTGGACCGCCTTGCATAAATTAATCATGACCTTTGATTATTCAAATACCCTCAATCCAGTAGCGTCATTTGCGGGGGGGGGCCCAAGGGTCGACCAAAAGTGAAAAAAGGATTACTTTTTTTTTTTTTTTTTTTTTGAGAGAAGAAAAAAGTTTCGAACTAAAATTTAGTGGTCATTTAACGAGTTTTGTTGGAATTTAGAGCCTAAATATCGGATATGCAGGGCTGTAGAGTGTCTAAAATAATACTGATGAGCAAAAAAACAAAAATTTAATCACATTTTTGCCCCCCTCCCCCCCCCCAAGCCGGACCCGAAATGACGCCCCTGCCCCAATCTATTACCTGCATCATCCGACTTTTGGGATATTATAAAAGCTCTTTTTCCTCTTAACTAATCATTCATTCATATTTGGAAGTTCCAAGTGACTTGAGTCCGGGTGTCACTCCGTTATTGTACGATTTAACCAATAAAATATTTGTTACTCTGTCACTTTCTTGTTCGACAAGTTTTTTCCTTCCTTTTTTTAAGGAACTCATAATTTACATATAAGTATGTACCTTTGAAAACTAAAAGTAGTTTATTTATTTTTCGATTTATCGATGGTTAAAGTTCGATTTGGACTACAGATTGGAAACCGCCGAACTAAACATAAAAAGGGAATACTGATTAATTATTTTGATGCTTTTCTGTTTCAGATGGAATTTTCTAATCAATTCAAAAGAATGAACGTTGCGTTACTTTTAGGTATTGGAACATTGGTCCTATACATGGTCAGTGTGCTGATTTCACTGTGGAAAAACAGGAGGGTGAACGCGTTCATGGCCAAGATTCCTGGACCAATATCTATCCCATTCATTGGAAATGTTTACTGCCTCCTTGGAGTCTCCAGCGATAGTAATTACAGCCTATATACAATCCCTTATGCTCTAACGGCTCGTGATTTTCGATTAATCAATAACTCCTCCATTAAAATTTATGGAAAAGAATCGATCCTCATAGGGTGGTTCATTTGAGCCTCCAAATATAATCGATCTTTCTGCACAGGATCAAACGAGAGTAAAATAATAATAGACTGTTCACGAGCCGGCACTGTCCCTATGATTATTTCATTTAATTTTTTAAAGGATCAGTTCAAAAAAGAGTTGTCTCATCCCATAAATATACAGTCTGTTTCAGTGAATTGATGTATCGAAATTATGCATGGAAATAGACGATAATTCACTGACAATGACAGTAATTATTCCGTTTGTTAAATAATAAAATCGCCCCCCCCAACCACAGTTTAGAGAGGTTAATTTTGCTTTTAAATGAATCGATTTTATTCAAATGGTCGTAAATATTTGATCCCGACCTGTAGGTTAGATAGATTTCCTCTTCAGATGGGAAAATTGCGGATCCGGGTCTTTTCTGCAAAGAGCCTAAAAATGGTCGAGTCGAGTAGTTTGCAAGTTAGTTTTTTTTTAGTAAAAGAAAATCAACGTGAAATTGCGTATTTAATTATTTTTGATTTTAGGAGAACTTCATCAAAGCTAAATTGATGGTGAACACATGAAATTTAGCTTCTTCAACTGTGGATGCATGACTGTATCATAGTCCTTGTTTGATTTGAAAAGAAAAACTATTTATAAGTCTTTTTGAAAGGGAAAATTGATATCAAGTAATTTTTTGCGTATTTGAGAGAGAGGGGGTTGAGTTATATCTTAAAAATGTGTTCGGAAGCTGTGCAAAACTTCCTTCCAACTTGAGCAGAACAAAAAAAAAAAAAATTTTAAAAATTGGTGAGAGTATACAACGTTTTGAAAAAGGACGACTCAAAAATGAAAGAAAGAAAGAAAAAAAAAACAGTGATCAAATCAGGGTTATCTCTTCTGGTATAATTGATTCCCTACCAGGGAACTAAAATTAGGTCGAAGAGCCAATTTGGAAACAAGAGCCATGAAATAAATTAGTGATGAAATGAATCAGTACTCCTTCACGTGGATCCCACAGCTTGTAAGTGCTTGCGTCGTAGATATTAAATTACGTTCAATAATACAAGTTAATATTAGTTATTGACTCATTGGAATGACGCAAGAAAGAAAAATTTATTCGCATTTTTCTTAATTTTATCTGGGGGGGGGGAGTCCACTTATCCCCCCTCCGGTATTCAGAAGACTGCATTATTAAATATTTTGGGCCCTGTTTCAGATTTGTGGCTCGAAATTAGAAAATTACTGCTTAAGTATCCAACAGGCGGATTTTGGGCCTTGGGCACTCCATATTTGATTACTGGCGATCGGGAAATATTTAATGTAAGTACGAAGTGGACATGGACATTTAAGTTTACCCATCAAAGGACGTTTTTCGTGGTCAAAAGAAAGAACTAAGACCAACATTCGAGAAAGTTACGAAACGTCCTAACAGAAATCACTGATGGGACGCTTGCAAACTGTTGCTACATGTGTTTGAAGAGTTGATTCTTGCATATAAAAACCTGTAAAAATGACAAAGATTACACCAAAAAATGAAAAAAAAAAAATCACTCTCAGAATCGGGCTTAGTGGCGAAACTGCGCAGGTATCCTGGGAGATTCCTATCTAAATTTAGACATATCTCTGTGCTTCCGCAGAGAAAGTGACAAATTAGACAGGAATCTCCCATGATGCCTGCTTAGCTCTACCATTGCGATCTTGCCGTTATAGCTGTTTTCTGAGTTCATAACTAAATTTTAGATTACATAATTCAGCGTTATTTTCGATGGGTTGTACTATGACTTTCAAAAGAAAGTACGAAATTTTCGAAAATCGAAAAAAATCTTCACACCCCAGAAACCCAGAAATCTTTTCGTCTTCATCAATCATTTCTTTTTTTTTATCTTGTTTCGAAATTTTTAACATTTTAAATCTCGGGAACGTTCAAACAATTTTGCGACTTTCAAGTGTTAACGATCTATACAAAATGACTCTTTAAAGTACGTCATAAAAAATCGTAAATTCTATCGAAAACAACAGAACAATTTTAACAATAGCCTCGTTTATGCGAGCATCTCAACCCGGGTTCTAGAACCCGAGTTCAGCTGAACCCGAGTTGAGATGCTCGCATAAACACTTCGGATCTCGCTGAACTCGGGTTCGACTCGACCCCGATTTAAAACCGAGTCGAGTCGGTGAACTCGGGTTGAGATTTCACGCATAAACACCTCGGAGTTCAAAACCCGGGTTCACGCGGCATCGATGTCACCAATCCGAGCGAGGTTAAACACGCGTCTTATGCGGTCGCACTTGTCCGTACCGCACCAAGCATCGCCGCCATTTTCGTCAAAAATGTAAACAAACACAGTGAAGAAGAAGTAAGAAATCCTTTGAACTCGAGTTCAAATACACGGGTGTTTATGCGCAAATCCAAGTTGGACCCAGGTTGAAACTCAACTCGGGTTGACTCAACCCAGGTTCAGATCTCTCGCATAAACGAGGCTAATAGGTCTTCCAATCTGGGTACTTTCTTTTGAAAGTCATAGTACATCAGATTTTACTTTTCATTTGTTTATGGCAAAAGTTTGCAAGAGCCCCATTTTGGTACAGGCGGATCTAGGAATTAGTCTGTAAACAAGACTTGGAGTCATTCGATCTCGAACGAAATACTGGAACGACTCCAAATCTCACTTACATAAGCCACGTGACTGATTTCGTGGCACCGGTAACTTTTGAAAGGAGTAATTAAATTGGGTTTCGTCGTTAGCGAAGTGTTAACAACTTGACAAGTAGTTAACTATTCGTACGCGACTGTACCGTTTTAGTCTACCCTTAAAATTGAAGGCGAATCCATAGAAGTAAGACACAGTTTCCCAATCGAATGGAGCTGTTGCAAACTTTTGCTACAGGCTTATTAATGGTTGATTATGGGGTAATACCCAGTAAAAATAACGATTAGCACACTAAAAAATCACGAAATCCACTCCTAAACTCACAAAATGCTTTTAAACGCGAGACCGTAATGGCGGCCGGGGCCGCGGTTTTCATCGGGGCTCCCTATCTTCAATCAGCGCCATCTACACGAGGTGTTCTCGCAACACCACACAAGAAGAAGAAGAAGCATACAATTGCCACAAGAAAACCGCGGCCTCGGCCGCCATTACGGTCTCGCATTTAAAAGCATTTTGTGAGTTTAGGAGTGGATTTCGTGATTTTTTAGTGCGCTAATCGTTATTTTTACTGGGTATTACCCCATAATCAACTATTAATAAGCCTGTAGCAAAAGTTTGCAACAGCTCCATTGCGAGATCTTCTAGGGTGATGTATTTTAATCGGATTAAGTAATCAAGTTGTGCGTCGATATTGCGGGTTCAGCAGAATATGCCCCGCATTACACTGTCCACATTTTTAATAATTTCAACCAAAACATTCAGCGAATCAAGGAGTCGTCAAAAATGCAAATTAACCCTTTGAGACACGCACTATGAAAAATGAGTGACATCAATCTTGGATCCACGTCATTGAAGTAGTTGAACTTTTCTCATCTAAATTGACGTGCATCCCTATTTTTTTTTTTTAAATCCCATAAGACTCCATGTTAAAACCTGTACACATATGTGTACACTGTGACTGAAAGGGTTAACTATCTGATCGGAGAATCCTGCAGAACAAAAAGCTTCCAACGTTGCCAAGTTCACTCTCTTCGGGATTTGAATTTGATCGCACTTTTTAGATCTTGGTCAGTGGTGAAGCGAGCACGTAACGTTGAATTTGGTCTGTATAATTAATTGTGAAGATCGAGCTGTTGGATGCGTGGTGGACTTCCTCGAGTTCGACTTTTCGTGTGGGTTTAAATAAATCAACGACGCAATTTCATTGCAAAAAGAACTCTTCAGAAATCATGTGAGCCCTCTTGGATATCAAAGTTTGTTCCGTTTCTAAAGAAATTTACAGTTGAAGTATAACTTGGTTCAGTCAGTATTTCATCGAATTTAATGTTTACAGGCTGTCTTGGCCAGTACCTCTAACATCAACAAGACGAGGGACTACGATTTTTTCAAATCACACGCCCATGGAATTTTCACAGTCAACGGTAGGTGGATTATCTATTTAAGGGCCACACCAGTGGCGGCTCGTGCAATGTGGCAACAACGTCATCTTTCCATTTAAACCTATGTAAAACACTCGATCCTCAGGAGGTGCAATTGCACCCCCAAGACATCGATACTTTTTCAAAGGTTTAAATGGCTCAAAAGCATGGTTGCCAACTTGCACGAGTCGCCACTGGGCCACACCCTAGTATACTCATTTTTCTCCTTTACCCTATTTCACATTGCTTCAGTCTTCATTCCGGATAAATGCAAGTATCTATGAGAGCAGTTACAAGATAAGCTTTGGCCGGGCGCCTTCAATTCGTTGTATAGGCAATCTCAACTCCTTCGAGCACGAATAGTTAACTACCTTCCCTATATGTATAAATGGAAGCGCGGTGTCCTTTTCAACGAACCCGATCATTAAAGGGTTATACTCTCCTAGCTGTAAATATTGAATGGTTATGTTGCACATTTTTAGGGTACTGTCGAGTACTGGTGCAAATATTCGGGGTGTCGGCTACTGGGGTGTTTACCTTAAGCTCTCCCGCATTAAATTACGTCATAAATTAAAAATGCAAGGTTTGTTTTTTGTTTCTTTCTTTGTTTTTGTTTTAATCTATAGTTTTCTTTTAATATTTGAAAAATTTTCCTACCTTCATTTCAGGAAGTGATTGGCGCAAAACGCGGAAACTCATAAACCCGAGTTTTCGAACAAACGTCTTGGCGTCGTTCAGTCCCAACTTTAGCCACCACACTAAAACATTCCTGGAAAATCTTCACAAGAAAGCCATCGATGGGGAAACGTTTGATATATTCGTCCCCACTCATTTAAGCGCCATCGACTTTATTTGCGGTAAATTTGCACTTTGTTTCGCTAGTTCCAAGATATTTTTATTTATGGTTTTTACAAAACATTTGTGCTGCCCCTGCATTTTTACTGTGCGCAACAGCGCCGCCAGATTTGGCAAAAAAGATACACATTTTACATTTAATCGTATGTCAAATGTGTATCTTTTTTGCAAAACCTGGCAGCGCTGGTGTGTAACAAAACTATTATTGAAATCATGTATCGATCTAGAAGAAGTACCAGTGTTCATAATTTCTGATTTTTCCTATTTATTCTTAAACGAAAATTACCGAAGCTCGATGAGTTCATCTCGAATTAACTTTATTTAATGCTCAGTGTAAAAAGGAGGTGAACAAATGTTGGTTTGAAGTTTATTGAATCCAAATATTTCAGACGATTTTTTTTTGTTTTTTTTTTAACATGCAGTAAGTACTGCATGTTTTTTGTTTTTTTGTCTTAATCAAACTAGATGATTACATTGAGAATACTTTCATGTATACTTCCGTTTTAGAATTTTATTTTAGTATGATACTGCAAGCTAAAACGAAAAATTACTGATCATGAGAATACATTTTACATATGACTATGGAAAATATCGATATTTTAAAAGTGCAAGTCTCCTTTGGGGGGGGGGGGATTATGTGTGTATTATAGTATTCCTCATCAAGTTCAAATTACAAATATTTACGGCACATAAATTATGCAAGCTGTTAAGCGTATGTCTTCAGTAATAAGTGGATAAATGGAAAATCTTTAATTCAGGAAACAGATAACATAGAGGTGATTTAGTATAAAAATTTCTCAAATTGAATTATCTCAGAATAAGGTTCCTACAATATTATATCTGCGAGACTTGAGTATTTTCTCATGAAAGACCCCCCAGCGTATTTTTTATATCTGAAATAAATTTTTAATCAGGTTTACAAAATTACTAAATCTAAGATTTAACAGCCGCGGACCCCAGTTCAAAGACCGGAATATCTATTATGCTGTTTACTTAATTTGTCCAAATATTAAAAAAAAGAAAAATCCGACAAGTTTAACTCCTTTTTATAGGGTTTTGTAGGCTACGTTTACTACGTTTGGAAGCCCTATTGCGGATGTTTGGTAAAGCTTGCCTTTGATTGGCTGTAATTTTTTACCTCAATCAGTTACATGCATCGAAATTTGCACTCTAAGCGCCCATGCGATTCTGTTGTTGGTATATTCATTACTTCCGTTCAAAATACACGATATGTCTCTTGTCTGTACTGGTGTTAATTAAAGGACTCTGAAGGTGTTTTAAATTTTCTTTGTTTGTTTTAAAAGATTGTTTAAGTGAAAAGCGGGAAATTTAAAACTGATCAATCCTATGCTGATTTCACAATACAAAGAAAGCCATCTTCAGAGTGTCTCTGAAGGCGTTTTACCAAATTTTCTTGTTATGTTTTATTAAAAAGCGGGAAATTCCAAATCGACGAATTCAATGCTGATTTCACAACTGATCCTAAGACTAATGACTCGGAGTCATCTTAGCTAATCGAATTCCTCGACTTTCAATTTACCGCTCGTCACTAAAGCAGTCGATTGATTTAAATTCATAAATTTTGTGAATTGATGAATGTTCAAGTAAGGATTTCGAATAAATCGTGTTTCGAGAGCTTTTTTCATTTTCTCGTGTAGATTTTATGCAGGGACTGTCAAAAATTGCCCTCCCCCTAAACTTCCTGATATTGGAGATCTATTGGTATTGTGTATCAGGGACCAAATAATGTTACGGCTTGACGGTCCTCCGAAAGACGTTGGATGGTGCGCACGTAAGTATGATTGCGTGAGGTTTATACCCCCCGTAAATGCTCACCTATCATCTGCGCGCGGGGCCGTGAAGACGGAACATTATTTGGTCCCAGTGCTTCTAAAAAACCATACATTTTGCCCTAAGGTATATCTATCTATGGGTGCGGTTTTACTAACTTCATTGTCGTCAAGTCGTGAATGCTTGTGATTCATATGTTTTCAATATGAAGATTTTTTAGGATTTTTGTTTTATGCGTCAAAAGCAAGGTCTAGCTTGAATGGGAAATCTTACGTATAGTAAAACGTGGAACGTAGAATTCTCACAAATATTTTTGTTTGGAAATATATCGTTTTTCACCGAGCGTAAAGTATTTCTATAGTTACATACACGGTAGACATTTCTTAAACTATCCCAAAGTTTATTCTAGCAAAAAATGGTATTTTTCAGTTCGCCGACACCGATGATTCCACCGGTTGAGAAATGACTACACAGTTCAGTTCAGTGTATGACTGTGATGCACGAAAATACTCGCATCTGTAATCTTTTCTCAACCGGTGGTGTTGTCGATGACTTTAAAAAAAATTTGCGGATATTTTGATTATTTAACAGCGTTTCTTGCGATTGAGAAAATATTACAGATCAGAGTCATGGGCGCCCGCAAAGGGGGGCAAGGGGGGGGGCGCTTGCCCCCCCCTGGAATTCAAAACAGTCAAAATTTCAAACGAAAAATGAAAGGACCAAAAGAAATTGAAAAGTAAATCAAAGGAAGAATAGTTGACGAACTTTAATATTAGTTAATGATGTAATTTTAACTCACTTTTTGCAAGGGATAGTAGAGTTATACATTTTTCTTGCTATTATTACCATCTGTCGTCCCTTTATTCATAATATCAAACACGTCAAAGTTATTATTATTATTATTTGGAAACACCGACAATGGCTTAGTAATTGTTCACTATTTGGATGGGGAAAAAAAGAAAAAAAAGTTTCCCTTTCTCCTCGGGGGGGGGGGGGGGCGGCCCTCCAACAATTTTGCCCCCCCTTTGGAAAATTTTCTGCGGGCGCCCATGATCAGAGTATTTTCGTGCAGTACAGTCATACACTGAACTACTCTGTAATCTTTTTACAACCGGTGGAATTGTCGGTGAATTGAAAAATGGCAGTAATTATACGCGAAACGACAGCTCTGCTAGGAAGAGCTCACGCATTTTGAGTATCGGGTTGACGGGTTCGGACAGTGGGTCGGTTGCAAACTTTTGCTACAACGATAAAGAATGTTTCGTCGTATGTAAAATCGCCCGAAAAGTCCATTGGTGGCATCAGAAAGTCATGAAATGCGATAATAAACTCACAAAAGACGTTTAATGAGATCCAAGATGGCGGTAAAATATCGAGCAATCTGTATGCATGCACCTTTGTCATCCAAGGATTGCCAACGTTAAAAACCCTCACAGCATCAGAGGTTATGAGGTTTGTTTGCGTTGTGATTGGTTGTGATCGATATTGTGAGGTTGGCCATCTTGGATGTTCATTGTGCTTGCATACAGGTTGCTCGATATTTTACCGCCATCTTGGATTTCATTAAACGTCTCTTGTGAGTTTATTATCGCATTTCATAACTTTCTGATGCCACCAATAGACTTTTCTCGTGATTTTACATGAGATTGGACACTCTATAGCGCTGTAGCAAAAGTTTGCAACAGACCCATTAGCGGTATCGCTTTCGAAATTTATCAAAATGGATCGGTGAGGGGTTGTTCAGCAAAGAGTTACCATTCGTTGGTAAGCTACTGCTCACCGATGCATTTTGATGCGTTTCAGAAGCAAGCACCACTACTTGTCTGAATCCGTCAACCTGATATTCAAAATGCGTGAGCTATAGGACTGCCGAGAAAGAAGAAGCAATTAAATATGAAAAAAAAAGAACAATGACAAGTCGATGATGTACTTTTAACCCTTTATGGGCCAAGCCCAAGTTTAATCGTTTTTCTCCTCTAACTTCACATTGTTTCAGTCTTTATTCCGGATAAACGTAATTACGATGAAAATACTTACAAGACAAGGCTTTGGTCGGGTGCCTTCAATCTGTCGTATAGGCAATTCCAACTCTCCCGAGTACGAACAGTTAACTACCTTCCCTTTATAAACGGATGAGCGGCGTCTTTTTGAAATAACCTGGCCCTTAGAGGGTTAAATCCTTATAATAGACGGTTTTAGTGCAGTGGTGGCTCGCCTAAGAAGGCAAGGGAGGCTGTGCCTCTCCAGACAGTCAGAGGGAAGAAAAAATAACGTCGACAAGACAGAAACGAGAGACAACATATTAAAATTAGGCAATCACAATGTCCGTGACTCGAAAACTTGAGTCAATCTTCACTATGAGAGAGCGCAAGAGAAAGAAGTTGTAAGCGGGCGGGGAACGAGATTTCAGAGTCGCGAAACGACAGCAGTCAGCAGTGCCAGAGTCGAGTCTGTGCCTCGTTGGGAGGCACAGACTCCGAGTCCGAGTCGGTCGAGTCAGTCAAGGAGTGGTGTTCGGAACACAGACACACACACACACACACACACACACAACCAAGCAAGGACTGTGCACGCACTAACGAAGGTATCGGAGGCTGCTATCCTCCTCGACTCCCGCAGCGTTGCCGAGCCGGTAGCCGGATAACCATCATGCCAGTCGCCGGACTAGCCGCGCATGTTTGTTTTTGTCTACGTGTTATACATATACGGAGGCCCCCGGACCCCCCCCCCCCCGCAGCCTTCCCCAATACCTAAGCCCACGAGCCGCCACCGTTTTAGTGCGAAGTAAACGGTTAGCCAACATCACAACAATACACTCATCGGTCGCAATCGGGTGTGACAAAACTCGCGTAACGTTCCAAACTATCTCACTCACTCTCTCGTGACCCAAACGTATAGGTGTATATATCCATCCATCTCTTTCTAGTTTCAAAATTCGTATTCAGGGCCTTGTTTCACAACATATTACTATCAAAATCGCATTAAAATGCATCGAAAAACTAATTTCTGCCAACAAATTTCACTAATGATGTCTTTATCTACGATTTTTGAAAGGACATGGCACAATCCTTATGGGAATTGGCTTACCGCTAAATGTTTTTTAAGTATTATAAATCGACAGATTATCACTTGAAAAGAAAAAGTTCTCACGGCACCGAAGTGATCCCATGTCCAGTTTTTTAGCTATTAACGCTCAAAGACGGGAACTACTTCTCTCGTGCGTCGGCGCGCAAAGATGAAGTAGTGCCGGCCGCCTCACAACTCGGCTCAACGTAGAGTGTGGTCGGCCCATTTCGATCATTCATTCACCCGCTCGACTACCTGCCGAAGTCTCTCTTTCTATTCCACTGCTCGTCTCTCTCTCCCTCTCCCTCACCCGCACCCCGCACGCTATTCTTTCCCCACCCGAGCACGTTTGGGTTCCAAGAGACGAGCAAAAACAATTCGTCCGTTTCCGTGTTTATACATTTCTCGGCTTTTCTTGCTTCTTCCGAATTCTTTCGGTCACATTAGTTTACTGTCATATCTCTCGTAATGAGTAGCCGCGCGTGGCACCTCGGATGCTTTAAGATACCGAAGTTGTTGATACTCCAGCTTCAACCCCCCTCTCCCTTGAGGATACCGATTACGGAATGTAAACAGAAACACTTTTCCGATCGCATTGAGGGAGAGGGAGAGAGATACGAGCAGTGGAATAGAAAGAGAGACTTCGGCAGGTAGTCGAGGGGGTGAATGAATGATCGAAATGGGCCGACCACACTCAGTGTAGCCAGGTTTGGATAGGGTGAATAGTCCACGCGTGGACAGTTTTCGAGTTGAAAATTGTCCACGCTGTGGATAGGGATAGTAGATCGGAACATGGGAGCGTGGACAGTTGTGGACAGTTGTGGCTGTATTCTCATCAAAATAGTCCACGTGTGGTCGAATCTGTCCACTATTGGCAACACTGACCACACTCTACGTTGAGCTGAGTTGTGAGGCGGCCGGCACTACTTCATCATTGCGCGCCGACGCACGAGAGAAGTAGTTCCCGTCGTTGAGCTTTAATAGCTAAAAAACTGGACATGGGATCACTTTGGTGCCGTGAGAACTTTTTCTTTTTGAGTGATAATCTGTCGATTTATAATACTTAAAAAACATTTAGCGGTAAGCCAGTTCCCATAAGGATTGTGCCATGTCCTTTAAGTGAGATAGCATTATGAAGTTTACGTGAGAGCAGGATACATGAAGTTTTACGTGAGAGCAGGATACATGAAGTTTTACGTGAGAGCAGGATACATGAAGTTTTACGTGAGAGCAGGATACATGAAGTTTTACGTGAGAGCGCAAGAGCGACGGTTTGTCTTTGTTTGGAATGCTCATCGCCGGGTGACGTCATAACCAAGTCATCACTAAAACCATCTATCAACTGTGACTCTTTGAATTTCTTTAAGCAGCATTGTCCCTGCAAATCTAATACAACCGAAGGTGGAGAGAGCGGGGATATAGCAGAGATAACTAAGCTAAAGAGATATGGCAGAACTGCTCAAAACTGTTAATCGACTCCTACGAAGTAGGCAAACTGGCATACGATCTGGTGGACCATTTTTGTAAACAATTCTGAAAGTAACCGAAGTGCGTTCGGCTGGCAGTAAATGACTTTTGACTAAAGTTTTAGTGGTTATTTTGGTGGTTAAATTTTTCCCTTGACATTTTCCATCTTATCAACGTGTTTGGAAAGCAAAAAAATTCAGAAAAGTGTGTGCCTAGAATTTATTTCCACTAACAGCAGTAATAGCAATGTTTACGAAAAATGGTCCACCAGGTGGTACGCCGTATTGTATCACGGCCTATTTGAAGGCGTTTTTTACGATTGTCGATTAACGGTTTTCTAACATGGCGGGGATAGGACTTGCCATATCTCTTTAGCTTAGTTATCTCTGGGATATAGCCATGAAAACGCCGCGCCGCCCGCCCTGCGGACACGGACGCGACTACTTGCCGCGAAGCGAATGGGGGGAAACAGCGAGGACTCCTGCGCGAACCTCGAGCTTCGGCTTACGTCGCGGACAATGCCCGTGGCGAGGCGCTCTATTATGTATTTTATGCTTTTTGTAGTGGTTGTTAGCGTTGAACTGTATCAAATGGAAAGATGATGAGTGTCTGTATCATAGACATTCTAAAAAAAAACTGGCCACTACTATCTCACGACACGGAGGAAAAATGAAGCCGGCAAAGGCACGGGCTGATGGGCAGGGCACTTCCCCGCTCGGGGGTATATGAACCAATTTACATAGGCGGACCGTATCAGGGGCTAGGGGGAGCTATAGCCCCCCCCCCACTTTTTCGGGTGGTGTGGCTAAAAATCGAGAAAAAGTCATCTCATGAGACTTGAGAGGCAAAACAAAAAAAAAAATAATAATCACTTTTGAGCCTCCCCCCCCACACTTTTTTTGGTCACGATCCGCCTATGCCAATTTAACATTAACTCATATGTAGAGCCTCGCTCTTCAAACCTATTTTAGTAAATTATTTTTGCAAATAACAGAATTGAGTCTCATAAATTTTATACAGTACAGTATACCATACATTTTTAACTGAAAATTGAGACCGATTTAAGGCGTCGGATGGACTGTCACACTATGAGATTGAAAAAAATTGGCAAAAGTCAGTGGAAAAAATTTATCAAAAATCATCGTTTTCGACCTTTTAAGCGTGACTTATAACTTTCCAGATATGATTTTGGGTTTCAATTACTTGTTAACAGGGTTCTCTGTAGTTAAAAGTTGTCTTAATTGTTTATAAATTATGAATTTACGGAAAACCATTCTGATTTTCGGCCACTTTTTAACGATTTCAGACGAAAGTACATATATGTTCTTTAAAAATCGAAGATAACGATTGGTCGGCCGTTCTACATATATACTTTAGTACCCATAACCTCCCTCTTTGCAGCACTTTAAATCATAAATATCTGTCTGATAAATTGAACGAAAATTTCTTTCAAGTTCGTCAATTTCGACTTTGACATGAGCTGCATCTCAGATATACAACTTATATTCTGTTTCGCCATCTGTCCATCTGGCAACCATGTCGTCTGTCTATCACCTGGCATCCGGCAGTCCAGTCCTGATGCTAATGCAACTTCGTTTTACTGCGTTTTACTGACCTCCTGATCTCGTTTTACTGACCTCCTGATCTCGTTTTGGCTGTCACCGCCAAAACTTATCTAATCTCTACCTACCTCAGTGGCGTACCGGAGGCCCCCGCTGCCCCCGCGGCGCGAGGGGAGCCCCCGACCCAAGGGGCCCAAAATTAGGGCCCCATGATTACATCTGACCCGTGTATTTGACAAAATATAACATTTGGAAGAATGAAGATAAAGATGGAGAAGGAAATAAATAAGTGTAATATTAAAGTAAAAAGAGCTGCTTTGTTCCTCCGTTAAATGTGGTAAATTGGCCATGCATTTTCCGTGGTATTAAATGGATATTAAGGTTATCAGAAGCAGAAATTCAGCTCTATTCTCTTTTGGGAGAGAAACGGAATTTTACAGCTAAAACTGCGTGAAAAAACATCTCAAGAGCACTCAATTTTCAAAAAATGTCAGGGGAGGATCCCCAAGCCCCCTCTAGATGGGAGGGGGGGTCTTTATAAACCCTCCATTCACTGTGTAAAAATGTAAAGGGCCCCCGACTGAAGGTTCGCGGGGGGGGGCGGGGGGCCCCAAAGTTTCCGGTACGCCACTGACCTACCTATTCGTCGCACACGCCGCGTGTGGACCATTAATTGGACATTATGAAATTTGATGACTTCACATCCTATCTTACACCGCAAATCTGCGACTGGACCGCCTTGCATAAATTAATCATGACCTTTGATTATTCAAATACCCTCAATCCAGTAGCGTCATTTGCGGGGGGGGGCCCAAGGGTCGACCAAAAGTGAAAAAAGGATTACTTTTTTTTTTTTTTTTTTTTTGAGAGAAGAAAAAAGTTTCGAACTAAAATTTAGTGGTCATTTAACGAGTTTTGTTGGAATTTAGAGCCTAAATATCGGATATGCAGGGCTGTAGAGTGTCTAAAATAATACTGATGAGCAAAAAAACAAAAATTTAATCACATTTTTGCCCCCCTCCCCCCCCCCAAGCCGGACCCGAAATGACGCCCCTGCCCCAATCTATTACCTGCATCATCCGACTTTTGGGATATTATAAAAGCTCTTTTTCCTCTTAACTAATCATTCATTCATATTTGGAAGTTCCAAGTGACTTGAGTCCGGGTGTCACTCCGTTATTGTACGATTTAACCAATAAAATATTTGTTACTCTGTCACTTTCTTGTTCGACAAGTTTTTTCCTTCCTTTTTTTAAGGAACTCATAATTTACATATAAGTATGTACCTTTGAAAACTAAAAGTAGTTTATTTATTTTTCGATTTATCGATGGTTAAAGTTCGATTTGGACTACAGATTGGAAACCGCCGAACTAAACATAAAAAGGGAATACTGATTAATTATTTTGATGCTTTTCTGTTTCAGATGGAATTTTCTAATCAATTCAAAAGAATGAACGTTGCGTTACTTTTAGGTATTGGAACATTGGTCCTATACATGGTCAGTGTGCTGATTTCACTGTGGAAAAACAGGAGGGTGAACGCGTTCATGGCCAAGATTCCTGGACCAATATCTATCCCATTCATTGGAAATGTTTACTGCCTCCTTGGAGTCTCCAGCGATAGTAATTACAGCCTATATACAATCCCTTATGCTCTAACGGCTCGTGATTTTCGATTAATCAATAACTCCTCCATTAAAATTTATGGAAAAGAATCGATCCTCATAGGGTGGTTCATTTGAGCCTCCAAATATAATCGATCTTTCTGCACAGGATCAAACGAGAGTAAAATAATAATAGACTGTTCACGAGCCGGCACTGTCCCTATGATTATTTCATTTAATTTTTTAAAGGATCAGTTCAAAAAAGAGTTGTCTCATCCCATAAATATACAGTCTGTTTCAGTGAATTGATGTATCGAAATTATGCATGGAAATAGACGATAATTCACTGACAATGACAGTAATTATTCCGTTTGTTAAATAATAAAATCGCCCCCCCCAACCACAGTTTAGAGAGGTTAATTTTGCTTTTAAATGAATCGATTTTATTCAAATGGTCGTAAATATTTGATCCCGACCTGTAGGTTAGATAGATTTCCTCTTCAGATGGGAAAATTGCGGATCCGGGTCTTTTCTGCAAAGAGCCTAAAAATGGTCGAGTCGAGTAGTTTGCAAGTTAGTTTTTTTTTAGTAAAAGAAAATCAACGTGAAATTGCGTATTTAATTATTTTTGATTTTAGGAGAACTTCATCAAAGCTAAATTGATGGTGAACACATGAAATTTAGCTTCTTCAACTGTGGATGCATGACTGTATCATAGTCCTTGTTTGATTTGAAAAGAAAAACTATTTATAAGTCTTTTTGAAAGGGAAAATTGATATCAAGTAATTTTTTGCGTATTTGAGAGAGAGGGGGTTGAGTTATATCTTAAAAATGTGTTCGGAAGCTGTGCAAAACTTCCTTCCAACTTGAGCAGAAAAAAAAAAAAAAAAATTTTAAAAATTGGTGAGAGTATACAACGTTTTGAAAAAGGACGACTCAAAAATGAAAGAAAGAAAGAAAAAAAAAACAGTGATCAAATCAGGGTTATCTCTTCTGGTATAATTGATTCCCTACCAGGGAACTAAAATTAGGTCGAAGAGCCAATTTGGAAACAAGAGCCATGAAATAAATTAGTGATGAAATGAATCAGTACTCCTTCACGTGGATCCCACAGCTTGTAAGTGCTTGCGTCGTAGATATTAAATTACGTTCAATAATACAAGTTAATATTAGTTATTGACTCATTGGAATGACGCAAGAAAGAAAAATTTATTCGCATTTTTCTTAATTTTATCTGGGGGGGGGGAGTCCACTTATCCCCCCTCCGGTATTCAGAAGACTGCATTATTAAATATTTTGGGCCCTGTTTCAGATTTGTGGCTCGAAATTAGAAAATTACTGCTTAAGTATCCAACAGGCGGATTTTGGGCCTTGGGCACTCCATATTTGATTACTGGCGATCGGGAAATATTTAATGTAAGTACGAAGTGGACATGGACATTTAAGTTTACCCATCAAAGGACGTTTTTCGTGGTCAAAAGAAAGAACTAAGACCAACATTCGAGAAAGTTACGAAACGTCCTAACAGAAATCACTGATGGGACGCTTGCAAACTGTTGCTACATGTGTTTGAAGAGTTGATTCTTGCATATAAAAACCTGTAAAAATGACAAAGATTACACCAAAAAATGAAAAAAAAAAAATCACTCTCAGAATCGGGCTTAGTGGCGAAACTGCGCAGGTATCCTGGGAGATTCCTATCTAAATTTAGACATATCTCTGTGCTTCCGCAGAGAAAGTGACAAATTAGACAGGAATCTCCCATGATGCCTGCTTAGCTCTACCATTGCGATCTTGCCGTTATAGCTGTTTTCTGAGTTCATAACTAAATTTTAGATTACATAATTCAGCGTTATTTTCGATGGGTTGTACTATGACTTTCAAAAGAAAGTACGAAATTTTCGAAAATCGAAAAAAATCTTCACACCCCAGAAACCCAGAAATCTTTTCGTCTTCATCAATCATTTCTTTTTTTTTATCTTGTTTCGAAATTTTTAACATTTTAAATCTCGGGAACGTTCAAACAATTTTGCGACTTTCAAGTGTTAACGATCTATACAAAATGACTCTTTAAAGTACGTCATAAAAAATCGTAAATTCTATCGAAAACAACAGAACAATTTTAACAATAGCCTCGTTTATGCGAGCATCTCAACCCGGGTTCTAGAACCCGAGTTCAGCTGAACCCGAGTTGAGATGCTCGCATAAACACTTCGGATCTCGCTGAACTCGGGTTCGACTCGACCCCGATTTAAAACCGAGTCGAGTCGGTGAACTCGGGTTGAGATTTCACGCATAAACACCTCGGAGTTCAAAACCCGGGTTCACGCGGCATCGATGTCACCAATCCGAGCGAGGTTAAACACGCGTCTTATGCGGTCGCACTTGTCCGTACCGCACCAAGCATCGCCGCCATTTTCGTCAAAAATGTAAACAAACACAGTGAAGAAGAAGTAAGAAATCCTTTGAACTCGAGTTCAAATACACGGGTGTTTATGCGCAAATCCAAGTTGGACCCAGGTTGAAACTCAACTCGGGTTGACTCAACCCAGGTTCAGATCTCTCGCATAAACGAGGCTAATAGGTCTTCCAATCTGGGTACTTTCTTTTGAAAGTCATAGTACATCAGATTTTACTTTTCATTTGTTTATGGCAAAAGTTTGCAAGAGCCCCATTTTGGTACAGGCGGATCTAGGAATTAGTCTGTAAACAAGACTTGGAGTCATTCGATCTCGAACGAAATACTGGAACGACTCCAAATCTCACTTACATAAGCCACGTGACTGATTTCGTGGCACCGGTAACTTTTGAAAGGAGTAATTAAATTGGGTTTCGTCGTTAGCGAAGTGTTAACAACTTGACAAGTAGTTAACTATTCGTACGCGACTGTACCGTTTTAGTCTACCCTTAAAATTGAAGGCGAATCCATAGAAGTAAGACACAGTTTCCCAATCGAATGGAGCTGTTGCAAACTTTTGCTACAGGCTTATTAATGGTTGATTATGGGGTAATACCCAGTAAAAATAACGATTAGCACACTAAAAAATCACGAAATCCACTCCTAAACTCACAAAATGCTTTTAAACGCGAGACCGTAATGGCGGCCGGGGCCGCGGTTTTCATCGGGGCTCCCTATCTTCAATCAGCGCCATCTACACGAGGTGTTCTCGCAACACCACACAAGAAGAAGAAGAAGCATACAATTGCCACAAGAAAACCGCGGCCTCGGCCGCCATTACGGTCTCGCATTTAAAAGCATTTTGTGAGTTTAGGAGTGGATTTCGTGATTT
This sequence comes from Trialeurodes vaporariorum, assembly GCA_011764245.1. Lineage (NCBI taxonomy): Eukaryota > Metazoa > Arthropoda > Insecta > Hemiptera > Aleyrodidae > Trialeurodes > Trialeurodes vaporariorum. The sequence continues at coordinate 15,842,370 of VMOF01000002.1, read as the reverse complement.
TTTAGTGCGCTAATCGTTATTTTTACTGGGTATTACCCCATAATCAACTATTAATAAGCCTGTAGCAAAAGTTTGCAACAGCTCCATTGCGAGATCTTCTAGGGTGATGTATTTTAATCGGATTAAGTAATCAAGTTGTGCGTCGATATTGCGGGTTCAGCAGAATATGCCCCGCATTACACTGTCCACATTTTTAATAATTTCAACCAAAACATTCAGCGAATCAAGGAGTCGTCAAAAATGCAAATTAACCCTTTGAGACACGCACTATGAAAAATGAGTGACATCAATCTTGGATCCACGTCATTGAAGTAGTTGAACTTTTCTCATCTAAATTGACGTGCATCCCTATTTTTTTTTTTTAAATCCCATAAGACTCCATGTTAAAACCTGTACACATATGTGTACACTGTGACTGAAAGGGTTAACTATCTGATCGGAGAATCCTGCAGAACAAAAAGCTTCCAACGTTGCCAAGTTCACTCTCTTCGGGATTTGAATTTGATCGCACTTTTTAGATCTTGGTCAGTGGTGAAGCGAGCACGTAACGTTGAATTTGGTCTGTATAATTAATTGTGAAGATCGAGCTGTTGGATGCGTGGTGGACTTCCTCGAGTTCGACTTTTCGTGTGGGTTTAAATAAATCAACGACGCAATTTCATTGCAAAAAGAACTCTTCAGAAATCATGTGAGCCCTCTTGGATATCAAAGTTTGTTCCGTTTCTAAAGAAATTTACAGTTGAAGTATAACTTGGTTCAGTCAGTATTTCATCGAATTTAATGTTTACAGGCTGTCTTGGCCAGTACCTCTAACATCAACAAGACGAGGGACTACGATTTTTTCAAATCACACGCCCATGGAATTTTCACAGTCAACGGTAGGTGGATTATCTATTTAAGGGCCACACCAGTGGCGGCTCGTGCAATGTGGCAACAACGTCATCTTTCCATTTAAACCTATGTAAAACACTCGATCCTCAGGAGGTGCAATTGCACCCCCAAGACATCGATACTTTTTCAAAGGTTTAAATGGCTCAAAAGCATGGTTGCCAACTTGCACGAGTCGCCACTGGGCCACACCCTAGTATACTCATTTTTCTCCTTTACCCTATTTCACATTGCTTCAGTCTTCATTCCGGATAAATGCAAGTATCTATGAGAGCAGTTACAAGATAAGCTTTGGCCGGGCGCCTTCAATTCGTTGTATAGGCAATCTCAACTCCTTCGAGCACGAATAGTTAACTACCTTCCCTATATGTATAAATGGAAGCGCGGTGTCCTTTTCAACGAACCCGATCATTAAAGGGTTATACTCTCCTAGCTGTAAATATTGAATGGTTATGTTGCACATTTTTAGGGTACTGTCGAGTACTGGTGCAAATATTCGGGGTGTCGGCTACTGGGGTGTTTACCTTAAGCTCTCCCGCATTAAATTACGTCATAAATTAAAAATGCAAGGTTTGTTTTTTGTTTCTTTCTTTGTTTTTGTTTTAATCTATAGTTTTCTTTTAATATTTGAAAAATTTTCCTACCTTCATTTCAGGAAGTGATTGGCGCAAAACGCGGAAACTCATAAACCCGAGTTTTCGAACAAACGTCTTGGCGTCGTTCAGTCCCAACTTTAGCCACCACACTAAAACATTCCTGGAAAATCTTCACAAGAAAGCCATCGATGGGGAAACGTTTGATATATTCGTCCCCACTCATTTAAGCGCCATCGACTTTATTTGCGGTAAATTTGCACTTTGTTTCGCTAGTTCCAAGATATTTTTATTTATGGTTTTTACAAAACATTTGTGCTGCCCCTGCATTTTTACTGTGCGCAACAGCGCCGCCAGATTTGGCAAAAAAGATACACATTTTACATTTAATCGTATGTCAAATGTGTATCTTTTTTGCAAAACCTGGCAGCGCTGGTGTGTAACAAAACTATTATTGAAATCATGTATCGATCTAGAAGAAGTACCAGTGTTCATAATTTCTGATTTTTCCTATTTATTCTTAAACGAAAATTACCGAAGCTCGATGAGTTCATCTCGAATTAACTTTATTTAATGCTCAGTGTAAAAAGGAGGTGAACAAATGTTGGTTTGAAGTTTATTGAATCCAAATATTTCAGACGATTTTTTTTTGTTTTTTTTTTAACATGCAGTAAGTACTGCATGTTTTTTGTTTTTTTGTCTTAATCAAACTAGATGATTACATTGAGAATACTTTCATGTATACTTCCGTTTTAGAATTTTATTTTAGTATGATACTGCAAGCTAAAACGAAAAATTACTGATCATGAGAATACATTTTACATATGACTATGGAAAATATCGATATTTTAAAAGTGCAAGTCTCCTTTGGGGGGGGGGGGGATTATGTGTGTATTATAGTATTCCTCATCAAGTTCAAATTACAAATATTTACGGCACATAAATTATGCAAGCTGTTAAGCGTATGTCTTCAGTAATAAGTGGATAAATGGAAAATCTTTAATTCAGGAAACAGATAACATTTGCTCTGACTTTTGTTCCCAGATAATATGATGGGATGCCGAGTGGATGTTCAGAAAAAAAATCTCACGTATTTATCCACAAATCTGGAAAAGTAAGTTCAACACAAAGAATATTCCAAAATGTTCTTCTCACTAGATATTAAGGACTGTATTTACAGTTGTTCCCTCAGTTGATCATCATCAGTGTTGCCAAATTGTCCAGAAAAAAAATCAACATTCAACAAATTCCAAAGGACGCAACCAAGTTTTTGTAACCTACCTACATTTTCTTAGTTGCCTTCCAAAATAGCTAAAAGCGTCCAAAAATATCACAGCTGAAGAGTTTCCTGGAGAACCCCCTCTCCGAGCTCCTGGTGATGTTCCCTAGACCTTCCGTAGCTCTCAAAGTCCTCACAGCTTCAATGTGGCAGTTGCAAGGGTCTGAAAGTTGCCATTTTTTATAAAGAAAATGAAAGAAAGTACTTAGTACTTGATGAGCTGAGAACAAATGGTACCTTTTGGTTTTTACGGTTGCGAAGATAGGTACTTTATGTAAAAATGCAAAAAAAACTGGGCGTAATGTACCTGCACAACGCGAAATTCCCATTTAAAGCTATGTATTTTGAGCCAAAATCGCATCTCCAAAACTAATAAACCTTGTTAGAAACAAAAGGCATCCTGGTTTTCAGATCATTGAGTGTTTTCATTTGCTTCCTAAAAAAAAAAAACACACAAATTCAGAACTTTTTTTATTCAAGTCTCTCCCTTAAAGTCTCTATAGTTACTCCAATGTTTATCATAAAAAACACATTTTCTTTTTGCCCTTCACAGGTCAACACTGGCTATACTTAAGAGATCTTTCAGTATCTTTCAGCGTCCAGATTTCGTGTTCTCTCTTCTGGGGAAGGAAAAAGAGTTGGCTGAACTGGTCCGCCCAATGCGTATTTTAGTGTCTGAAGTAAGAACACAATGATTAATTTGAATCCTCGGATGAAACTATTCACAGTCAATATGAAGCACATGATTGAGTTCAATTAGATGTCCCTCATATTTGCACGACTCTTTGACTCGTGCATAAAGGGGGGGGCCCGAGGGCATCCTACAATTATAATTAATAGACAAATGGGTCTGTTGCAAACTTTTGCTACAGCGCTATAGAGTGTTCAATCCCATCTAAAATCGTGTGAAAAGTCTATTGATGGCATCAGAAAGTCATGAAATGCGATAATAAACTCACAAGAGACGTTTAATGAAATCCAAGATGGCGGTAAAATATTGAACAACCTGTAAGCATGCCCACGAACATCCAAAGATAGCCAACCTCACAATATCGATCACACCCAATCACAACGTAAATAAACACATAACCTCTGAAGCTGTGAGGTTGTCAACGTTGGCAATCCTTGGATGTTAAAGGTGCATGCATACAGATTGCTCGATATTTTACCGCCATCTTGGATTTCATCAAACGTCTCTAGTGAGTTTATTATCGCATTTTATGACTTTCTGATGCCACCAATGGCCTTTTTGGGCGATTTCACATACGATGAATTACTCTTTATCGTTGTAGCGAAAGTTTGCAACAGACCCATTGTGAGAAGCCAGGAGTTTTCCTACATTTATCGTTCATTTATACTTACGAGCAGGGCCGGATTTAGGTCGCAGGGGGCCCCGGGGCGAACCTTTGGTGGGGGCCCTCCTCCCGGTAAATCTTAGGAATAATAAATTATAAAGTCCCTACTTTAAAAGGCATATCGAGTAAAAGAAGTACATTATGATAAAAAAAAAGTCGTTAATAATTTTTAAAGTTTCGTTAGTAGTTGTCAATGTTTCTTTATTTACTTAAGGGTTACTTTACAAAAAGCTTCATTTCCAACATTGCCGGACTCAGTGGCGTAAACTTGGGATTTTTACTGGGGGGGGGGGGGCAACTTTTGAGAGATGCACTATGGGGGGTCTGGGGGGACACCCCCCAGTGAGAGGGGGGTCCGGGGGTCCTCCCCCGGAAAAAATTGAAAATTTAGGCTCTCTCAGACGGCATTTAAAGCAATGTTATCTCACAAAAATGCCACCAAATTTAAAAAAATTATAAATAGATTTTACGTTTATTTTCTTCATTTCTCAGGCAAAAAGGGAATTTTTCAGTTTAGACTTTCAGCTTCTTGACGAAGCTGATATTTCTAGGCTTTGGGAAACTATTTCTCACAGTTAGAAGTCTTCTGGAAAAAAAAACTGCAGTAAATGTAATGTTCCGCTCAGTGGCGTAAAATTTGAGATTATTTTTGAGGGAAAGGTGTAAGCAAATAGTCCAATACTTTAGGGAATCTGGGGGGGGGGCACTTTCCAGTAATAGGGGGTCTGGGGGTATTCCCCCGGAAAAATTTGAACATTTGGGTTCTCTCAGACTATATTTTAAGCAATTGAATCTTTCAAAAATAACCTACCGACAGAATATAAGTTAGTAGACTCAATGTATATTTTCTTTATTTCATTGACAACAGAGGAATTTTTCACTTTAGATTTATTCAGGCTCAGTTTCAGGGTAAAACAGAGCCTCTTATTCTTGCCATTTTTTGCTTCTTGGTTCCTGTAATAATTCCTTTCTTTCTTTATTTTGTTGTATTTTTTCGTCTTTTCTTTTCTCCCTCCCTCTTTTTCCCTCCTCTTTTTCATCAAATTATTAGGCGGGGGGGGGGGCAAAATGATACTTTGCCCCCCCTTTTCAAGTATTGGAGGGGCTAAAAGGCCACCCCCCTCCCTAAGAATACGCCACTGGCCGGACTATTACAGTATTGTAATGATAGAAAAAAAAGGAAGTTCATCAACCATCAATACCAAAAAAAAAAAAGGACCTGCTTTGTGGTGGGGGCCCCGGGGCGCGCGCCCCGGTCGCCCCGCATTAAATCCGGCCCTGCTTACGAGTCAAAAAATACTAAATTCTGAAATATAAAACCACAACTTTGTATCGTACGTTGTACCTAAAGTAAACTTGCAGAAAAATGTTAATACTTTTATCTCGGAAACTTCTGAAAGTCATATTTTTCTCCTGAGTTAAATCCTAATTTTTTACCGCGTGTTTAATCTATTTTTTCAGATGTTGGAAGACCGTATTAGACACAGAAATGAGCTGAAGAGCAAGAATATGATGGAAGGTAAGGGTATAAAAGCACTTTAAGGGTGATTTCACGATGACGGGAATTGTATATGTCACCAGGCCAGCTATAGCAGCTTTGGACCATATGTGAATGATAAAAAGTCAAACAGCAGTGATTTTTCATCGAAATACTTTACCTACAAGGGAGGGAAAAAAATAATAGGGGAAAAAAATTATTATTGCCGTGAGGTACATACATCACACTTTTTCAGGCGTAATTTGTACACTTTGTTACTAAGTATCTCCAAGAGTGAATAATAGATTAGAAAGGCATTTTTTGCGGTAAGAAAAAACCATCCAAATTGCCACACAACAATATAGGAACCATCGAAGGGAAAATTCACCCTTCCACTTTTTTCTATGTGGGTTTAAGTATATGTGATTTTTATCTCTTTCAAATATTAAAGTGCTTGAAAATCTTTTCCTTTATGGTTTCTTAATTTCGCTTATCGTTAAATTTGTGATGGGTTGAAATAGTTTTTCGAGCTGTTTAGAAGGAAAATTTCAAAATTCATTATTTGCATACGTAGGTACACAGGCATTTGAGAAAATAACAGGTTTGAAGATATGACTGCGACGGATGTACCATATACACTTTATGTGGTACGGTTCTTTTGGAAATTGAACATAATAGAAACAAACAAATTGTTCTGAAGTTAACAACGATGTTTCAGGTCAGCTGCCAACTTTCATCAACCTTCAATTGGATGGTTTGGAGTCTGGGACAATAACAAAAGAAAGAATCCGAGAGGATATGGTCGAAATGTTCATTGCTGTGAGTACAGTTCACTCTCTGGCAATGCTTTCAAATCACTGCTTCTATATAGATGCTCTAAAATATCCTTGTTTATTATAGCATCCAAAAAGACAACTTTGCATTTGAACAATTTAAAAGCTACATGACAAAGATCAAAATATTGGGTACACAGTGAATAAACATCATGAGAGACCTTTCCCAAGGATTTAAATAGATAGAATCAGCAGCGGCGTAGCGTGCAATTCGGCAACGTTGCAGTTCGTCCATTTAAACCCACGAAAAAGATCGAACTGCTGGGTGTTCGGTGAGCACCTTCGCATTCGACCTTTTAGAATGGTTTAAATTGACACTGTACAACGTTGCCAAATTGCATGCTACGCCACTGAATTAGAATGCAACGCTGACAAACTGTTTGTCACGGCACTGCTAGTATAGTGCTAGCACTAAATTTGAGTTTGACTGTCGCAATGAGAATTCTCGTGCCATCACAAGATTGTCCTACAAAACTGCGGGTTACAGGAGAGGCCTCTGGGGGTTGCGATGAAAAGTAAATAGATTTAGAGTTGCGAGATGTAATCAGCTCTAGAGTACGACCCGATTCATGGATAAAGAAAGTCGAGCTGTGTATAATTTTGTGAAGATAGATGGGGAATATATGATAGTGTCAAAGGGTAAAAGACGCCTGCAAAATAAAGTCAATACAACCATGGAAACACGAGGACAAAATACAGAATTTCTAGATTATAAACGATACCCTATTAGCTTATACCCTTCACCCTTTGAAATATGCATATTTGTATATCTAAGCCAACACATTAAACTCTTCAGTCGAGTCGTTTTAGCTCTGAACCTCGAACTTCGAACTAAAAATGTCTACCCATTTTCAGGGCTCCATAACCACCGCTACCACCAATGCCTGGATTTTCAAATTGTTCGCAATGCGACCGGACATCCAAGAGAAAGTCTACAGAGAAATCCTAGAGACTTGTGGCCACAGAGAAATTACGAACGACGATTTATCAAAACTCGTGTACCTGGACATGGTGGTAAAAGAAGTTCTGAGGCTTTTTGCAGTTCCTTTTGTTGGCCGTGACTTGGTGGAGGATGTCAAAGTAAATGGTATGTACTTACGTCAATTATTGTGTATACTCGATCTTAATGGGATTCACACTCTATGTATCATGGGATACTGACATCTCTGCTCTCAAAGCTGCAGATTCAATAACTATGCGGAGTCAATACATAGACACAACTCTCACTTATAAAATATCCCATACACTCATTTATAGGTCCTTTGCAAATTCCTCATTCACTGGGCATTCAGCATGAGGGTTCGTATGGACTCACATGGACCTGTATAGACAGTAAACGTGTTGGCGTCTTTACGGAGTATCTATACGATATCGTTTTGTTTTCATGGACGTCTGCGCGTATGTCTGCACAGATCCGTATACACTGCACTGAAGGTATGGGAAATGAATTGAATATAGAATTGAGCCTGTAAGGACCATCATTACCAATATTGATGATTGGTAGTAAATTTTGGAGAATTCCATCCTGAGACTTTTTTAAATGAATAAAACTGAACTGCGAGACATGTGGGCTGCGAAGTTCTGAGTTCAATAAACAGTTTTGAATGTGCAATTTGATTGACTATACCTAACACCAACAGTGAAACATCAACTGTTTGAAAATCTTGTCCATAGGATATATTTTAAAATATATTTACATACTTAGTTAGATGTGTTTTAAAAATACCATTTAATGTTTAAAATATACAATTTGCATTCATTTATTGGAAACATAGGACTATTAAACTTTTTAAAAACATTTTAGATGGATCAAAGATAAGGTTACCAAATGACTAAGGACGAAATGTTTATGACACATTCTTTTCACCTTTTTTTTGTTCATAAATTAAGCAAGGGGAACTTGTTGAGCTTAGTGTACAAAATGTTTTGAAAATGTTTTTTTTGATGATTTCCTGAAGCATGTTTTTAATTTGTTCGGATTATGACTATATAGTTTAAATCAGGGATATTCTCCCATACTTTCTTGGAATGAACTACATGACAAACTCTTCTTTTCTTTTTGCAGAAAAAACCACTATACCGGCAGGAGTTCAAGTCCTTCTGATTATATACTGTTTGCATCACAATCCTGATTATTGGGAGAAACCAGGGGAATTTTACCCAGAGCATTTTTCTCCATCAAACGAAGCTAATAGACCTAAAGGAGCGTACGTTCCATTTTTAAATGGCCCGAGAGTTTGTCTTGGTAATGATTACTTGTTTTTATTTATTTCTGCAATAATATAAACTTTTTTCATTAAACGAATCGACAAACAATTAATGGATCAAACCACAGCAGAGCTAAAAAAAATAGCGAAAATAGCGAGAAAAATTTAAAAAAAAAAAAATAAATACGAAAGATAGCGAGATTTAATTAATTCCATTTGTTTAAACGGCATCAGGCATTACGCGACCATGTAAACAGTACTTGGAAACATTTGGACTGAAACGAACAACTTAAATAACGACTCCAACTCTTATTTACATAGTTTAGTGACCATCTGTCTAAACCAATTGGATTAATCGATTCCCGATATCTCGTCTCTTGTCGTTCAAAATAGTGGAATCAGCCTGCTGGTCTGTATTGATATCGTTAGGTCAGACAACCAAGTTACCAAGCACACCATGCTTTACGCCTGATTCGAAAATCTAAGCGTGGTTGGAATGCTTTAATGCTGGATCGATTTCTCATTTATTTTAAATTTTTTTCATTGTAATATTAATAGGCATTTAATATGATTGATAACTATAAACATTGGCTCTAGTTTCAATTAACTTGTTTTGTTCTAACTTTATGCTTAATGATTATTTTTTTTAATTTTCTTTGGGTTTCTTTCTGTTTCTTTTTGCTTTTTGTTTGTTTTAAGAACTTAATGAAACTATAAACATTGAACCCTAGTTTGAGTTAATTGTTTTTGTTCTAACTGCTTAAGCATGAAACTCTTTTTTTTTTTTTTTTTTTTAAAGAACTTAGTTTTTTTCTTATCTTACTATAATATAAAAACCTAAGGAGTCAAGGGACAACGTTTCTCGAGGGATATCTTCCGAATTCTTTCCGAATTCTTTCCAAATTCTTCAGATTTTTTTCGTTTTCTGGCATTTCTGTGTGTGCTCGAAAGAGGCGTGACTAATTGCCGACGTGGCGACGGGGGGTAAATGAGCGAATGAGTCGAGGTCCAGGAGGTAGGGGGAGACCCTTCTCTGCTAGCCCGATCGGCGCACCAGAACCTTCTCCTCCGCTCCGCCCAGCCCGATAAGCGGGGTGAACCCTTCAATCTACCCCCCATCCCGCAGTCTTCGAACTGGCCACTGCTCTTTTGTCTTGCGTAACTGACCTATTTCCCCGAATCTTTTCTCAATTTTATATAGTGGTAAAAGGCGGCGCGCAGCGCCTTTGGGAAACGGGCTACGGAGCGGCAAGGGGGCGAAGCCCCCTAGTGTACTTATAAAAGTTTTACATGGCATTATTTTTAATAAAAAATATTTTAATATTTTTCAGGAAACAAGTATGCAATGCAATCGGTGAAATTCTTGGTAGCAAACACTGTTCTCCACTATGAATTCTCAACATACGAAAAGCCTCCTCAAGATTTTCGAGATGAATCCTACCGTTTACTCTTCATGTTGTGGCCAGCTTCAGGATTCAACGTCCAAGTTAAACAGCGGAACAAAGAAGTTTGCAGCCGAACCGGTTGATTTCATTGGAGTGTTGCGAGTGTGGTCGATTTCATTTTCTGGCCAAAGACATCGATTTATTTGTGAAGCTTCATTGTTCCTTTATTAAATTTTTCTGCTTGCTGGGCGTCATTTGATTCAAGACTAGAAGTCTAAAAAAGCAGTTCTTAGACAACTTGTGCGCATAACCATTCGGCGCTTCATCAAATTTCCCAGTAGGTTCCGTCACTGGAGCCTTTAAGTGAAAGATAATATGTGATTTTACTCTTGACGAGAGAGTTGATCAACTGCTGTGGGTCTCTTATGTAGTTGGTTTCTCTCAGCTGACACGGAAAAGGTATCGATCTCGTCTGCAGAAAGCCGTCTAATTGATCGTTATATGAAATTCTGTCCTAACAACACAGACAAATTACTATTTTGAAGCTTTAAACACAAGAAATTATAATAAAGCTCCAAAAATTGAATTAGAAGTTTATGATTATGTCACATATATCTTGTTTGCGTACGGCACGGCAGCGCGGCGAGGCCGATCGTTGGCCGATCGTTGGAGAGGATAATCTTGAATTTTCCGCGAAAATGTAAATAACTTTTTGTTCGCTGTTTAAGAGTTTAGAAGTATGACGTTCTAAAGTAACTTTTGCGTCATGCATCATACAGTACTGAGCGCAAAACCATTGTAGCAAACCCTTTTTGGGAGAATGGTACCTTCCCCCTCCTTTTGTTGATAATGTGAGAGGCCTAACTCGGGCTTGTCAATCGGCCAAGTTGAAAAACACGAATTTCATTTCCTCAAATAATAGGTCTGCTCGTACATTGTCGATTGGTAGGATTGCATTGAATGTTCTATTGAGAATTTCTGAAACTATTGAGATTTATACGAGAAATTTTGCCAACCTTGGAAAAATGAGCAGATCTGTTATTTAAAGGAATGAGGTGCGTGGTTTTCGACCTTTGGGCCAATCCAAGGTTATAGATTAAAGAGATATGCTCATCTGACTTCACGCCACAAATTCAGTGGCGCGCAGTTCAAAATCACAGCAGGCAAGATGGCCGACAAAAGCAGAAAACGTATACTCTTTGCAGAAAACATTGGGCTTCCATCTGCAGGAAAGCAGAAAACAACCCAATGTTTTCTGCAAAGAGTATACGTTTTCTGCTTTTGTCGGTCATCTTGCCTGCAGTGATTTTGAACTGCGTGCCACTGAATTTGTGGCGCGAAGTCAGATGAGCATACCTCTTTAATCTACAACCTTGGGGCCAATCGATACATCAACATTGATTTACTTGTTGCGTTAGCTGAGTTAATAATCAGTGATATTATAAGTTTAGTAATATCATAGAAGACCTTATTTTACCTTATTATAAAGGGAGTTACACTAATATGCGCGATAAAACCAACCAACGTTTGAAATTTTCTTTGTCATTGTAAATTAACTACTTTGTACGGAAGCAGATCAAGAAGAAGAACTATGTAGAAGAGCCATTGATAAAACAAGAAGGTGTGAGAGGCGATTCTGAAACGTTAAGATTGATGCATACCGATGTAATAAGTATCCCATTTTATATATTTTTTACTTAGTCATCCGAAAAAGAAAATAAAATTGTAAAAAAAGAAACGTTGGGGTGATTTTTGTTGATTGATTATTTATTTTATCCTTCGTTATCATGTATTCATTCATTGTCAATAATTAATTTTTGAAAGTCTGTCATAAAATTCCTTTTTTTGATTATACATAAATATATTTATATTTTAAATTGTGTTTTATAATTACTCTTTTAGCCGTGTTTCCCGATTTCAGAGTTCAATTTTTTATATATATTAAATATTTATTACTTACTCATTTATGTTTTCAGCTGTCAGCTGTTTTCACTCCAGCTGTTGGAAAGTATTCCATGCTCATTTTTTCCCCGAATTGTAACAGTAGCCGCGTAGCGTCTCGTGCAATTTGGCAAACATGAAATGTTTCAGTTTAAACTCATAGGTTATCTTTCATTAAATACTACCCTTTCCTTCAAAGTTCCTTAGTCTGTTTTCCATGACCTAGTTAATTGACTTCCAACCAAGTCGTCTTGAAGGGTCTCAACTCGTGAAACGGTGTTAGATTCTTTCATTCTTCTATTTCTTTCCACTCATCTGTCATCTATTCTACACACTAAACCGCCCTTTAACATACCCTCTCTATATTTCTTCTAGATTCACTACATTATTTCTGTCTATAGTTGGCTGTGGGCTCCTTGACTGGAGTATAAGCCAAAAAATAAAACAAAAAAGAACAAAAAACAAAGCAAAAAACTTATAGGTTAAACAATCGATTTAGGAGGAGGTTGACTTCTATACCAAAAGTTCCTGATCAACTAAAATAAGTTCCGTGAATGTTTCAACCAAGTTTCAACGGTATCCCTTCGTTGAGATTTCTTTTTGATCTGAAAGCTGATGATGAGCTAGCAAATCACGCGACTTTCACCGATCTTGATTATCTTAATTAGTGCTTATTCTATGGTCAAATAGTTGAGATCATCTCAGGTACGTTAAGCGGGGTTTCCCGCAATTTTTTAATTCGCGAGTTTTATCCTAAAAATGCAATGAGCGTACTTCTTCGCCCTCCTTACTCACTCCCCGAGTTTCGGTCCAGCTGATTATTTCTTGTTTCCTTGATCGAAAAAATATGCATTAAAAAGTCGGAGATTCGAAGCAATAATGAAGCTCTTTCAAACTTTTGCTACATAGGATTGAAAAGTTGGTTCTTGAATATAAACGTGTTGAAATGACGATGAGTGCACTAAAAAATCACGAATCGAAATTCTCTCTCAGAAGCGGGCTTAAAGGCGGAGAGACGCAGATATCATGGGATATTCTTATTTAAGTTGAGTTGAGACATATCTCTGTGTTTTCGTAGAGAAAGTGACATAATAGAAAGGAAACTCCCATGGTACCTGCATTGAACCGTCGTTACAAACATGCCGTTAAAGCGCGGTTATGTGAGTTTATTTTTGAGTTTTAGACTTTCGTAGTGAGAGTTTTGTGATTTGTGCTGGTTTTTACGCTAGATTGGCCTACATATTTATTAGCTCACTGCAAAAGTTTGCAAGAGCCCCATTGCATGCATTAAAGAAACTTCTCTAGTGGAGTGGCGCAAAATCAACGCTTAATAGTTTCAACAGTATTTCGATCAATGGAAACATTCGATCTGAATTTCTCCAAACCAAAAACCGACTTTAAAAAAAAAAAAAAAATCGCGAACCGAACCCGAACCGACTTTTGTTGCGGTCCGTTGCCCTGGTATAAACTACCTTCACCACCCGAAAATTTTACACGCAAGAAAAGTTAAAAGATGGGCTCTTCTTTAAGAATCAGGCAATATCCTTCTTAAATTTGAATATAATTGGACCGTCAGGTCCAGAGTTATGATCAGAGCTTCGAATCGGCAGTTATCTGGGCCGTCATCGAGCGGCTTGCGGTTCGAAATTTGCGAATGGAATCGGTTCGAATAGGTCCACGACTCTTAAACCGCGTTCAACTTGAAAAGAATAAAATTTAAGGAACACATAGAATGTTTTTTTTTTTTTTTTTTTTTTTTTTTTTTTTTTTTTCGTTTCTATTTTTTTTTACTTTTAGCTGCTCTTCTTGCGGTAAAGTTTTGTCACTCTCAAGATCAAAACATCAGTGTCTTTGTATGACTTTTTCTAATAGCTGGTTTCAATATCGATTGTTGTCTTGATTCATTTTAGAGTCTATGGTTAAAATAACTTGAACCGCATTTGGAAAAAAGTCGAACCAGTGCAAATTTGAATCCGACCGTTTCATTTGATTCGGGTTGCAGTTCAAGGCATTTCCGAGAAATGGTTTGGGTTCGGTTCTCGGTTCAGGAATTTAGTAGTTTGGAGAGGTTCACATCCCTGTTTATGATGTATCCGAAACGAACGAACGGACATACATTTTTTTAAGAACATGAATTTTGAGTTCAGGGGGTCGAAGAATGCTAAAGATGAAGCAAAATACGCCTTTCGAATTATGGCAATGCTTTCTCTCTTTGCACCCCTTCAGAGCAGGAGCAAAAGAGTGAAGAATGGGTTAGGTATTTAAATAAAAAAAAATCGAATGCAGCATGGCGATATTTAAATTGATAAAATCACTTATAATTGTATTTTAATAAGGAACAGTTTTACAATACCTACTTATCCTATAAAGAATTACAGCCTCAAATAAGAAAATTACTAAAAGGTTTTCTTTGTCAAATTAAATCACTGGTAGATAAAGTAATAATTCATTGCTTTTGTTTTAATTCATCGTAGAGAAATCTCACAATTTTTTCTCGTGTCAACATAAACAGAATTTTATTTCACTTAAAGCAAAATGATTTTGATTAAACAATTTCTCATTTAAAAAGGAGATCATCAGGTCATGTTCTTTTCAGGTTTCTTATCTCCGAATTTCATTCAGTTGAATCACCCGATTTTCTGCCCGAGGATAGAAAAAATGCACCTAAAGTTGATTTTAAAAGTGCTAAGTTGCAAATCTAAAGCAAACTCCTAAATCACCTCCTTTTTCGAGTGACAAGTCAAAGAGGAAGTTAAAGTTTTTTCGTGACTATTTTGTCAATCAATGAGTTTCTTTCAACCAATTCCTCTTAACTTTTACTCCTTGTAAAGCTCTTTTGATTCATCTTCACAAATTGTGTGAAATGGTGAATTCATTAATGACTTCCAAAGAGGGCAAACCAAGAAATATAACTATAACCTACTGTTCAAAAAATTCAATTAAATAAATTTGTTTTGCTTTTGTAAAACAAATAAAAAAAAAAAAAAAACCTTTTTACAGGGTAGATTTAAACACATAATAAATTATGCCTATCTTTCGGAAGTGGAATAAATTATACTTACAACAACTAAAATATATTGCACAGTTATCTTAATTTTTTTCAAGGGTGTCTATCAGCGAAAGTAGTGGTTTTTCAAAAGTCGTTTCTCATATTTACATTATGCTTCTGCTTATATCCCTATACTTTAGGAAGACCTTATTAACAAAATAATTGTCATCTTCTGAAACCTGGTTTGTGTTCATGCATTTTTGGGAAACAAAGCAGCTCTGAAATTGGTTCCTGTGTACGTGGTTGCCACTTAAGACCTCAGCTGCATTCCATTGATCATAATATTGGCCAAAGCATTTCGTCTTCTCCTCCATTGACCTAATCCTTGAGCAAGATATTGAACTTGCCTGCACCATAGTTTTGTTTTTTCGTTATCCTCAGCCTAAAACAGCGACAACAAGTTTGATTTAAATAAACCGCCATTTTTAATTACTGTCAAATACTAATTTATGTGTAATAACAACAACCTACTCGTGGGTACCCATCGAAAACCCCGAACGGTTGAATTTTTGTGCCTATCGCAAAGGTTTGTCTCAATGCTTCAGAGATGTCAGTTGTTCTTTCATTACATGAAAATTGAATCTATTAAAAGCCAGAAGTTTAACAGGACCATACACGATGTAGTCATTAAAAAAAAAAACAAAAACAAAAAAAAAAAAAAAACAAACAAAAAAAACCAATTAAATAGCCACGCACTTGAGGTCCTGAAGGAGGCCAAAATCCGCAAGCCAAAACGTTTTGTGGGTTCCTGCTACATTCCTACACTCTTAGGAAAATGTTCGGAAGGCATACACTAAACATTCTAAGGGGTTCCTTTTTGTGCTCATTGTGTTTGCAGGTCACCCTAATTTTTATTTTTCAAGGATAAACCTTTCAGAAATGCTCTTCAATCCAATGTCTTAAATTCAAAAGATGTTCCGCTTTGCCTCAGACATAAATATGCTACGTCGATAAGGATGTAGACGAAATCGCAAATATAGGTATCGTTTTAGCTCATCAGATTTCATGTATAGGAAATAGAATTCCTTTTAACAGGTAGATTGAAACGGAGGTGTACTTTTGAAATAAATCGAGAGAAGATGAAATCTATCGAACCACAGAGCCTGAAAAGAATAGCTTCAACTCACTACCGTGAGTTCGTGGATTATACTTATTGCCTAGCATTAAATTTCAAAGTCTCTGTACGAGCTCACAACTATGCATAGCCTCCTTCCATGAAACCGTTTTATCGAATACAATATTGTTTTTTTGACATTGCGCAGGTACAATAAGACATTTTTTACCGTAATGGAGTATGAAAGACAAGATATCTACGATGTTGCAAGTTTTTGTCTTGTATTTTTAAAGCATCACTTACCTTGAAAATGTATGTGTCCTTCGTCACCAATTCCTGTACTTCAAAGTATTCTTCCCATTCATTGTCAGTACAAACGATACAACGATCCAAAAATAATGGTTCCTTGAAAGAGGAAATAAACGTTTCAAGTTATTATAAGTGCTAGTGAAAAAAATTAAATTGAAATCAAAGAACCGACTGTGTAAAGTTAAATTTTAGCGTTTTTGTGTACAACTTTTTTCTTGGAGTTTTACCAAACTTTGAAATCTTGACGATTCACTACATTAGAACACTATATGGTCTTAAAACTAAGACATTTTAAGGGTCACCCTCTCAGGGGGATCAGCGGTGCTCACCACCCCAAAAATCAAATATTTCAACTTTCAACCCTTCTTTTTTATTATCAGTGATATTGACCCTTGTCCCAGCCCCCTTTAGGATTGGGATATTGAACACCCCTCAAAATGCGTCCCCTAAAAAAAAGGAGGAATACTTTTTTCATTTTTTTTTTTTTTTTTTTTTTTTTTTTTTTTTTTTTTGCAATTATTCATTTTAATCTTTTCCCATCCACTTCGAAATTTTAAAAAATCTACGAAAAATTATGGAACCTTAAAATCTATGCAAATTATTTTAATCTAAAAAAAATTCTTTGTGAATTTGTTTTTTCAAAAGCTAAGTGCTGAAACTTACTCTAAGCAAAGCAAATCTTCCATTCTTTTCTTTCAGCAGTAACAAACTTGCATCTCTAATGCCATGATCTCGTGGAAAAGTAGGGATTAGCATAGACTCGGGCTGAAAGTTTTCAGTTGGCTGAAACAAAATTTCGGAGAGAAAACAATAAAATGGTCCATAGTCATTTCTGAACATTTAATACCTTTTTTAGTTCAGAATTTAATTTTTATTAGAAGTGCTCCTTGACAAATCTCAATAAGATCACAACTTATTGAGTGTCAACCCTTTTGATTCCAAATTAAATAATTTCAATCATCGTACTGTAAACAGTATAACAAACATTTAAAAGCCAAAACCATTGCCAGTTATTCTGAAAATGCAACGCCATCTTGTTTTTTTTTTTTTTTTTTTTTTTTTTTTTTTTTTTTTTTTTTTTTTTTTTTTTAAAAAAGTTAACGGAAGAAAACAGGGTAGGAAAAAGCCCGCAATCTGGCCGCCAATTTTTGGTCCACCCATAGGAAGACCAGACCGGTTTGGGGAACTTTTATTGAAAAGCCTTTCCTGGTAAATAAAAATCATCGTCAGAAAAAATTGAGACAAGACATTATTGATGTACTTTGAAAGTATATTCTAGTCCTAGCTTCATCAAAATTCTACAAAAAGTTTTAAATCTTTGGATTTTTTTTAAAGGTCGACGGGTGTCTCACCCACCCTTGTACCCCTCGGAGGGTTAAGAAATTTGTCTATTTCATACATTTTTACAGCATAAAAATTTTGCAAAATATCGCTACTGACAAAATTAAAAAAAAAACTAAAACAAAATTTATTAAAAGCGGTGAAAATAAGGATTTTTTTAAGCAAAACATTTACGTTCTTCCTTATGGAAAAATATAGATAACGAAGAGCAAGCGGAGCTGGGATCCTTTTTTAGAACCTCTTTCCATTCTTAGTCCAACCGATACTTCGAAACTGCACCGCTGATTAATCAGATGCTGGGCACCGTCCATGTTAGTCGGAGGATTGTCCGACGCGTCCGTGCTAACAGAAAACAGGGCACTGATCATTCTCCTATTTTTTTACGGCTATTTGGAGACAAAAAAATCGCAACGAATCACTTACCTTGCCTAACGTAACAACCATGGCGTTAATTGGAGACAGTTTAATCGTACGCCCTCTCCACCAGTTGTGGTCAGTGGGCTGTGTGAATAGTAACCGCCCCTCAACAGCAAATCTTACGTCTTCCTGCATCCAATCCAAGACGTCAACAGCAATCTGTAAAGGTAAGATCAAAGATTCAGCCAAAATAATACCGTTATCAATCTAACTCAAAAGAGAATGTCCCCAAACCACGAATATTCAAGAAACTTTATTCGAGAGGACATTAAATGGCTCTCTAGTTTCATTTTTAAAATAAAAAAAAAAAAAAAAAGTATTTTTGAAGAAAAAGTCACCGCAAAAATGTATAAAAAACCCAACTTTTTGGCATTCTGCTGAAATTGTGTGGTCAAAAAGTAACCACTGCATTGTCAGAGAGTGGTCGGAATATGGTCATTAAGGGGTTAAAAATATGTATATCCAAAGAGTGGTCGCATTGTGATTAAGAAAAGGCTTATCGAAATATGTTCAAAAGGTGAGCAACATATTGTAAAAAAAGTCAACGTTTGGTCGAAGAGTCATTAAATAGTGACGAAAATATGGCCAAAGCGTAGTTGTAATAATGCCAAAAGCGAAGTATACAAAATGTCGTAAGCCAAACATTCGCTAAATTTAGTCATAAAAAGAGTAAAGATTTATGCGAAATTAGAGCTCAATGCCGCCTCGCGAATGAACACGGAAATGTACATAATTTAAACTTAACGCATGAATCGTGCGTACGTAAAACGCACTACCTACGCATACTTCGTACGCAAGGTAAAAAGTATAGGCAAAACTTACTTTTCGAAGTTTAATGGTGACCATATCCGTTTCATTGTTAGAACGCCGGCCATTAATAATTGATATTCTCCTCCAGAGCTTCGTTGAACCAAAATCTTTGGCTGACTGAAAATTTAAACACAATCGTTAAGATTTATATTTACGTATATAGGTAAGTACAGATTAAGGGTGGAGATTTGTTTTTGCATGATCTAAGCCTGGCTTTGCGGCAAAGATACAAGGCGAAGTAGAACATAATTTGCTGCAGGAAACCACTCAGAACTACTAGGAGGCTGCGCCTCTTTAAGAATAAAAGCTGAAATCCGTGTTGGTCATATGAAGTTGCGTATCATCGTGAATAATTTGTCTGAACCATTTGAAACCACAAACAAATGGATTGTGTATTTTTCTTTCCAATTGACCGAACAGCTAACTAACACAGACAGAATTAAAGTTGTGTGGAAAGAACTTTACACGTTTTTATGACAGCTGACCTCACGTGAGGATTCGACAAGACCTACCATCTACATGGAACGATTCAGCTCATTAAGCTAAGTGAAAGTTGTCGTGAGGATCTGTGCTGCTAAATTAAGCTTACTAAAATTGGACAAAATACACTGAAATTATAAAAGCTCTGACAATTTTTTGATACATTAGTTCTTGAAAAGATATGCATTATGCAATTTTACGGAGATTGGTAACAAACAGAGGCGGCGGAGGAGAAAAAAGGAAAATTGTGCGGTATATTGAGGAGATGGAGAGGGAATGGACGGATCAAAGAAGTCTCGTTTTATTACGAGAGAGAGGTAGAGTTAACTATGTATGAAATGAGCATTTGACCATTGGGACGAGTGAGGGCTGTCTAAATTATATGAGAGGTCCGATTCGGTACCTTCGATGTTGAAACCTAGTTAATCGGCATGATCGGGGTTACAATCGAAAACTTAGCATGTGCGTGAGACACCGCTTTTTTCGCAGCATACATTGAATCTTTCGCCAAATTCAAGAGGAACGCCAAGAAAGTCAGTTCCAAAATTTTAAATAAAAACCCCTATTAAGTAACACACCTTCAAAAAGGACATGAAAATATGTAGTGCGAAATGGACGTTAGTTTCAACCACTGTTTGAAAATAGCAACCGATCAAAGTTTGTTAAAAGAAAGTTTTGAGCAGCCCTGACTGGCATCGGTAAGAACGTGAGGGTCGTGAGGCTCAAAAAATGATCTGATAACACAGTAAAACTTACCGAGTTCATGTGTTCTAGATGTAATTCTATCTTATGTTGGGCTTCTTTTAGTAATTCTCTGTCTGGATGGTGAGCAGGAGTGACTTTATACAACCGCGCTAACAATAAAGGGAACTTCGTCACACGCTGAACTGGTACCTGCAAAATTAGTTCATTGTCGGTTTACGTTCTATACCTTTATAATATGATGTCTATACCGGCAGTTTAGTCTTTTTCTCATAGAAGGTTGACAAATTAGAGTATACCAAAACCCCACTTATTTCGAAATTTAATGAAAAGCTCCACAAAACCTTTATTTTATCAATGTAAAAACTGAAAAACATCCGTTCTCATTTAATGAAATCATCTTCACGTTGAACAATTTAATCAGTCCAATTGGAAGTTTCACGTGTGCTAAAGATCAATTTGCTACGGCGGAATGACGTGAGGCAAAATTACCTTTTGGTACATAAAAAACCATAAGATTCCAATAAATCATTCAATTTATAGTCCTCTACTTTTCAAATTTGTGAAAAACAATGATTTCAGTATTCTTTTTTATAAAGGCTTTAGAAGGTCCAGCAATGCTTCTCCAAAAAAAACTTTTATACGTCATTAAATGCTCATCTAACCATGGAATCACTCGTTTCAATTCACTTTACAAAACTCCACATGAGCCTCCGTTATTCATGCACAAGAAGATAACAAATCGAGAGGGTTCAAGGGAAGCTTTTACGGATGGAAATAATTTTGTTACAAGCCCATGGATAAACTTTCAAAAAAATAAAAACAACTGACTTTTAAAACACTAATTGGCGTAGCTTGCAGTTTGGCAATGTTGTAATGTGTCCATTTAAACCCACGTAAAAGGTCGAATGCGAAGGTGTTCACCGAGCACCCAATAGTTCGATCTTTTTAATGGCTTTAAATGGACACATTACAACGTTGCCAAAGTTGCACGCTACGCCACTGAAAACACTCTATTTATTAAAGAGACGAATTGAAGAATTTTCTACCAACCATTAAAAACGAATTTAAGTTCATTCTTCGCAAAACACTATTCTCCATTTGAGAGACTCGTAAGAATATCCTCAATAGTTCCTTTTCTTTCTCTAAATTTGCCAGCATCAGTGCAGCAGCTCCCTGTAATATGAAAAAAAAAAAAAAAAAAAAAATTATTGAATAACAGTTAGACTCAAAGGAAAAACAAATTAAAATGAAAATAAGAAAATGTATGGGTTCAAAGTTTCTCTTAGACCCTCAAATTTTCAAAGCCTTGCTATTGATAACTGTTAATACACCGAGAAATATTTACTCAGACTCACTACCTTCCTCCAAGCACATCTACTGAGTGTTTTACAGCGAAAGTACAAGGAGTGATTAAATATTTTCCACCCATTAAACATAAAATAAAGTTTACGTTGTTTTTCAAAATATGGCAACACTGACTAAAAAAATGGACGAAAGCTAAGGACCAAATATGTCAATTTGGTTCCTAGCTTGCTTTCTCCCCGTTTTTTTAGTCAGTAAACTTTTATTTCCTCATACTTCCAGTTCTGGTGTTAGAATAAATGGTGTCAGTTAGCAGGGTTCGATAAATAAATAAATAAATAAATAAATAAATAAATACAAACATTCGTGTATTCTGTAAGTTGTTAGTAAATCTAACTATAAGTAATAACATTTTGAGTAACTATGCGCATTTTTTTAAATTTCGAAATCTGACCAGAGTGGGCCAAACAATAGAATTTAGAGTTTTAGACCACCTCCTCACAGAAATAAGAATTTTTCGTGAAAACAAAAATTTACATGTTTTTCAGGTGCTTCTCTCTTGAATGTTAACGGTGATTTCGTGTTAGGTGCAATAAATTTTTTGAGAAAGGTTTCGAAAACTTCAAAATCCTCACTTGGAAATGTGTCACTTGTGTGTGCGTATCTCCATCATTTCTACCCTGAACTGGAAGAAGGGGTGACATCCACATTCCTTTCCTTTAATACTTTTTAACTTTGTTATGGTTAAGAAAAACTACGATTTGATGTTTGTAGTTTTTCAGCTTAATGATGTCAATGAACTTCTACTTAAAGACACACAATTTTTTACAGCCCACCGTTTTTTTACCTGTTTGGTGCAGTATGATTCAAAAGCATGCAGCATGGATGTGGTCTCAAGGAATATTCTTCCAATGTTCACCGTAAGCAAGTCCTCGTCGCCATGCTCAGCAGCAATCTCCAGAGCGTCACGTAGCTTCTCAGCGAGGACAATATTGTTCTCAAGCAGTTCTTCAACATTCAAGAAGATGTATGTTAGCTGCTCAGGAGTAAGAAGACCTGCGACAAGCATCGGGCGATAGAATTCATCAAGAATAATTCGAAGATCTCTGCCATATTTCTCTTCGGTTTCCATAATTTCTGCAATGATTTCCCGACGCTCTGCCCGCCGTTTGGAGCACTTGCGGCAAACAAGGGGAGCAAACATCAGTCCACTGCTGTTGGAAATAAAAAAACAATAAATGATTACTAGTTTTGTATGTTAATTTGAAACTCGGTCTCTCAATATTCACCAATGATAACAAACCGAAAGCTCACCTATGCATAGCAAAGTGAATTTTTCTTTGGAAGAAGAAAAAAAAAACTATAAATGAAACATTATCTTGGAAAACCAGCATTGTGTATGCGTCTGATGAATATTCGGTTACCGGCAGTGACTGTCGATAAAGACTTCCATGGGCTCAGTGCATTTTACTTTGCGTGTTTACTTCTCCTAATGCTGGGATGATGGGTTTACATTTAAAATGAGACCAAAGGTAAAGTTTAAATCAATCAGAATTGATTTTACTGAAAACCATTTACATGATCAAGACGAAATGAGGTCTTTAAAATTAAGATAAAAGTAGAAGAACTCTGAAGACACTAAGCATAGTCAACCAAATAACCAAATACCTAAAATGAATATAGGCTCAGACGGGAGAATTACTTAATTTGACCTTCGATCTTTCTCTATCTTATCTATGGAGGGTGGGGTTATACACTTTTTGGACTCCCCTACAGAGAGAAAAGAATCGCGCTAACCGCTCTTATTGACTTAATCAATACGTAAATTGAGAGGGGGCTAATAAAGCCCAATTCTGTACACAATTATCAGTCGTAAGTTGTATATGTAGAGTCGACTTACAAGACCGCTTTAGGAAATGAAAATATTATTTACCCATCAAAAACTTGAGTTTCGACTGCTTGATCACAATCCTCGCAAATGTGTTGCTGGTCCTCTTTGAATTTGTCATTAGACAAATGCTGCCACTTACTCCGAGAGCACTGGCTCGTCTCTGACCCAACCCCAGAATCATTTCGTTCAATTTCTACACAACTCTTCCGCACCTAAAAAGAATATAGAGCCACAGCTGTTTCAAACGAATTTCTGAATTGCAGAATTATCAATACATTTTTGCCATTGGAAGTAAATAAATTGTAAATACAGTAATGGCGTGTTTTGAGGAACAAAGGGACACATTTTTAGGACTTCTTGGGCACGCTGTGAGAAATTTGTGTGCATACTTCATTGACCACTGGAGCATGTTTTGATAAATATTTTATAAACAATGTGAGATATTTTGGCTAGGTTCGATTATACTTTTCGGTAGATCTCTATGAGTTTATAAGCTTTCATGTGGGGCATTTTGAGCAAGGAATCTATTGCGTACTTTTGCTGCAGCAACATAGAACCTTGATTCTTAAGTAAAATTCGGTATAAAAAAAACGATGCGCACATTAAAATCTTTCAAACTTCACTCATTAAATCAGGAAATCACTTCACTTTTAAACAGCCCGTGTCTCACTGGACACTATTTGCAACGGCACACGACTACCTAGACGGAACCACCGTGTGGATGTGAACAACATCGTAACTACAAAATGATGGAATTTCCTTCTAAATACTCGAAATAAATTGGCAGCATTTGCTGGCTTGTCTTTTCTGGCTTATCAAAGATTACAAAGTAATACAAGAACTATATGCATCTAAGCGAAACATTCAAATATTTGTACATTATATTGATGATAACATAGACGCGGTGGTTCTGTCTACGTAGTTATATGTCGATAATAACAGTGTCTAATGTAACGGGGGTTGTTTGAAATTGAAGCGATTTTCTGAGTTAATGAGTGGATTTTAAAAGTTTTTAATATGCAAATCGTTATTTTAGCCGAATTTTGTGTTTGAATCAATGTCATATTGCTGTAGCAAAAGTACGCAATAGACCCCTTGAGGATGTCTCAAGGATGATTGAGGGTACATAATAGGTATTTTAAGACATATTGTGAGGACTTTCTGGACATTGTTTTTAGAACCTACTGCACACTATTACAAGGCATTTTGGGCATATTTGAGGTCTTTGAGCTGACATTTTAATCGTTTCTGCACATATTTAAAAGACGTTTTTCACAAATTTAAATGATTTCTGGAGTGTATTTTGAGGGCTTTTTGAGAAAGTTCTAGAATTTAATGTTGCTTTAGCTCTTTATGGCCGTTTAATGAGTAATCGTGGCGCATTTTTTAGACGTTTTGGGAATTTTTCAGGACATATGTGGCTGCGGTTTTATTTCAGCAAGTTGGTGGCATGTATTGAAGACTTTGGATTTCTTTGAGGATGTTTTTGGCCACTTATGATTAACACTTCTTAGGCGTATATTGAAGATGTTCTAAAGATCGCCAAAAGTAATATTCCAGAAATAATGATTAATAGGTTAATTTTTCTGTTAGTAAAAATCCGAAACCTTAATATCAAGCTTTTTGAAGACATAAAGACCATGTACACAATTCTTACCTTATCGGAAAGCCGCACAGAATTATTGGCAGAAAAACTATTCAAATAACACGAATCTTCACTCGAGTCACTACAGCTAACTTGACTATGACGACTGCAACTTAGATGCAATGCATTGACTCTCAAATGACCCGATGTTGGTGTCTCATTTTCCTCCTCAATAATCGTCTGATTCCTGATCGATTCCTCTATGACATATTCTGGTTCTTCAGCCTCAGCTACTGTGGAAATACATCTCTGTTTGGCATCAACTAAGTAACAGAGAATGTCATATTTGGAGGCCCCTTCAAAAATAGATCTTGTGGGTATTGTATCATCTATAATCTCCTCTAAAGTTTTCAAAGGTGGTGGCGGCGAAAGAGGGAGAGGCGGAGGAATGTCAGATATTTCCTCATATATTGGATCAAAAAGTGACTCGTAGTGGTTCGTGTGATCTTCGGCTAGAATGTTCTTGGATGAATAAAAAGTTTCGGGTTTTTCATCGCAGTTCGAAACCGTTGATGGAGAGGGAGGAGTGCTAGGAACTTTGTCATTGGTTTCGTTTGATGAATCCCAGTTACATTTCATGGATTGACGCTTTGCAGCATCACTGGCTGGATTTGTCACCAACTTCCCACAGATGTGAGGTATCAAATTCTGTCGTACCGCCAAGATAGGATCATAGTTATGCCTCATCAAATTGCTCATAGAATTTACAGAATCGCCGGACTTTAAATGTGCGGGAGACGCATTTATTTGAATTTGATCGATTTCTAGTTCTTGCTTATGAGTTTCTGGGGAATCACCTTCCCGTTGCCGGGTATCTATTTCTGTCATTATTTTCTGGAGCTCAAAATAGTTTTGAGCCTGCTTTTTAGGCTGATCTTCTATCATCTGATTTTGGTTTAAAGGTAATGTTACTTGAGCTTCAATCAGTGGTTGAATGGTTTTCCCCTCAATCTCATTGTCAATGCTATATGCTCGACTATTCTGTTTTGTACCGGCCATGGTCGTGGGCTCAGCAGAGTCTCCTTCTGTTTGATTGTTTATTGGTATTGAGTTGTGGTAAAATGACGTGCTGTTACCACTCTTAAAGTCACCGACATTAATAGTGATCTTACTGTCACCGGAAATTCCGTCCAAGGGATTTTCATAGGTGTCAACCGAACTCGGCCTTTTGATGGCTATCGATGACTGATAACGACCGGTGTGAGATTCGTGGGCTTCTCCATTTATTATCACTGTTGACACCTTACGCGTACTTGAATCTATGGGTACAATTGAAACAATAGCCGCTCCTTCAGTTTTTTTCGGTACTATTGTTTCACATGCCTTACTTTGACTGTCTATGTTCAAATCTGCTTCATTTGTTCTTTCACACGTTTCATGGCTATCGCACTTAATTTCTATCTTGAGTTTTGATTCACTCTCGTCTAACTCAGTGATAGGTTCAGTTTCTGATTTGAAGCAGAGGTCTATGTAATTATTCTCAGCGTCAATTAGTTTTTGTGATGATGAGCTGGTTTGGTAACCTGGATCATTTTTGAACGGTATGGAATTCAAAGAAGACGTTATTGAGGCAGTTGATGCTGAGGATACGGCAAGTTCATCAAGTTTCGTGGCCTTTTTAGCGAATGGGAATATTAGCCTAGGGGGTGGTTTTGGAGGAGAAAGAGCTCTCTTTAAAGTTGGGGGCGCAGGTGGGGGCTCTTTGGGTCGAGAACAGCTTGGGTTGATGACCCTTTGAATACCAGAGATCTTTTCATTTTCATCTAAAGCGAACAAGACACGACTGTTTCCCCGACGCCCCATTCTCAGATTGAGTCTCATCGTGTCCATGAACTCTTGTCTACCATTCAGCCGTGGAGGAAATTCTGCAGTTCTTTCACTCAAACTCCTTTGCAAGCGTTTAATTGCCGGAATAGACCCATCCTTCGAGTGGAATTCTTGTTTATCTGCAACAATAAAAAGAAAAAAAAAACCGTTAGCGTCGACGAAAGAAGAGTATGGCCAATATTTAAACTAGAAAATCTTAGAAAAATATTTCTTGCGTAAATTATATTCATCTTAAATTAAATACGCTCGGTTACACACATTTTTGTGTTAATCATTCACTATTACTTTTTACGAAACTTCATAGAAAGTGAAACGCTTAAGATTTAATGATACAACTTGATAGAACGAATAAAGAGATGCAAATTTTCTGTGTAGGTACCGAGTATCTTTCTCATCCTTCAACGTACTGTTCTCAAGCTAAATGAGCTGGAAATCGTCGACTTCAGCTATCTAGCACTTCTATTGCTCCTCGTTAAGCTGATGAAGTGCAGCGATGTATTTTTTGCTCTTTCGGGTTAGAGTCTCCCAATTAGCGCGCTGTTATCTTTCGAACGGTAGTCAGAGGAGAAAAAAATATTGAGACAAATAGTACCCCTTTTTCATTAATCTATTGAGATTCCCGAAAAATTCCAGGGTTTTTTGCATTCCTCCACAAGTTTATAAAAAAATATGAATATCTTTAAAAACCTTACTCAGAACAAAGAGAAAGTAAAAAAACTAGAGATTGCAAAAAGATGAGTCGGAAAATAACTCAATCCGAACAAAATACGGAAAGACAATAGTTTTGTGACTTGTAAAGAAAATTAATGACACAAGTTTCATTGGTACTTTTTGAAAATAGTTTTCCTTTTTCTTCAGAGACAGGCTCTCGACAAATATCGAAGAGGAATTCGAACAGAAAAATCACAATCTGATGATTGAAGAACTGTTCAAGAGACGACTTGAATTTTTGATGCCTCGTGTAATTACCTACATTTTCAGATTCTTCGTTTTCTGTTGAGTATATAAATTTGTCTCCATTCCAGCAATACATATATGAACTGGCCGTAGAAAATCAGGGGTTAAGGTACCTTGGACAAATCTGGTATAAAAAGGAAAGTTTCTAAAAGAGGCAAACCTTCCATCATATCTCCCAACTGCACGTCTTTAAAGCAGACCTCCCAGTGGAAATGTCATGAAAAAAAAGAAGATAGATTTTATTTGTGACATACCTGTGGCGTAAAAATTGGCTATAGAAGGTGATACTTCGTCCATGGTTTTCCTTGGTTGGTCTATATTCCTGATTGGTTGATTTTCTTTTCTTCGGTCGTATTCTATTGTCAGTTCATCGTAAATAGGTTGGAGGAATACCATGCCTGGACCGTTTTCAACTGGAAGATTTCCTTGAATTGGAACTTCAGCTCTTTGTTTCAGTGGTTGAGGCACTTTCTTGTCACCATTGGTCTCGTCCACCAAGTAAGTTGGTATTACCTCAATTTTATTCACTTTAAATTGAACTTGCTTTTTTTTCTTGTTTACAATATTTACTTGCTTCAAGCCTGCTATATTTTGAGAGTCCGCTGAAAGCGAATTTTCGTTCCCATCAAGAATAATTACTGTTGGTCGACAAGGATTCGTGTCTAAGTTCACGCATTCCTCATAAATATTTTCGGGTATAGGAACCTCTGGAGTCATTTCCTTACGCCGCGATGGTTTATTTTCGTAAGACTCATACGTAGCATCACTTTTTAGTATGTTATTGAAATTGAACAATCTATTAAAATCAGGAGGCTTTTTCAATATTGACTTTATTTCCAAAGATGTTGAAGATGTTAGAGTGTTGTTTTTATTGAAATTATTGTCTTGATCCAAGTAAAAATTTACCCGATTTTTAGGAACAATCAATAGTTCCATTCTAGGAGGAGATGAAGGCACCAAATCCTGGAGAGGCCCGTTTAAATTGAAATCTTCCGACTCATCATTTTTTCCTTTGGTTTTTCGTTGCGGTCGGATGGGCGGGCGTCGAACTTCCATTTCGACTTCGTCATCGCAGCTATTTTTAGCATTGCTGAAACTGATTATTTCATTTGAGTCGTCCGATTGTTCAGATTCAGAAACGAACTCGTCAATTTGATCACCGTGCGCATCCATCCTTGTCCTCGTGATTTCATCAAATATTTTCATTCTTTGGCCTGCAATCTTCACTCCAACTGCGGCTGGACTAGATTCTCTTTGACTTTCTTTATTGTGTTGTTCGCTATTTAGGAAACTAATTAAAAATTTGCCTTTGCTCAAAGTTGACGTTAAAGTATTGAACTTGGAGCTTGATTTGTTTCTAGAATAATCTTTACTACCTATGTCTTTAAATAATTCCTTATTGTTTGTCCTAAGATTTGATTTTGGTTTATCACAACCGCTAACATTCTTAAGTGTCATCAACTCGTAAGCACTAACACTGCAATCTAATATTGACTTTCGACCCGCACATCCATTCAAAGTGTGAGTTTCAGTTTCGTTCTGTTTAACATTATTGTCCCACAAACTTGACATTCCATCGGGCGATGGACATCGGTTTGCCTTGATGACACTTTCAGCCTTGATTTTTTGTTTCCGTCGACTTGTGGGACTGCTACTTCTTGCTCTCCCCTCATTATATTTTTTTAATTTCTCTTCAGTCTTATCGTTGGGTGGTGACTTTAACCGGCAACGTCTCATTATTGAGTAAGGGTCGTCAGGATAACCTTTATTGTTTCCAAAGATAGGATCTCTTTTATTGGAAACATTCCTGGATAATCGGACCGAATTGAACTGATTGACTTTACATTTAGTTTTATTGACGTCTGGTTGATACTGCAGATGTCTACCTATACATTTGTGGCACATTTGTGGTGGCATATTACTTTTGGTTAAGCGATCCGAGTCAGTGCAGGAACAAGCTATAGCATCGACAAAGAAAGATGGCCTGTCATCAAATAGGAGTTTAGGTCTTGACCGTTTATCGACTCCCCGATCAGCAACGGTTAAATTCAGCCATGTTTCAGCATATTTCATCGACTTGAATAATGAACTTCCTTTACAGTAGCCTGTGGTTGATAGAGGAGACATAGATGATACGTGATCATCCGACACTGCTGGCGCCATTTTTTGAGCTTCCTGTTTTATACCATCGTTTCCTCTCATAAGATCCTGAAAAAATAGACAACAAATTATAGTTCAACAGTATATTTTTCTCACTCTCAATAACTAATTCAAGAGTCACTTATCATAACTATAGCGATGTCAGGTCCGGGAACATTCTCAACCAAGTAAATCAATGAATCAATTTTCTGGGGATATTTTCCCTCATACGTGTTTTAAATCTCATCGAAAGTCTAGGTATTTAAAGAATGAAGCATTAACAAGAATAGGAAAGTGATGATTGTAAGGGCGTGAGTAAGCCCTTAGACTGTATTGATCTCATTGAAATAGCCAGAAGCTTCTGTTCGGGTTCTTTTTCTTGAAACCCTAAATTTTCATTGTTAGGAGTAGTTCAAAAGAACCAGAATTTTGAATATATCCTTACTTTACGTACTTGAGTGCATTGAATTTCCTGTTGAAAATGAAATTTTAAGACCGCCAGACATGATACCAAAACATCATTACTTTACGAAGCACAGGAAAATAAAAAATTGTGAAATAACTCTCGTTAAAATGGAGCAAAATTTTAAGTAAGTATTTTTTTTTTTTAATTTTAATTTTTTTTGAAGCACTGGCCTTCCTTTTTCAAAACAGAACAACACAAATAAAAATTTGGGGGAGTTAGTGGGAACTTTCAGTTGGACTTTTGGCCGCAAACCAGTTATGTTGTCAATGGAGGCACTAAAATTTAAAACAACAGATTCAAACGAGGAAAGCCACTTCAGAGCTTTAATCCCTAGAAATTTTTGGTTTGATCCTTAAGGGCAGGTTGTAAGCAAACAATTTTTTTTTTTTAATTTTTTAAATTGTTTTTAAATTTTTAATTTTTTTTTTATTTTATTATGTTCAGCATGTCTCAAGGATCAATTTCAAATTTAATAATAGGATATAGAGACTCTTGCGCAGAGAAATTTTAGGATATAGTTTCCTTTTTTCAAAAATTTCCACTTTTTAAACTGTTCTCCTGAAAAGATGTAATTTTTTAACTTTCGGTACACATAACTCAAGTTCTTTTGCACCTAGAGAGCTCATTTTTATTCTACAATGTTTGTCTTTAATAGACAAACAAAGTTAACTAACTTTTATTGCATGGTTGTTTGGAGAAGTATTGAAATTTAAAAAATGTGCAAAAAATAACTCGTATTTCAAGAGATTTTTTAAAAAAATTAAATTAGTTTTGAAATTTTAATTTAAAAAAAATAAAAGTTAGTTAACAGCGTTCAGCTTGTCAAGATGTACATTATGAAAGAAAATGAGCTCTCTAGGTGCAAATAGTCTTGAGATATGTATACCGAAAGTTTGGTAAATTAACATGGTGAAGATGGGGCTTACAACCTCCCCTTAAAACGCGAGACAACCGCACTCCTAAAGTGAGGTACATGTAGGCTGGTCAGTCCAATAGCACTTTAGTCTTTGTGACCAAATCGAGAAACTCTAAAAAATAAAACTTATATATTAATTTGCCTCAGACTTGAATAGGAATGGGTGGATCATGTGTTGTATAAAACTTACCAAATTATGTTCTCGAGGATAGAGGTGTTGAGGGTTAATATTAAGGCTGTAATTACAGCTATTTGGCCTGAGATGTTGGTTGCGGGGCTGCGCTAACAAATGTGATTGAGGCGGCGGCGGGTCTTTTAAGGCGGCGCAAGTCTGTCGTGTTTGGCCCGCCGCGGCCATTCTGCAGAGCTATACCATTTCTTCAAAATGCGTCTTATCACCGGTTTCTACCTGGAACACAATTAAGAAAAGCGAAAGCTGTTAAGATAAAAAGTGTTTTGTTGTGTATTAAAAACATATCTACCCTCCATTTTTAAACACATGATATCGATGATGGTTTTGCTGCACTAAAAAAAATATTACCAGAATTCTAGCGTCGGTACCATAGTTCTTGAAAATGTTTAGGAAATTCTAGTTCTGTAGCCATATTCTGCTATTAACACCAGGATTTTCTAGTCAAAGTACTAGACTTTCTGTGGACAACATACCGTTGTGCTTCTGGTAATATTACTAGAATTTATGGATTATTTTTTTAGTGTGTACAAGTGTGCACAATGGTCCGAGTTTGTCAAAAAAAGGCCAAAAATCAGAAAGTTTTCTCATAAATTTTATGATTATTTACTTTCAAGACTAATAAGAATCCCTGAGTACACTTTTCAACAAGTAACTCAAACTTAGAAACGTCATTGCAATTTTCATTTTAGCTTAAAAGGTCGAAATACTTATATTATTTTTGATGACTTTTTTTCACTGTCTTTTGGCCAGTTTTCTTCGATCTCGGACCTATGGTGGTGTGGTAGGTATTTAATGCCTGATCTCAGAAACGATGATTAAGTCAAAAATCTGAAATTCTCTACCTCATTGATGACGCCGGAACCAAACCACGGCTAATTGTCCTTTAAACGATGGGAAACGTGGGGTGGTATAAATAGTTCATAAATAGTTCAAACTTTTAACTTCTTGGTATTTCGCCTCAAACCAAAGGGTTGATCTATAGGCCACTTTTTGGCTTTCACGTTTGGAGCATAATAAGTACATATGCGAGGTCAAACTGAAAAGCGAAGCGTATATACGTATGAATCGATGACAAATTAACTTGAACCGCAACATTGGAAAGAGGGTAATCAGCAGATTTAAATACCGTCTCGTTCATAAAAACTGATTACGAAGAGAGCACGCAAGAAGGGAAAAGCGAAGCGAAAAAACGTGCAATCGTCTACGATTTGGTTGGATGAAAAATGGCAAAGGAAAGGTAATAAAAGCTCAACTAGCCATCTAACACGCGCGTCGCTTTAGTTGAGCCACGAAGCACTCGGTGCAGACTGCAGAGGCAGAGAACACCGCACAATGATCAGTGGCGTAGCGTGTAATTTGGCAACGTCGCAGTTCATCCATTGAAGCCCATGAAAAAGATCGAACTATTGGGTGTTCGGTGAACACCTTCACGTTCGACCTTTTACATGGGTTTAAATGGACACAATACAATGTTGCCAGATTCGTCAAAAAGTGGCCAAAAATCAGTAAGTGACTTTCTCATCAATTTGTTATTTACACATTTTCAAGACCGATTTTCAAAACAGAAAACACTTTTAACACGTAGTTCAAACCTAATACTGTCTCTGGAATTAAATTAAACTTAAAAGGTCGAAAAACGATGGTTTTTGATTAATTTTTTCACTGATTTTTCCCATTTTTTTTCTTTCTTTATCAAATCTCAGACCTCGCAGGGCACCAAACAGTTCCAAATGACGCGGCTCAGTAGCAGACGGCGCGGCGGGCGGCGCACGGTGGATGGAACGGTGGATTTTTTTCGGAAATAATTTTACGATTGAAAATGAAGATTTTTGGACAGTTAACCGCAAGAGATAACTTTAAAATGTGCGATTTCAATTATTTCAAAGCTTGAATTAAGCCAAACAACTTGGTTATTGAAAGAAAATATCATTACTAAAATGTTTTTAAAGAAAGAAAGAAAAAAACAAAAATATTACATTTTCAAGGCCAGAAAAATCTACAGTTCGATCAAGTGTGTGGCGGCGTGGCAGTTTCACGGTGTTGCAGAGCTGTAATTTTGCGTTTATTAAATGAATTTTTTTCAATTCACCGATGATTCCGCCGGTTAAGAAAAGATTACACAGTTCAGTTTAGACTATTAAAGCACAAAAATATACTCTGATCCGTAATCTTGTCTCAACCGTTGGAGTCATCACTGACTTTGAAAAACTTTCGGATATTATTTAAATAATTCAACGGCGATTCCACTAACTAGGCTCTTGCGAACTTTTGCGATAAGCGAATAAATAGTCCAATCTGGTGTAAAGACCACCAGAATCCATGAAAATTACACTAAGGAAGTCTAAAATTCAGTAATAAACTCACATAACTGCTTTAACGGATAGATGGGAATGGTGGTTCGACGCAGGTATCATGCCCGGGAGATTCCTGTCTATTATGTCCATTTCTCTACGGAAACACAGAGATACGTCTCAATTTAGATAGGAATCTCCCATGATACCTGCGTCTCTCCGCCATTAAGCCCGATTCTCAGAGTGAATTTTGTGATTTTTTAGTGTACTCGTCGTGATTTTTACTGGTTTTTATGCAAGAATCAACTCTTCAATTCCCCATAGCAAAAGTTTGCAAGAGCCCCACTGAGAAAATATTGCAGCTTAGAGTATTTTCGAGCATTACTGTCATAGACTGAATTGAGCGGTGCAATCTTACAATCAACCGGTGAAATCATCGATGTATTGAAAAATGCCATTGTAAGCAGTGGCGGCTCGTGCGATTTGGCAACAGTGTTTTTATCCCATTTAAATACATGGAAAATAATCGAAACTCGAGGAGGCTGCCAACCTCCGCTTGAATCGATTTGTTACCTCAGTTTAAGTGGGGAAAATGCATAGTTGCCAAATCTCACGGGCCGCTACTGATTGTAAGTACACACGAAACGGCAGCTTTGCGGTGTCCATATCAGTGGCGTAGCGTTCAATTTTGCAACGTTACACTGTGTCCATTTAAGCCCTTGTAAAGAGTCGAATGCAAAGGTGTTCTTCGAACACTCAGTAGTTCGATCTTTTTCATGGATTTAAACGGAACGTCACTGGTCGATATAAATGGCCACGACGATCGGAGGCTTTACACTAAGCAAGCGACGGACTATGGTCGGAGAGCGGAAAAAAGGTGGAAAAAAATCAGTGAAAAAAATTAATCAAAAATCATCGTCCTCGACCTTTTAAGCTTAATTAAAAACTTTCTCGTGACATTTTTATGGTTAAATCATTTGTTCAAAGTGTTCTCTGTGATTAAAATTGGTCTTACGAAAGTTGATAAATGAAAACTTGATGATAAATTTATTTACAAGATTACTGGGTTATCGGTAAATCGTCAAACCTTTCGATGGTAATTAAATGCAGTCTTCACAGATTTAAAATAAAGTTTTGATTTATTTTGATTAGATCAATGATTCTTCTGTAACTAATATGATGGATGACTTAGGCCTGATTACCATAAAAATCATCATCCGAAAAAACGACGATTACAGTAATCATGAAATCGATTACAGTAATCGTGAAATCGATTACCACCTCCATTTTTTGCCAAACTCTGCTCTAGGCAACCAATTGCGGTGTTCGCAAACTCGGCAAGCAACTCTCAGAGGTCCAAAACTCCGAAAAATAAGGCAATAAAGGCAGCCTTTAGCAAATGGGACAGTTGCAAGGGTCAAAAATGTTGTGTTTTTTATAAAGAAAATGATAGTAATCGATGAGTAGAGAACAATGGTGCTTTTGGGTTTTTCCTAGATGTCCCGGTTTCGGAGATACGCACGTGTGAAGTTGTAAAAAAAATGGGTGTGTAGTGACGTCACTAGGCGGAATTCCCATTTAAAACAATGTATTTTGGGCAAAATCTCATCTACGGAACAATGGGACGAAATTAGAAACCAAAGGCATCTTTGTCCTCAGCTCATCAAGTACTTTCATTTTCTTTACAAAAAACACAACATTTTAAACCCTCGCAACTGCCCCATTGAATTTGAGAAGTCATAATAAAACAAATATTTTTTTTCTTCTTTCCTTTTTAGGCCTTGATAGGCAAGAGAATGACGGAAAAGTGCGATGTAGAAACAGTCTAGGGCAAGGGACAAGACGGCCAACTCTCACTCAAGAGATATTTTTTGGTAAAGTTAATTTCGATTTACAGGCAAACCTGAGGCACGCAAACCTTGGTCTTCTTTAACCTAGGCTCTAAACCCTTTTACATTTGTTTTACTTTTTAGTTAACAGGTACGGTATATTTATTGCACTCAGGAACCAATGTTATAAATATTCATTCAGAGAAAAAACTTGTGAATATCAGTGTTCGGCAAAAATCAACTTTTGAATAATCATGAATAATTAACTAAAATTATTCACAATATACCCATTCTCCCTGGTAAAAATGACGACTATACGACTATTCCAAAAACGACTATAAACATAGTCGCCGACTATAATCTATAGTTGGCCAACTATAAATCCATAGCTGGCCAACTATGTTTATAGTCGTTTTTGGAACGGTTATAGTCGTCATTTTTACCAGGGTAATGTCATTTCTATGGGTATAAAGTGAAGTTTTAACACCACTAGTCATTCATCTAATGTAAGATGAATCCGCTGGCAGATTTAAAACTTCGCTTCACTAATAGGAATAACATGAGAATAACGTGAGTTATTTCAATTAATTATTCATAATTATTCAAAAGTTGTTTGCCCAACACTGCGGTTAATATATTAAAAATAATGAAAAATAGATTGAAAAAACATCACACTTTACAAGTTGTACGCTTGTATATTAGATAATAGTAATGAAAGCAGGTCACTACATGCTTGAAAGATTTAAGCCCTTGGACTTGCCATTAAAATTTACATACGTAACTCTACTAAAGAAAAAAAAATACCTTGAACTTGCTTGATTTATAAAAAAAATGTACTCTTAATGGAGAGTACGACAATCATGTGATTTTAAATAAGACCTAATTTTCTTATAACATTGTCTACAGTTGATTGTTGATAGGTAAGGTAATGAAAAAAATATTAAAAAAAACCCCGCAAAATTAGGGACAAAATTATGAAGAGGACCATGACCATATGTCTCACTGTCTCAGGTTAGCTTTATATCACGAATAATAATGTTAGTCCACTCCTCGATCTACTTATGATTTCAAGAGCACTACACTCGATTTATTTATACCGTTTCATTTTTTCAGGAAAGAATCACCGCTACGCTTTTTCTACTATTCAGCATTGTTAATTTCGCCAACAACACCAACTAAACCCAAGGTTATAGATTAAAGAGGTATGCTCATCTGCGCCACAAAGTCAGTAGCGCGCAGTTCAAAATCCAGATCCAAAATGGCCGACAAAAGCAGAAAACATTGTATACTCCTTCCAGAAAACATCGGGCTATTTTCTGATTTTCTAGAGAGGGAAGCCCAATGTTTTCTGGAAAGAGTATACAATGTTTTCTGCTTTTGTCGGCCATCTTAGATCTGGATTTTGATCTGCGCGCTACTGACTTCGTGGCGCGAAGTCAGATGAGCATACCTCTTATTTTATAGCCTTGAACTAAACTTACATATGAAGCATCGTCTGTCCTTGGATTGATGGTCTTAGCGTGAAGCCTGTATAGTCTGTGGCGCAGCGAGAAGTTTGGCAAAGCTTTATTTTGTCTATTTAACCCTTTCAATACCACGCCCGAGTACATTAATTTTCTTAACTAGATCTGCCTCGCAACATTTAAATTTTTTATGACATCAGAAGCTAGTACCACAGAATAATACAATCAGAAGGGAAACTCCCATAAGAGCCAATGGAAACAAGATTTGGAATTTACCAGCACAAACTGGCAACTGTGCCTACTCACTTCTCAAGATGGCGGACATGCTTTTTCAGGCTATACAACCAATCACAACTCGGCCAGTTGCCGAAGATCTGCCGAAGATTGCCGAAGATACTCACTTTCGAACATGGCGGCCCGAAGTAAAGAATGTTTCAAAATGAATTAGAGTTTCCGTTCTGATTAGAGTATTCTGTGTTAGTACAAATTGTTGACATTAGCAAAATAGTGATTCAACGAGTGCCTTCAATTTTAAGAATAGGCAAAATCAACACCGATGAGTAGGAATAGTTAACTACTTATGTAATTTGAGTGAGTAAGCGGAGATTTTTCTTCCTAGCCTGATAGTGGCTGATAGCCTTATGTAAAAGGTTCAATTTGAGAGTGTTCAGCGAACACCCAATAGTTTGATATTTTCAATGAGGGAAAAAATAGAAATAAAAAGAATGCACTAAAAAAAAAATAAAAAAAAAAAATGAAGAAAAACGGAGAAAGTACAATTTTTGCATAATTGCACGCCACGCCCCTGATATATATTTGTACCTACGCGAGCACTTTTAGTTCCGATACCTTTCAAGACATATTTTAAGGATTTTTTAGACACGTATCAAAGGTGAGTTGTATCAATATCCAAATGGAGACAGACGGTTTCAGAGCAAATCGCGAGAAGAAAGGAATTGGTTTGGAGCGGGCGTGCGGCGGTTTATGAAATAATGTGGCAACAATATATTCTCTCCATATAAACCTACGTGAAACAATCGATCTTCAGGAGGTGTTACTGCACCCTCAATATATCGATACATTTGCACAGGTAGATTTAAATAAAAAATAAGCAAGGTTGCAAATTGCACTTAGCCGTCATTCGCATTCGTTCATTTGGGATACTTTCAGTTTTTAAGACACAACACACTTTCCTGACATCGGCAATTACCCAATTCGCACACAGCGATTGGATTTCATTTTAACGCCAGTAACATGCATCGATCCTTTTGCAATGAGTATTTGAGTGGTCTGCAAACATTGTTGCCAGATTTTTCAATAATATTATTAATTTTTACATTAAGTTATGGTGAGAAAAATCTGATAGTTATCCGAAGAATGGCAACACTGTCTGCGAAGCCTCTAGAGCAGAGCTGTTGTTTTGGGTACAGTAATTATACGCATTCTTTCTCCCCTATACTTCAATGTAAAATTTTTGAATTTTCCCGCCAAATTTGGCAGCACTGCTCTAGAGTGGCATATTGTGTAATGCCGGCCGGACCATTTTACAAGGGAGGTCATGACATGCGGCCGCCTCCAATTTGAATGCGGTTTGCGGGAGAATGTTGCTTGTATGTACTCGTAAGAAAATGTACGTCATACGTCAACGTCGTCACTTAAACATACCTATTAGTGGCGTAGCGAGCAATTTTGAAACGTTGCATTTTGTCCATATAAAACCATGTTAAAAGTCGAATTCGGGGGTGTTCACTGAGCACCTAACAGTTCGATCTTTTCGATGAGATTACACAGACAAACTGCAAAGTTGCCAAATTACGCGCTACGCCACGGATACCTATCGGGCGGGTTCTTGTCATTTGGGGCTCCGAAAAGTCCGAAATTAATTTTCAAGATTGCAGAAGTGCGTTTTTCTGAGGTCAGTTTTATAAAAGAAAAGAATTCTTTATCAGTCCAATTTGTTTCCACCCTACAACACAGTGGCGGCTCGTGTAATTTGGCAACAATTTCTCCTACCCTAAACTTATAGGTAAAACAATCGATTCTTGAGGAGACTGTCAGCCTCCTCAAGAATCGATTATTTTTCATCAGTTTAAGGTGATTCCATGGCACGTGACCAAGGCGATCGATTAGTCGATCGATTAATGATCATTTCCCGGACTCTGTGGAGTTTATTTTGTAAAATCAGAATTGTCAGCACCTGGAGGTAGATTTAACAAAGATATCTGTTAAGTTTGGATACTCGAATCCGGAAAATAAGGAAGTAACTATGGGAATTCGGAATAAAAGTCGAACTGTTGGAGGTGTATCGTGCACTCTCTCGAATCGATATATTACATGGGTTTAAACGGGTGAAATTCAAAGTTGCCGGATTGCACGCGACGCCACTGTTTTTATCACCCATAGGATTAACCGGCAGTCCCATAGGTTTGAAGCCGCCCTCCTCATCGAGAGGAGATCGGTCGCAATTCCCACTCAATGTTAAATTTTTTCTTCTTCTTACTCTTTCATCTCGCGGCTTCCAACACTTTCAGTTTTCATGCTCTTTGTTTTTTCTCTGTGAAAAAAATAAAGAGCGTGAACAGTGGACCCAACAGAGAAACAATATCATGCAAGGTGTATACATAGGTATGTAAAATTTATCATGCAGTTTATTTATTCTCTGCTGCTCGAATGTTTCCATGGGGGGATACATGCATTCGTCTGTCTCTTTCTCCTTCCACTTGAATATACAAGCGCAAGAAAAGGACGGAGATAGGAGCCAAAGTCACGTGATGGCCTCAACCTCTGCTATTCTTTTCTAATACACGTGTTCAAATGGCCGGAGGGAGAGGGAGGGAGAGAGAGAGAGAGAGAGAGAGAGAGAGAGAGAGAGAGAGAGAGAGAGAGAGAGAGAGAGAGAGAGAGAGAGAGAGAGAGAGAGAGAGAGAGAGAGAGAGAGAGAGAGAGAGAGAGAGAGAGAGAAAAGGAGAGAGAAAGAGAGAGAAAGGGAGAGAGAGAGAAAGAGAGAGAGAGGGAGAGAGAGAAAGAGAGAGAGAAATAGAGAGAGAAATAGAGAGAGAAAGAGAGAGAGAGAGAGAGAGAGAGAGAGAGAGAGAGAGAGAGAGAGAGAGAGAAATAGAGAGAAACAGAGAGAGACAGACAGAGAGAGAGAGAGAAATACCTAAGACAAATTCCTGTATCTATCCATGACTGTTTCACGCTCTTTCCATTGGTGTATCCAAGAATGTGTGTTTGTCTCCGGTTTACGCTCAATGGGGCTCCTACAAACTTTTGCTAGAAGCAAATGATGATGTAAAAACAAGCAAAAAACACAAAAATCACGCTCGGAAAGTCTAAAACTCAGCAAATAAACTCAGAAAATAGCTGTAACGGCAATATCTTATTGGCGAAGCTACGCAGGTGACGCAGGTATCACAAGGGAGATCCCTTTCTAATTGGTCCCTTACTCTACGGAAACACCGAGATATATCTCAAATTAGAAAAAATCTCCTATGTTACCTGCGCAGCTCCGCCATTAAGCCCAATCTGACATTGTATTTGTGATTTTGTAGTAGACTCATCATTATTTTTACGGGTTCTTGTGCAAGAATCAACTCTTCAATCACCTACGGCAAAAGTTTGCAAGAGCCTCATTGAAGACAAAAGCTAAAAGAGACTAGGGGAAATAAAGCTTTATCACTTGCAAAAGCGGATCCAGCAATCTAGCAACTGTGTATTATTCCCATTTGAATGCATGAGAAATAATCGATTAATTAAAGGGTCATGGACCCCTCAAGGATCGATTGTTTTTCATACCTTCAAATGGAATGAATTCATGGTTGCCAAATTGCCGGATCCGCCCATAATCACATGACTTTAACCCGTATCTATGTCTTTCTCCACGTCTATAAATACCTAAAGGAAAAGAGGGAGAAAGACAAATTTTTAAATACGTCATGCCAATGTCTTTTTTGTATTATTTATTTATTTATGTACCTATATAATTCTTCCTAATTTCAAAAGGAATAATTAAGAAAAAGGGCACGAAAACTGAATATTTAAAGGACATGAAATGGGAATAATAAGAGAGAGAGAGAAAAATCAACCTTGAGCAGGAATTAAACTGACGATCTCCCAATCAGAAGGGCGGTTCCCCAATCATCAAACGGTTTACAACACTCTACGAGACGACTAATGGTATATGATCCGGAAATTACGTCACTTCGGATTGACCTCGATAAATCGACCCGTTTTCTACATTAGGTTTAAAAATTGATATCGGGGCTTTCGAGAGTCTAATGGCAAAAAGTGACTCCGAACATCGTTTCTGAGCGAGTACACAATAAAGCAACCCCCCCCCCCCCCAACTCGAATAAGGCTGCGAACATGTAATGATTTTCCCTTGTTACTGTGATTCTTTGTTGGATCATTCATTTCAAATCGTCAGTCCTCCAAAGATTAAAATGTTGATTAAAATAGTTTCCACTTAAATCTTCTCGGCCACGGCTGAGAATTCCGAAAATCGCTGAAACATGGAATGAACCATTTTCAGGGGGAGGGCATCTTTTTAGGGGAGCCCTAATTTCCGGATCCATCGGGGTGAGAAATGAGAATGTGGATAAGAGAGTCACCGCACCACTCGATTTGTAAATCCAATATTACAATAATGGGGATCCAACTTTTTTTACATGGCTAAAAAAGAACATGAAATGGGGCAGTTGCAAGGGTCTGAAATGTTGTGTTTTTTATAAAGAAACTGGTAGTTTTTGATGAGCTGAAAACAATGGAGCCTTAGGTTTTTTCCTAAGTGTCCCAGTTTTGAAGATACACACGTGTAAAGTTGTAAAAAATCGTGTGTAGTAACGTCACTACGCGAAATCCTCATTTAAAACAATGTATTTTGGGCTAAAATCTCATCTTCGGAGCAATGGGAGTTACCTAATTAGAAACCAAAGGCATCTTTGTCCTCAGCTCATCAAGTACTTTCATTTTCTTGATAAAAAACACAACATTTCAGACCCTTGCAACTGCCCCCATTCAAAGCATTTTGGGCCGCGCAAAGTGAAGATAATTAACGTTCATCGTGTTTAAGAGATACCGAAGATCAAATTTTGATATTGAACAATACTCAAAAATTCGTAGCGTCCCTCCGATTTTCAAAAACTTTCGACGCAAAATACTTCACAAGTTTTACAACGAAGAAAAATAATTTTGTGTTTTGCCCGACGAATTAGTAGTGGAATTTGCGCAATCTTTGTAGGTTGTACATACCCAAGAAACTAGGCACTCCAACCAATAAATTGATACTTACTCAGTACCAATAGATTAGTACCGGATACCAACTCAAATTAGTACGGTAAACCAAATTTTATTGGTTGCACTTACCCAATATAATGAGTAAGTACCAGTTACCAATTGAGGCGGTAGCTGAAATAAGGGTCCATAGGCGTAAGGTCCTTTTTTGCAGAGAACACGTAAATCGATTTGTCATACCCTCAAGTAGTCATCCTCAAAATTTCGTAAAAAAAAATATGAAGTTTTGAAGGCAGGGGAGCAATTTGAAGATTGTGAGTATTGGATCATTTACATTGATAATGAAAAATTCAAAGCTGTTTCTCTCAAAACTTTATTTTCGCCTATGGGCCTTTATTCAAGCTACCGCCTCAATTATTGGGTGGAGTTCCTATTTTTGGGTAACTACAATCAATTAATCTGATTGCGTGAATATTTCTTTAATAATTATAGTCGAGCGAAGCAATTTTTTTTCAGTGTATACAAAAGTTACTCAGGGGTTCCAGAACTTTTAGCTCACCCTGTAGGCGCACCTTCTGTCTTAGAAAATGATCTCTCTCCGCTAACTTTCCCAATTGAGGGAACCAATTGCGTAGCATTGTTATGGCTTATCGATCGCAATCGCAATATTTTGTGTTTATAGATTCAAATGGAAGCTCTCGGTTTTTTCATCATATCCTGCAACTCTGATGGTAGACGCAGAGGCGGAAAAAAGGAGGCGGAGTTGTCTGATCCTCGAAAAAGAAATTAGTCCACTTAAGGATTTTCAACTCGAACCCATCAGGATTTTCCAAAAAATCAAAAGATTCCAACAAACGCTTTTAATTTTTTTTTTTTTTTTTTTTTAGAAAAATTGAATGTGTGAAACGTTGTTTTATGTTGTAAATAATTTAATTGAACAATTTATTCGGTTGACTTGGCAACGCTTGGTGTAGGAGAGACGGAGAGACTATCAGTCGTGGGCGCTGGCTTTGGCTTTGTTTATTTGTTGCTGTTGGTGGACTAGAAAGGAATGCTTTGTTGTCAGGTCAAACATGCCATAGTACTCACGAACTGTATATTCCAACGAGGTGTGTTAATAGAGAGGCTGATACATGTTTTAAGTCCTATCCCAAAAAGAAGCAGCAAAGGGCGATAGGATTCTGGTTTGTTATTTTCCTCGTTTATTGTTTTACCTCAAATCAAAAATTGTAATTAATCCAGTAGAAATTGGTTTTGGAGTGGCTATCTGTACACAAAACTTTAATACAGCGTGCTATTAAGGTTGAGCAATTGGGCTCTTGCAAACTTTTCCAGCAGGGGACTAAAGAGTTGATTCTTTCATAAAAAGCTGTAAAAATGACGATGAATCACGAAATTCACTCTCAGAATCGGTGGCTCCCGAGACACAGGTATCATGGGAGATTCCAATCTAAGAGACATATCTCTGTGTTTTCATAGAGAAAGTGACAAACTAGACCGGAATCTCCCGTGATACAAGCGTTGAACTGCCATTTCGATCTTGCCGTTTTAGCAGTTTTCTGTGTTAGTTACTGAATTTAAGAATTTTTTTTGTGTGATTTTCGTGATTTTCGCTGGCCTTTACATCAGATTGAACTATTTATTTGCTTATGGCAAAAGTTTGCAAGAGCCCCATTGTAATTAATTCAGTGGAAATTGGTTTTAGAGAGGCAATCGACACAAATAATTCCAATACAACCATTCAGATGAGCAATTTTTTTGGCTTATTTCTGTCATGAGTCAGTTTTTTTTATCGTGCAAATTTTTCCAAAAGAAATATTTATGTCGATTACTGTGTAGGTACAGATAGCCAGCCTCGCACACTTGTACTTTCGTTTAACCCTTTAAGGACCAGGTTAGTTCAAGAGAACACCATTCCTCCGTTTCTATAG
This sequence comes from Trialeurodes vaporariorum, assembly GCA_011764245.1. Lineage (NCBI taxonomy): Eukaryota > Metazoa > Arthropoda > Insecta > Hemiptera > Aleyrodidae > Trialeurodes > Trialeurodes vaporariorum. The sequence continues at coordinate 15,798,165 of VMOF01000002.1, read as the reverse complement.
AGAAGGTAGTTAACTATTCGTACTTGAAGGAGTTGGGATTGCCTATACGACGATTTGAAGGCACCTGACGAGACCTTATTTATTGTAATGTTTCCATCTAGATTTGTATTTATCTGAAATGATGACTTAATCAATGTGAAATAGACAATAGACTAGAGGAGAAAAACGAGTAAACTCGGGCTTGGCCCATAAGAGATTAAAACCAATTTTAAGTGCCCTGAAGAAAAAATGCTTGAATTTAACTCTTTTTTAAATAAAAGTATGGACACCACTTAAAACCTGTTAGTTTGACTGTTTAAAATAGTTAAATTACCTTCGTGTCGTGTAAATTTAACTAATTTAAACAGTCAATCTAACAGTTTTTAAGTGGTGTCCATACTTTTAACTTAAAAAAAAAAGTTAAATTCAGCACTTTTTTTCTGTCGGTGTGGATTTGTTACAACTTTCTTTTTAAGGTTAAAAAAGCGAGGCAAACAAGCCTGTGTAAAATGCAAAGACATTACATCATATAGACGGAGTGCATAACAAGATCCTTGAGGCAAACTCGCGGTACTTCGCAAGTTCACCAAAAATGATCACCAGTCATCAGCCTGCTCAACGATTGCATCAAAACTTAAATTGGTAATCTTTTTTAGGTATAATCTTTGGCAAAACTGGTGACAAACAAACCGACGCCATTTTGAGAGTGAATGAAAGCTGCACACTATTTCAAATTTTGTGAGTTATTTGAAGCTTTTTTTGATCTTATATCATACTGTTGTCAAAATGATGGTCATTAAATAGTGTTTTATCCATCTTCGATCTAGATTTTTATAAAGTAGTAAGTTTGGATCAAGAGGTTATGTTCGTTTGTTTGTCACCAGTTGAAGGTTCCTCCCCCAACTTCGAACAATGGACTCGCCCGTCTGCCTGCTGTAGTGTACGGTAAGTTTGCCTCACCCAGCTCAATGTTATGGTATAGGATACACTCCGTCTATATGATATAATGTCTTTGGTAAAATGTTCATAAAATATTTCCATCGTGGCAGCTTCTTTGAAGTTTCAAAATATCGTCCCATAAATCCTCTCTGTTGCTATAGCTCGTTGCATGCCACAGTACTCACGAACTGTATATTCAGATTAGCTGGTGAACAACAATCATCAGAAATCATTGGAAGAACTATGCAATCGTGAGCAACTACTCACTGGGTAATTATGAGTATCGTTGGAATTTTTGCCGGCTATCAAAGATGGCTTATTTGAGTCTTCGGCCCTTCTTTCTTCGTTTCGAAAACCTCGCTAAATTTGCTTGGATTTTTCTTCTTCTTCCTTCTTTCGTTCTTTCTTTTCTTTTTTTCTTTTCTCAACTCTCGCTAGATATACTTTGTAGTGCCTTGTATAGTTATTTTGTAGTACTTACCTACTATGTGTATCTTTAAGTTTGCAAAATACTTCACCAAAAAAGGACTTGAAACAATTTGTTTGTTAGAACAAAAACGGATCATAATACCTTAAATATTGGTACAAATTTGAAACTTAACTCATCCCTGATGTAAAAACTTGAACGAAAAAAAAACGTAAGAATACTCTGCGGCTTTTTGGGATATTTTCCAATTTTTATTTTTCCTGACCGATTTCCTTCCTTTCTCTCCCTGAAACGGTCGATTGCATAAACTATTTTTTTTTGAGAGATGTCCTTAAAATTAATTTCATTAATATGCATACCTAAGCTGGAAAATTCCTTGACTCGTTTGTCTAAAATTTCAAATATGCAATTATTTCGTGAAAGAATTTAAGAGCTGTGAAATTTTTTAGATATAGTGAGAACACCCTCTCAATGTCGTGTTTGGACGCACAAGTGACCTACCAACCTTCTTTGAAAGATAAGAAAAATCACTCTTAAGGAAAATTACATGAAATGTCTCTCACAGTTTTCTTTGAGAACAAAACCAACATTGTACTTATCCAAAATTATTCGAGTGTTTGCTTAGAATCAGGGGTAAAAAATGTAGACTTAACTTTTCCTAAAAACTATTGACTTAAACACCTAATCTGAAACTATTTGTAATGAATAAAATGTCGCTTATGGAGCTTATGATACTATCGTCAACCACTGCGTCGTCAATAAGCACATCAATCATTTTTCGAAACGATTATAGCATAAGCTTTGAACTGTCCTATTGGATTAAAAAATCAATAAAATAAAATAATCCATCTCAAAAATACCAGAAGACTCCATTATCTTAAAACCATGTACACAGAATATTACAATCAGAATGGAAACTTCAGTTCACTTTGTGGCGTTATTTTTTGGTCCGTCATCTTGAGAATTCCCAAACTATCCCCATTCAAAGCAATACGAAAGATAGAAACAAAGATATGTTCATTGTCCATCATCTTGAAAAGTCACCCAAATAGACCGAAAAAATGTCTCCATTGGCTTTTACGGGATGTTCCATTCTGACTGTGTTATTCTGTTCTATGCGCTCACTTAAAAAAAAAAATAGATAAATGAGTAAATAGTAGTTGTTGTTGTTGTTGTTGTTGTAGTAGTTGAATATTTTATTAGGTGCAATAGCATCAATGGCTTTTTGCCACGATCGTGAAAAAATCCTATATTACAAGTTTTACAGGAGTATATTGATATGGTATATTAAGTTCTTAACCCTTTGTATTCTGACGGTACAAATTTGTACCACCAAATTCACAAGGCTTTTAAATGTATTTTTTTTAAAAAAAAAAAAAAAAATCACTTTGCACATCAAACTAAACGAGAAAAGTTTATTATTTTTATTGAGATTGATAAAAAATGTGTGAGCCCTGGGTTTGTAATAGTGCCGAATTTAAAGGGTTAAGTTATTTTTTTTGTTTTTTAACATGCAGTAAGTACTGCATGTTTTTGTTATGGTTTCGTATCGATTTTGGCCATAAACTTCCTGCATAATAATCGACAATTTTCGGCTTGGTCGCAAACGTGCGTTGTCAGATTTCCGCACGTAATGATCGCGTACTGCTTTTCGGTGGATTCCTTTCGTTCGATATATTGCGGAGCGGCAACGCGAAAAGTCTCCCTATCCTTTAAGCAGTCACTAAACGAATCGCGCGCCATATCGAATCCGCGATATTCTTCGGTCCGCCGCACAATGGACAGAAATCAAATCTTTGGCGGTCCAAATTCGATCCTTTCAAAGTTGGAAAATTAGTATTTTAGCTGGGTACTATAGTTGATTTTAAGGGGTTTATTTGGCTGGGTTTTTTCTATCCTGGCTTGTCCCATATTTATCGGAGAATATCATTTGATGGATCGACAGTTCTTGTGATATCTCATGTCTTTGTATTTTTGACCACTTAGGACTCGATTTGGATCCATCGTGCGCCGATTGAAATGTTTGAATGTTTGAGTGAGGTTTTGACTGAGAATTGACCCGAAGTTTTTCATAAGGATTGTCTCCGTTATGAATAAATTTGGTAGTTTCATTATTTTGTCTGTGATTACTAACGAGCTATATCTAGTTCGGAAACTCAGGTAAACATGCGTAACCGCCTCGGAGATTTTAAGGTTAGAGATGTGTGTTGTGAAAACAAACCGAAGGTTCCCCGCAATGTATTTTCGCGTGTTTTCGAATTCTATCAGAGACTTTAAAATTAGAATTTCTTTATGAACTGTGCGTGTTTTCTGTCAATCAAAGCCGTAACTTCAGTTTTTACGAATTGAATTACTCAAGTTCTTCATAGCTTTCATTTAATTGGTCAGATTCTACAGTGTGTTATTGCCTCGTAATGCCGTAACTCATCGCCTTTCTTGGCATTTCGACGAGTGAAAGTGGTATGTTTGTGGTGGTTTATTAAAAAATTTTGTAGTTTGACCTCTCTCAGCAAACTCTCTCTTCCTGAGACAGATTTTCTCATGTTCATCTCTTAAGTTGAGTGATCTGAAGTAGATAACTTCGTTAACCTAGCAGTGGTCTAGAGAAGTTAGGTACCGAAAGGAAAGAAAAAGCAAAGGGTGGACCTTTACATTTCAGACCAATTGTACCTATGCCTGCATGACAGTCATGGAGAGCAGAATTATTTAATTGTCAGCACCAACACCAAGTTGTGTGATGCATTCATCCAATGATAAATGGTGTCGACTGAAATACTGGGCTGCGAGGTCGATCGGAGAGCATCCATTTCACTTGACTCATCTCTTTTGCCCAAGTTGATTGAGCCACTCGTGAAGTGAATTTTACTACGAGGTTTGGTTGGAGTTTGGTAAGAACTTTTTTAAGTTTTTATTTACCTAAGTACAACTGTCCGACAAGATGAGAAAGTTACAATCACATTGTTCTACAATGGAATGTCAGGTGAATATAGCCTGAGGGCTGTTCCACTTAAGAAGTCGACAATTGAATCGTAACTAATTAGACCTAAGGATTCATGATTTACTCATGAGTTTTTAGTAATACCTACCAAATATTTATTTAGAACTAAAGCATTTTAACTATCAGGCTTAGACAAGTGGCAGGGCTTGCTTTTGCATTGCATCGCACCAGCACACATCCGTGAGTGGTTGTTTAGCACAGATTTTTGACTAATTGATAATCACCTGCTCAAGAATGCGCTTTGATGCAATGCAGAAGCAGGTACCACTACTTGTTAGAACCTGATACTCAAAATGCTTCTGCTGTGGTACATTCATATCTAAATTATGATAACTTACGGTTTAAACAATGTTAAAGTTGAAATCCGCTCATGAATGCAGATTCTTCACATGAAGAGCAGCCATTGATTGAGGAGATGAGCGGAGGAGATTATTTAGTATAGCAGGACCATTTTGAGTATCGAGTCCTGTCAAGAAGCGGTGCCTGCTTCTGAACTGCATCAGAGCGCATGGGAGAGCAGTTGGTTTGCGCAGAGTTTCAACTCGTTACTAATCAAGCGCTCATCAATGCGCTTTGATGCGGTTTGGAAACAGGCACCATTGTTTGTCAGAACCCTATACTCAAAATGGCCCCCCTCTAATAGAATGGTTACAGTGACTCATCTTTCATTGAAACTGCTTAAGATGATTCGACATGTTTTACTTGCAAACGGATAGTTTTGCGAGGATGAAAAAAAGCTTCATTATGAAGCTATCTGAAGCTACGCTGAAAAAGTGCAAGAAGTGTGTTCGACACTGAACAGCACAGTTTATGATGCCAGGCTTTGGCTCTGGGCATGAGGGAAAATGGTCATAATCTTGTCAATAATCTTACAAAGTCTGAAGAGAGAAACCTAGAAGCCAAGTACAAATGATAGTGTTAATTTGGACACATTAGATCTAATCGGGGAAAGCCAACTCGATTTGTCTAATTCTACTCGATGTAACCTAAGTCGAAACAAATCTTGACCTGGACCAATCAAATCAGCTTTTCCAAAATGTGAGTAAATCATGAATCCTTGGGTCCAATCGGTTGCGATAAAATTGTCGACTACTTTAGCGGCATATCCACCTAAGATTCTTAAGTAGGATAAAGTAACTTTCCCCTCTTGTTTGGAAGCAGTCGATAAATAAGTGGTTACGAAGTTGTGACTGAACTTCACTCGAATCTCATGCTAACATTCACTCAAGTGGCTCAATTGACTAGGATGAATCGAATTGACTTGGGCAAAATAGATGAGTGGAGCAAGATGGATGCTCTCCGATCAACCTTACAGCAAAATTTTAGTAGGGACACCGTTTTACAGCCTTCTTGTCCACACCTATATCCTTGGTAAAAGAACATAACATTATAATGAATTGGTACCCCGTTTCGTGCATCGCACGACCTGGTGTTGTCTTCACTTTTAAAGAAAGTTAGGTTGGTTTTTTTTCATAACAAGGTGTCTGTGAATTACTGTATTTTGGTCACTTCAGAGTTCTACGGAGTACCTAACCGTAAACCTAATACTGGTAATTCTAAGTCAGTGTTGTGATTGATTTCTTGCACCATTATTGCCATAATGATGACAGTAGTTTCTTATTTCTGCTAAGTGGGTACTTTAGTCTTTCAATTCAACTATAAACGCTCTCTTATTGAAGAATACTCTTAATTTCTCAATGAAATGAAACTCTTCCGTTCGGTCCGTGCAAACTTCAGAACCACGAATGAGTCAGTCATCCTATTATTTGCATCTTCATGTCCAAACTGACTGAAGTTCAACTTTGAAATCAGATTTGCTGCAAATTTTAATTTCAAATACATTATTATAATTTGCTAAAGTCAGTTCAAAGTACAATCAACGATGGAACTCAACAACCAGTCAACGCGCAGATTAACTTGAATCGCAGGTAGGTGTGACCTCAGGTGTAGATTTTGTGGTTGAATTTTATTTTCTCCTAGTCTCTGATTTTTGATGCACTTCTGTACCAACTTTACTCACACCAGTAAAATGGTAAATAGAGGAACCTAAAGACAAGTTCAAGCTTTATCCGAGATTACCTGGGATCTGAACGTTAAATGTTAAGGCAAATTACACTAACAGTCACAGTTCTCATGAAGCAAAGCACCTCACGAAGAGTACGAAATTCTGTACAGTTCAAGTTTGTTTGAAAAAAAATTACTTTTTTATTCAAAATAAATTTCAATTTAAAGGAGTAAATTGCAATTTATTTAATTAAAACTGCACTTTATTCAAACAAAATTGCAATTTATTCAAAATAAATTGCTATTTATTCAAATAAAATATAAGAAAATGTCAACCTAACTAAGATTTATCTGAGATTTACTCAAGTAAAATTTCTTGGAAATATCAATAACATTTCAAATAAAATTGCCATTTTATTTGAACAAAATAGGAGTCGATGCTACTAGGGCTTGGTCGCTCTTATATCAGATGATTTGCAAGTTGAATCAGAGCTACCATGTCTTTCGGTTGTATGCGGCTATTCAGACGAAAGTGTTTACAGGAGAAGTATCAAATATTTTGAAGGAGCTTCATACGGAAGATCTGTTACCAGGAGAAGTATCAAATTATTGAAGGCGCTTTATCCGAAAAATAGAAAATGTGATCAGGAGAAGTATCAAATTATTTGAAGGAGCTCTGAAGCCACCTAATCGAGGAAACTTAAGACTTGGTCGCTCTGATATCACATGACTTGCAAGTTGAATCAGAACGACACGTCCTCCGGGTGTAGGGAAATAAATATAGGAAGATATTTGAAAGAAAAGTTTTTACGAGCAAATTTTCATGAAGAAGTGTTTGGGGCAGGTGAAGTAAAATGGAGCTGGTTTGGGGGAAAGATTTTGGATCTTGGCCGCAATCACTTGAGGTTTAGCTGAAAGTTTTGGTGAAATAATTTGTGACATGAAATTAATAGAAATTAAAGAAAATGAACAAAAGCACTTGCTCTCAGAAGTTTCACATAGAAAATAAATCACCACTCTCACTAACTCTGCATACCCATTGAAATTATACAGAACATAATGCAGCGATGATAACTATATAGATAAGAGGAACCAGCACACTGCAGAGTTTTAAGAGAAAAACCAAATGAAAGAGAACTTTCAATATAGACACTCACAAATGACGAAATAAGAGACAGTGGCCTAGAGTTCAAGATGAGAGGAACCATACCACCAGGCATTTTTCTCGAGAACGGCTGATCGAAATGTTTTGAATCAAAAAAATCGGTTACGGAATGGACACAAAATTTTTCATTTTTGATATTTTCAAAAGCCCTCATCAGCTCCTCGTTCATATTAGGAGAAGCTCACACACTTTTATCAAGTTTTTTGCAAAAAAGCATCTTCTGAAAGTACGAAAAAAGTTCATATCCTCATAGCAGAGGCAATTGCCAACATTTTTGCTCCCATAGACATTTACCAAAACACCAAGATTTTTTTTAGCTATAGGGACTTGGAAGATTTTTTAATCAGCCCTTTTGCTTTTCCAGTTGAGAATTTCTCACAAATCTTGACAGATTCTGAAAAAATATATCGAAACCTTCTGATCGATGTGCAACATGTTACCTTGAGGAGAAAAAATAAGATGTATTTTTTCAAATCAAAAATTTTGGGACTTCAAGGGCAGAATCGGATCGATTCCATGGTCTGAGACATGGACTGCCCAAAATTTTAATTTAACGAAATACACCTAATTTTTTCACTTTAAGGTACCAAACTAGTTCACATCAATCAAAATGGTTCCAACCATTTGATCAGAAGCTGTTATGTATTTGAAGAATTCTCAACAGGGTGGCCACAAAAGCCAATTCAAATTTTTTCCAAAAATCCGCCATAACTCAAAAAATTGAGGTTTTTTGGTAAATGTCCATGAGAGCAAAAATGTAGGAAATTGCCTGAACTTTAAGGACACGAGCTTTTCTCATAACTTTAAAAGAGCTTTTTTGAAAAAAACTTGAGATATAGATGTGATTGAGCCTCCCCTTTCAAATATGCCCCAAAGGGCTAAGTATTGGAAGCTATCGATAATATGATAAATGAAAAATTTAGGGTTGATTCCCTATGCGACTTCCATGTTTCAAAACATTTCAATCAGCCATTCTCAAGAAAAAAGCCTGGTACAGGTGCTCTGGATCACCATGTATACAGGGTGTCAATTAAAAAAAGGGGCCAGACCGAATATCTCGAGAACGGCTCCGAAAAACGCTGAAACACGTGTTAAATTATTTTGAGCAGGACATCTTTTTAGGGGGACGCCGATTTGGGGTCTCTCTCTGGGGGGTCCCCAAGGGGGCTACCACCTCCCTAAATCCAATACTTCAATGGGGCCCCAATTTTTTTTATTTAATAATCAAAAATAGGGAAAAATTTTAAGACTTTTGGTACAAGTTAAACGTCGACATCGTTTTTCGTTTTCGATTATATCGAAGGTCCAAGTTCGATTTGGGCCCATTTTCAAGAGGCATTACTTACTCCTCTTTGAAGAGTCGGAATTCACAAATCAAGGACACAAAAATACTCTGAAAAGCAAGCCCTTTTCAGAAAAAAATTCAATTATAACAAACATTTATTCAAATTTTGGTTTTGAAGCTCAAAAAAATTTTAGACATTTTTGGGCCCCAAGGAGGGCCATCTGAAAAATTCCGAATCACGACCCCTATTGAGTGATACATCAATCGAAAAGACGTAACAAACTGAGCATTTCGGCGCAAACCGGGGGTGGATATCGTTTTTACATTTGAGATATCGAATGTCAATTTACAGATTGCGATATCTCGATTGTGAAAAACGATATCGAACTCCGGTTTGCACCGAAATGCTCAGTTTGTTACGCCTTTTCTATTTATGTATCAATCAATAGGGGTTGTACCTCGGAATTTTTCAGATGGCCCTCCTTGGGGGCCAAAAACGTCTAAAAGTTTTGGGAGCTTCAAAACCAAAATTTGACTAAATGTTTGTCATAATTAAATTTTTTTTTGAAAAGGGCTTACTTATTAGAGTATTTTGTGTCCTTGATTTTTAAATTCCGACTTTTCAAAGAGGAGTAATGATTTTTTGAAAATTAGTCCAAATCGAACTTTGACCTTCGATGTATCAAAAACGAAAAACGATATTGAACTTCGATTCGCACCAAAAGTCTGATAATTTCACCCTCTTTTCGATTAATAAATAAAATATGGGGGTCCCCGTTTGAAGTATTGAATTTAGGGACGTGGTATCCGCCCTGCGGGCCCCCTGGAGATGGCCCCGAAATCGGAAACCCCCTATAAAGATGTCCCCCTCAAGCATTTGAACACGTGTTTCAGTGTTTTTCAAAATCCGGAGCCGTTCTCGAGATATTTGGCCTAGCTCCTTTTTTAATTGACACCCTATATGCTATGAAACTTAATGAAAAGCGGTATTACAAGAATAACAACGCAGTCAAAGCAGCTTACACTGATTGACTGCATGTTATCTTTGTATCGCTAGACTGCGATACAAAATCTGCTGGCTGCTTGTTTGTTTTTTGTTTTTTAAAAGAGTTCATTTGAAGCTGTTACTGAGTCATCTGATGCTCGGATTTGAATTGAAGAAGAAGAAAACATAAAATATTTTCCCGAAAATAAAGATAATTTCTCTGAAATATCGGGTTAGCATTGGCAAAACGTATCAAGGGTGATCCGTGGACTTAATATAATTATGAATAAATAAAAATAAATAGATAGATGAACAGATAAATAAATAAACAAATAAATAAACGAAAGAACAATAGGTTATAATTACCCATCAAAGTATGTACATAATATTTTACTTTAGAATTGGCAACATTGGCAGTCCGCCTGTGACGTTGCGGGCCGGGCGGGCGACTGCGGCTAGCGATGCGGTAAGCCAGCCGCGCCGCGCCGCGTCGCCCGTTCGTGGTGTGCTTTTGTTACGCTGCTCAAGACTTACGTATAACGGTCAACTTTCATCCGTCGGCAGTCGGACTCATCCACAACTTTCCCACCACGCCAAGTCAACGCTCAACGCTCTGTGACTGGCTGAGCTGACTCTGACTCTGAGAGCTGAGACTGCTCCTCTTGTTGAATGTTGAGTGCAACGGCAAGTACTACGTGAAGTTGTCCCGCTGAGCGCGGCGCGGCGGCGCGCGGTCTTCAGCTCTTCACCATTCGTTATAAGGCAAGACTTGCTCTGGTTGTTCCATCTGCCTCTCTCTCTAATCAAACCTGCGGTTTCAGCTGAGGCCATGTATTGAAAAGGCCTCCTCGAAATCCTCGACCAAAGCTTTAACATCTTTCGTCATTGAATCATCACACTAGTAGGTATATTGAACCAGAGGTCAGCGGTCACCCAATTTCATCTCATGATAAAAAGTAAAAATATACAAAGGCTGTCCAAAAAGTAATGCGACGGTCGACTTTTTGAGCAAACGAAAAAAGCCTGTATTGAAAGGCCTCTTCGAAATCCTCGACCAAAGCTTTAACATCTTTCGTCATTGAATCATCACACTGGTAGGTATATTGAACCAGAGGTCAGCGATCACCCAATTTCATCTCATAATAAAAAGTAAAAATACAAAGGCTGTCCAAAAAGTAATGCAACGGTCGACTTTTGGGGCAAACGAAAAAAGTTAAACTGAGAGAATTCTTCTTTTAATCCATGGTGTATTTTGTTTGTGTTAAAGAGACTGCGCAGTGAAATATTGACTAGCTGAGGCATGTATTGAAAGGCCTCCTCGAAATCCTCGACCAAAGCTTTAACATCTTTCGTCATTGAATCATCACACTAGTAGGTATATTGAACCAGAGGTTAGCGGTCACCCAATTTCATCTCATGATAAAAAGTAAAAATATACAAAGGCTGTCCAAAAAGTAATGCAACGGTCGACTTTTTGAGCAAACGAAAAAAGCTACGCTGAGAGAATTTTTTTTTTTTTTTATTCCATAGTGTATTTCGTTTGTGTTAAAGACACTGCACAGTGAAATATTGACTAAGGGGAAATTCCTTTAACCCAAGGAAAATGTCTGCTGCTACAAGTAAAAGATTCCTTATTGAGACAGTGATTCTCTTTCGTTCAATAGAACTTTACTTCGCGCAAGAAGAACTGGCACATGCAACAGTGTTTCCGTGTTTTTAAAGAGGTGATTTCTCTCGGTGTAGGAAGTTTTGGTTTACGAATTAGTGTAGACGGTGTAAATATATGTATACCGGTGAAATGAGACCTTCTTTGGCTCATTCGCTCAAAAATTGATCGAAGTACACAGTTCCTCCCGAAGCACCTCGCACGAACGCCTCCAGGACTTTAGGGGGGGGGGGGGTACTTTTTGCAAAGAAAAAAAAAAAATACAAACAAAAAACAGAAAATTCGGGTGGATTTCAATGCTCAAAAATGCAGAGCACATAATAAAACAGCGCAAAACAAAAACCAGGAGACCAAAATCAATATGCATTCCCGCAAGGGTCGTGCATACAACGAGTGACAGTTACGTGCTTTATTGGAAGAAATTAACAAAAAAGCTTTCCCTACAATAATTCGAGAAGGTCGGAATAGATAAGGAGTCTTCAGATGCATAAAGAGTATTTAAAAGTGTAAATTGCAGTATAGGAAAAGCTTTTTTGTTAATTTCTTCCAATACACGCACTTAACTGTCACTCGTCATTTTTTCTTTGCAAAAAGTTTCTACCCTAAAATCCTGGAGGCGCCTCGGGAGAAACTGGGAATTCCCATCAATTTTTAACCTAATGAGCTGAACAAGGTCTCATTTATTAGTATTTACACCGTCTATACACGAATCCGTAAACCAAGACTTGCTAGTTTTTTTTGTTCGCACAAAAAGTTGACCGTTACATTACTTTTTGGACAGCCTATATGTAAGGTGAACGCACCGGTAACAGACACCCTTTTAACCCTTCAACGGCCAGGTTAGTTCAAAATAATGTCACTGATCCGTTTATTTAGGAAAGGTAGTTAACTGTTCGTACTCTGGGGAGATGGAATTGCCTATACGGCGACTTGAAGGCGCCTGAACGAAACCTTATCTTGTAAGTGTTTTCATCGATAATCGCTTTTATCCGGAATGAAGACCCGAACAATATGAAATAGACTTGAGAAGAAAAACGAGAATACTCGGGCGTGGCCCATAAGGGGTTAAGGGAAGTTTCAGAGGATTTGGTTCATAACCTTTTATCAACTCAACGGATTTATACTTAGTATTTTGGGCTTATGAACGTTCAGACCGTAAGCTTTCATTTGAATCATCATATCATACTTTCAAAATAATAACATGTTCAGAAAAACCAAAGTGAAAATAAAAACAGTTGTTCCAGTGACAGGCACCCCAAAATAACTATGTAGCAGTAACATACTTTTTCGCATTAGTGTCGGGCACACCCTGCAGGTTGCCTTAATGGTCTCATTTTTCTGCCTTAAAAAACTGCTTTGAGAGATAATATAGGTTCCCTGAACCTGGAAGCTTAGCATTGCGGGAGTGTCCCTTACGAGCTTACGTTAAAAATAGCTGGAAACAATTGTCTACATGAGAGAAGGCTGTCTTTGAGCAATAAATTTCAACTCAGCAGATAATTTATCAAAGGCAAAATTGTGGATTCGGACCATCTTGCGAAAAAAAACCAATAATCGAAAATTTCGGATAATGGTTGGGAGCCCCAAAAGCAACGGCTGATCCAGCAATCTGGCAATTGCGTATTATTCCCACTTGAATGCATGAGGAAAAATCTATTAGTAAAGGGCCATGGCCCCCTCAAGAATCGATTGTTTCTCATAGTTCGAATGGGATGAATTCATAATTGTCAAATTGCTGGCCTATGCCCAAAAGTCAAATTTGGGCAAATGTTGGTGGACTGGTATATTTTTTTACAGGAGAGTATTTATACTTGTTTTTTAAAGGAGCACTTTAGATTTTAAGTTTTCGATATTTCAAATTTTATCAAGGTAGTTATGAATTTTTAAACACGGGTTCAAATCAAACTTTGACTTGTGATACAGGCATATCGAACACGAAAATCGATATTGAATTATACGGGCTTGTGCCAAAATGCTTAGATTTTAATATTCTATGAGCAGTCACGCGGCGTAAATAACAAGGGTCTTCGCGTTGACCTCCATATCCGCTCCCATGAGAGGGAGGGAGATAGGAAGCCCCTCATAAAAGACGTCCCCTCCAAATTAACGGAACACACCTGTTTCAGAGTGTTTCGAAATTCGAAGCCGTTCACACTGATGACTCCTTTTTTTATTTTCACACGCTCTTTCGATTCCCAACGGAAAAGGCCGCTCGGATGTTGCCAGATGTCCAAACCGTCCTTTTAAGAAGAGTATTTGAAATCGACAATGATGCATCAATTGGATGCGAGAGGAGCTGCCGTTTTGCGTATAATTAATGACATTTTTCAATTCGCCGATGATTCCACCGGTTGAGAGAAGATTACACAATTCAGTTCAGTGTGCAGTGGCAGATCCAAAATAGCCCGAAATTGCTTCCAGCGACGCTCCAAATTTCAAAATTTCACAGGCGTCCCCCCCTCACCAATTTTTTTTTCTGGGTCCGCCACTGTCAACGTATATGATTGTACTGCACGAAAATACTCGCATCTGCACTCTCTAATGTTTTCACAATCATCGGTGCAATCTTCGTTAAAATATTAAAATATCTGCAAGTTTTTTAAAGTCATTGACGACTCCACCGGTTGAGAAAAGATTACAGATCAGAGTATTTTCGCACAGTAAAGACAGTATACAGTCATACACTGTGCTGAACTGTGTAGTGTTTTCTCAACCGGTGGAATCATCGGTGAATTGAAAAATTCCATTAATTATATGCGAAACGGCAGCTCTGCCTGTGATGAGTACGAGTAAGATTTTGCATCAAGGCAATTCATTCGTCCGATTGGAGATGTAATTATCACATACATTGAAGATGGACCCTGATACGGATTTGACGACTCCGTAACCAGGGGTCACGCAACGTCGCCGTACCGTAGCATCGCGTTGCGCGTCGGTCATTCAGCTGCGATCTACATCCGTTCATTATTTTCGTCGAGGAATTAATTCCCTTTCAACCTCTGCTATGACGTCCGTCGAAGATTTTATTTCAAGTGGACAAGGCGCAACGTATCTTCATCACGCGACACGCGTGTGGCCACGGGCGGATCCAGCGATTTGGCAACCATGCATTCTTTCCATTAGAACGTAAGAGAAACAATCGATTTTTGATAAAGCCATGGCTCTCTTACTAATCGATTGTTTTTCATACATTCAAGTGGACAAGGCGCAACGTGTATCTTTACCACGCGACACGCGTGTGGCCACGAGCGGATTCAGCAATTTGGCAACCATACAGTCTTTCCATTTGAACGCAAGAGAAACAATCGATTCTTGATAAAGCCATGGCTTTCTTACTAATCGATTTTTTTTTATACATTCAAGTGGACAAGGCGCGACGTATCTTTACCACACGACACGCGTGTATGGCCACGGGCGGATCCAGAAATTTGGCAACCATGCATTCTTTCCATTTGAACGTAAGAGAAACAATCGATTCTTGATAAAGCCATGGCTCTCTTACTAATCGATTGTTTTTCATACATTACATAGGGAAAATAATCCACATCTAGATTGCTGGATTCGAAATTACCGTGCGCGTGATAGAAGTTATGTTTCGCTTTAATACGATTGGCTGGATGAGGGCCATGGGCCGAGGGGTGGCCGTGCCGGCCGTGGCCCTGGCTGATGGACTGCCTTCAGGGGTTCATTCTTCATTTGTATGGATGCGGCAATTTCCATCGGACGATGCTCTTTTGATAACATAAAGCATCGAGTCGCGGTTATAGTCTTGAATCATATAGCTTGAACCGATTGATACCTATACATTAACTCACAACACTGACAATGAGAGAATTCTTTTTTTAATCCAAGGTGTATTTCGTTTGTGTTAAAGAAACTGCTCAGTGAAAAATTAAGACTAAGGGAAAATTTCTTTAACCCAAGGAAAATGTCTGCAGCTACAAGTGAAAGATTCCAAGTTGTGACAGTGATTCTCCTTCATGCAACAGATTTTTACTTCGCACATGGAAAACTGTCACGAGTAAAAGTGTTCCTTTGTTTTTAAAGAAGTGATTTCTCTCAGTGAAGTTGATGCGGGCTATTGCAAATTTTTGCTTCAAGCGATTTTAGAGTCCATTCAGAAGCAAACTCCGGCGAGCATAACGATGATAGCACTAAAAACTTACGAAATCCACTCTTAAACTCGGAAAAGACTTTAACATGCGCGAGTGCAATTCTGTGGCGCTGCCTTCTTAGACGTGGCACAGGCCTTTGATAAGGTCCCTCATAAGCTATTAATAGATAAACTTGCCAAAAATTTACCACTATGTCATGTAAAATTACTTAAATCATATCTACAAAATCGTTACTTTCATGTTAGTGTAGGTGAGGAATTATCGGGGAGGAGAAGAGTTATGGCCGGTGTGCCACAAGGCTCAGTCTTGGGCCCACTCCTATACCTCCTCTTTACCTCAAATATTCTAACTCCTTCGGGTAAATCATTATTAGCCAAATTTGCCAAATTAGCATCTGATGCGGATCAAAATGTTGTCACTAATGTAATTAATTCCAACCTAAATAAAATTGAATCGTGGATTGACTCAGAAGATATAAAATTAAATGTTGATAAAACTATACATACCATTTTCTCATATAGGCCTATTAAATACTTACCAGTTTCCCTTTGTAATAATGTCATACCTATTTCTACTATCGCCAAATACCTAGGCTTAAATTTAGATGTAAAATTAAAATGGAAAGAGCACATTAAAATGAAACGTACTCAATGTAATCTTAAAGTTAACAAACTTAGATGGCTACTGGGTCATCGATCCTCTCTTAGCCTTGACAATAAAATCCTAATATATAAGCAACTAATACGTCCTACATGGGCGTATGGTTGTCAGCTTTGGGGCTGTGCTGCCCTCTCTAACTTAAAAATAATCCAAGTTTTTCAAAACAAAACCTTACGCCTCATTTCTGGTGCCAGATGGTACGAAAGAAATGAGGATATTCATAGGGACTTAGGCGTTGAGTTGGTGTGCGAGTTTGTCTCCAAAGTAGCTTATCGTTATGAAATGAGACTCCACTCGCATCCTAATTCGGAAGCGCTAATGCTTTTAGAAACTTGCACTGATTTAAGAAGACTTAAACGCAGAAAAATTTGGGACTTGGCGTATTGCTACGATATCCTTAAGTTACCAGGGTGTAACAAATAACTTAAAAATGTAATGTATTTCTCTGTTATATATTGTTTATTTTTCTTGCAATAATCTTAATATCTATGTAAATGAACAAAATTTCTTTCAAATCATTGTATAAATTTCTCCAGTGGCGAGAAGATTACTTTGCTTAATAAAAAAAAAAAAAAAAAAAAAAAAAAAAAAAAAAAAATGCGCGAGTGTAGTAGCAACGTTCGACACTCATAATGAGAGATTCCTATCTAATAATACAGCCACTCTATTAAAAAAGTGGCGAATAAGAGACATACTAAGAGACTTTCTTTTGGCATCGGTTTGATCGATTGTGAATCTCTCTTCTGTTGGTTAGATATTCTGTGAAATCTTCCTCCCCAACATAGAAAGAGTGCCAAAATTAAGATAGGAATCTTTCATCACTGTTATTGGAGCTATTGTGCTCTTTTGCTGTAAGCGATTTAAAGCTTAACCCTTAACTGCAGATGAGCCCAGATCTGGAACAATTACTTTGAAGCCTTATCTAAAAGTAAGGGACTTGAGTTGTACTGTCGCTGCATGGTAGGTCACATGTGGAACAGATACTATACGAGTAAGAATTGTCGATTTTGTCCTAGAGCGCGCAGCACAGGATATAGAACGTGCAGAGTGGTTGAAAATAGCTTACTGAAAATCTGATAGAGATTTTCCGATTTTCATTGTTATGTTTGGGAGTAACGCAGGGGTACCATATACAAAAAAATAACTATTGAAACTTACTAACTTATTTGTTACTACTTTAATTTTTTTTTTTTTTTTAAGCCTGAAAACTTTATTATCAGTTGCATGAATACCTAAACGCGGGTAAGGCCATATTTGGAACAATTAATATTCAGGCTCTTTACCATTGAAATATAAAGGAAAGAATTTTTTCACTATTTTTCCCTGTCTCAAGGATCAAAATTGTACTGAAAAAAAAAAAAAAAAAAAATATTTTATTGAAAAAAAAAAATCATGCAGTAAAGGGTTAATTGATTCAGTTGTAAAAACCTGCAAAAATAACGATGGTAGTAGCACTATAAGAACTCACGAAATCCACTCCTATAAACTCATAAGATACTTTTATATGCGCGAGCGTAATGGAGAAGTTAGGCACTAATAATGGGAGATTCTTAATTTCGTCACTCTATTTATGCTGACGAAGAAGATCCAAAAGAGGAGGCAATACCTTTTATATTCATAGTTGAAACTATGTGTGGAAATTTTGAGGTTACATGGTTCGTCTCGGTAGTAAACTTTCACGCACTCTTATGTGGGAGTGGCGAGAAGAACCATCACTAACACCACTAATTTATTAAAATTCAATTTTCAGCACCGAGACCTCTTTCAAACGATGAGATTAATATAATAATTGAGTCCAGCCCATGTCAGTGCAATGAGGTTCATGAAATGCTACTTAGAACCAAGGGAAATTAAGATGATTCCAGGGTCGATTAGTTCCAACTGTGGACACCACGTCGCGCTGCTCAAAAAGTCAACAGTTTTTTGTTAAATTTGACGAATTCACGCTAAAAACACAAATTTGAGAAACGTCAGCACCTGCGAGCATACTTCAGGAAGATACCCTGAAAGTTTCAGACCGAAACACTCAAAAATAAAGCCGGAAATTATGAAAAACGAAACTTCCCGTAAGCCGCAATGAGTGCGAGTGAGGCAGATAGACGTATCATCACTCGCGCTCACTCTCACTCACTAAGCTTATGGCGAAACGAATTTCATAATTTACGGCTTTAATTTTAAACCAATTTTGCTCATTTAATGCTCAAAAAATCCATACAAAAATGTTGCAGGTGCTGACGTTATTGGATTTTCCGTTTTATCTATGGTTTCAGTTTAAAACGCCAAAAACACGACTTCTCCCAAAAGCGACTAGTGGCGCAATTCATCGGATTGAAATCTGGAAAAGTTTCGCCTGGAATCACCTTAAATGTTATACGAACACCTCCAGGTGGAGCGGGTAGTGGAGGTGTAACGAATTTCCCCACCCTTTCCTCATGGAGGCAAGTAGTCGTTATATGGTCATTTTTTTTAAACTTCCGTCGGTTTTTTTGTTTCGGTGAATTTCAATCGTGCTTCAAGGGGCCAAAATAACTTTTCACACCGTTAGAAAAGGTTTGAAAACTGAGAGGTTGGGTATATAGTTTCCATTATTACAGTTTTACCTTCAACTCTTATGAGAGTAAGTGCGACACCATACGATGGTGACCCTCAGTTCAAAAGAGCAACCTGGTATGATTTGGTCAGGGACCAAATAATGTTACGTCCTCACGGTCCCGCACGCAGATGATCGGTGAGCACTTACGGGGGGGGGGGGGGGTATAAACTACACGCAAACATATATACTTACGAGCGCAGCATCCAACATCTTTCGGAGGACCGTCAAGCCGTAACATTATTTGGTCCCAGGTCTAGGGGAGGGGTGAGGCTAAGGGTGGGTCTAAAAACATTGGTTTAAGATGTTGAATCCCGCGATTGATACATTGAGTTCAAGACAACAAGCTATCTGTCATCTGCGCCAACTCTCATAAAACGACCTCTGGAAATCTTGGGCAAGACAGCTGTATCGATTTGCTTCTTGCTTGTCTCAGCAGATGCAAGTCATTCATTTCATATGATCACAAAAAAAAAAAAAAAAAAAAAAAAAAAAAAAAAAAAAAAAACTTGAAATATTTGAGCTTCAAAAAGTATAACCATATCGACATTCATATGTTGTCTCGATGGATAGCAAAAATGCTAGCAAAGCTGTTGGTATTCACATATTAGGTTTGTTCTCATCGCTTATGCTGTTTTAGAGGTTTTCTCGGTTTAGGCGCAGATCAGGAGGGATGAGAAATGACATAGGCCTCTAACTTTCCAATCTAAAGAGTATGGAAGCATGCAATATTAGGTATAACTACGAAACCTGACTTAACTTTGGATCTAAAAGTTCTAGAGAAATAATTATCGATTGAAATTTTATCGTTACGAATGAAAGGGAATTTTTTTACCGAGAAAACTCGCGGAAAATCAACTGTTTTAGTACTTAGAGCGATATATCGTATATCGATTGCCGTCCGAGAACCTTTGGTTCCAGACAAACTCTGATTCAATGTACATTCCCCATAAGCGCATTTTTGAACGGAAATTTAGGCTATTAAATAAAAAAATTAATGCTACCTTTTTGCGATTATGAATTCTACGTCCTCGAAAATGCTTGAGTATGCCTGGTTCCTTGACTAAAACTGCCGGAATCAATAAGATATTACAGATTAAATGTTGCATTTGTAGGTTAGAATCGCCCGAAATCCCGCCAATTCCACAACAACAACAACAATAACATTTGGGTGATTCCAACCTCCAAACGGATCAATTAATCTGTAATATCTTGTTGATTCCGGCAGTTTTACGGGTGGAACCAGGCAAAATTAAGCATTTTCGAGGACGGAGAATTCATAATCGCAACAAGGTCGCATAAATTGTTTGATTTAATACCCTGAATTTCCATTCAAAAATCCGCTTATGGGGAAATTACATTGAACCAGAGTTTGTTTGGAACCAGAGGCCCTCGGACGGCAATTGATACGATATATCGCTCTACTAAAACAGTCTATTACAGATTAAAAGATCCATTTGAAGGTTCGAATCACTCGCGAATGTTATTGTTGTTGCTGCTGTTGTTGTTGTTGCTGCTGTTGTTGTTGTTGTTGTTTTAGAATGGGCGGGAATCTGGTGAGAATTCGGGTGATTTCAATCTCCAAAAGCATCGTTTCATCTGTTACAATTTTTCAATTTCGGCAGTTCTAGTCAAGGATTCAGGCATAATTAAGAATTTTCAAGGACGAGCAATCCATAATCGCAGAAAAGGTCGCATCAATTGTTTAATTTAATAGCCTAAACCGTTCAAAAATGCGCTTATGGGAAAAATACATTGAATCAGAGTTTGCTTGGAACCAGAGGTTCTCGGACGACAATCGATACGATATATCGCTCTAGCTCTTCAGGCCATCGGATTGGGCCCAGTATTTACGATTACATGCATGGAGCGACAGTAAGAGTTTTTTCTTGCTTTCCTCGAGGCCCAATAATAATGCATTTGGGCAACGATTCCATTATGATTTCATCGCTCTATAATCCGTTCAATCATCTCCGACCTTTATATGTTAGACCATGGTTTTTTATTCACGCTTTGTTAACAGTAATTAATTTATCGGGTTCTCTTCAATGCCTCTCTTTGTCTTGTAACCAAAGAATATTGATGACGATTTGAATTGATCCTGTTCTATTCCTGATAAATTAAAATGAATATAGTACAGTCAGAAGAAGAGCTTGTGGAACAGGTATTGAATTTCGAATTAGCATTCTATGGTGTAATTTCGTATCGCTTACACCTTGAGCGATCAAAAGGTATCGATGAATGTATACGGCCAAAATTTGCATTTTCTTTCATCATTACCTTTTACTAACTTGCAATACCGTAATATTTTACAATCGCATCGGTCTCAGCCAAATTTACCCCCTAAAAAAGTACCGAAATTAACCCTTTACTTTTAAGGTTATGAAGAAAAGTCAATGCTAATTCGCTCAAATTAAGTGGATAGATTTCCTACACAGTGGTGTTGATTTTGCAAACGAAATTTATTGAAGGCGATCGAGGATACAGTAATTTTTAAACATTAACAATTTGGAGTCGAAATTATTGTGAATAAAAAAAAACTAAAGTTTTGTGAGGCCGATCTAGTCACAGAAACGACAGTGGCGAAGCATGCAAGTTGGCAACGTTGCAGTTTGTCCATTTGAACCCATAAAAAAGATCGAGCTGTTGGGTGTTCGGTGGACACCTTCGCATTCGACCTTTCACATGGGTTTAAATACAGACAATACATTGTTGCCAAATTGCACTGAGAAACGAGTACACTCGGGTGTGGTATTAAAATGGTTAAATTGAACCAATATTTGGTTATTTTGTTTCTGTTACTCAATCGGCTATTTAATTTTCGACAGATATTTATATTTATTCCAACTAACTTCAAAATAGCCGTGATACTTGTAAAGACACGGCTAATAGACAGATTTAGTAGGTACACAGCGATAACATGGTATCGATTGCCGTCCGAGAACCACTGGTTCCAAACAAACTCAGGTTCAATGCAATTTCCCCATAAGCGTATCTTTGAAAAGAAATTTGGGATATTAAATCAAGAAATTAACGCGACTTTTTGCGAGCAAAAGTCAATCAACACAATCTTCGAAAATTTTTACGTAACTGTGCCTGATTCCACGACTAAAACTGCCAAAATCAACAAGATATTCCAGATCAACCTGTGCATTAGGATGTTAAAATCAACCGATTTCCCGCTAGATCCACAGCGACAACAATAATAATTGGGTGATTCTAAACTCTAAGTGCATAGTTAAATCTGCGTAATATCTGGTTAATTTCGTCAGTTTAACCCAATAAGGGCCAGGTTGTTTTTCAAAAAAATGCCACTATCTTCCGTTTAGATAGGGAAGGTAGTTAACTGTTCGTACTCGGGGGAGTTGGAATTGCCTATACGATGAATTGAAGGCGCCAGAAGAGACATTATCTTGTAAGTGCTTTTATTGATAATCGCGTTTAACTAGAATGAAGACCAAAACAATTACAATAGGAAATAGACTTGAGGAGACAAACGAGTATACTCGGGCTTAGCCCTTAAGAAACCGGGCACAACTAAGCATTTTTGAGGACGTAGAATTCATAATCGCAAAACGGTCGCATTAATTTATCGATTTCATAACCAACATTTCTGTTCAAAAAATGCGTTTAACCCTGTAATTAACAGCTGCGGGCCACTCCTTGAAATTCCCGACTTTTGGATAGACTGGATAAGAATGTAAACCGGTGATTGGTGGAGATGAAAAACGTGGTTGCCAAGTCTAATCGAAATACGGAATTTATCTAATTGGTTATCGGTAGTTTTGAGCATCTGATAACGGATCAGACATAAATTTCACATTTTTATTAGACTTGGCAACCACGCGACTATCGTCTCCACCAATCACCGTTTTCCATTCTTATATCCAGTCTATCCAAAGGTCGGTAATTTCAAGGATCGGCCCGCAGGTTCCGGTTAGCAGAAGAATTCAAAGCTATAAATCGCTCTTTGGTGGATAGTTAACTATTCCTACTTCGGGGTGTTCGTGTTGCCTAACCCGGTAATTGAAGGCGCCCCGTGAAACACTTTTCTGCTAATTTTGACAATTTGGAGTAGCTTTTATACTGTCATTGAGAGATGGAGTTACTAAAAGAAATAACTCGGGCGAGGTATTCAAAAGTTTAAGGGGAAATTTCATTGAATCACAGTCTGTTTGGAACCAGAGGTCCTCTCGGACGCCAATGGATTCGATTTTATTATTATCATTATTATTAATGAATTGGGATACACAACTACTACAGGTGGAGGAACGATCATTTTACAACTAAAATTATGTTAACGATAACTAGAACATAACCCAGTATTAAATTACGTCTTCTTTTATTAATAGAAATATGAATATATAAATAAATAAATGAATGACTAACTATAAATAGATAGGCACATAAATATTAATTCGATATATTGCTGGACTAAAACAGTCTATTCAATAGTGTTCATGGTGATTCTTCGTTTCGTGTCCATGTTTTTATCGCGCGAAAGTGCGTTTACTATGAATTTTGCACCGTCGCACCGTCGCGTCGCGTTGGTCGTGTCGCAGAGACCTTTTATTACTCTTATAAGAAAGTTGGACTAACCGTGTTATTTTTTCGGATCGATTTCGCCGTCTAGTTTGACACTGGCTTTGGTTGAGTAGCCTGCCAGACGGGCTCATTCGTCGGGGCCGCTCGGAGTGAGTGGAATTTTAATTGTCAGATTTTGAAAGAAAAGTTGGATTATCTTCAATAAATACTAGACATCCGCAAAATCACAAGAGAGTCCCACATTTTGGAAACCTCCAAAGTGTTCGTCCGGCAGAAGACATATATAGGACAAAAAACAAAGTTGCCAAAACCATGGGCAACGTATAAGGAAAAAAAAAAAGATTCCGGAGGAAAAAAGATCCACTATCATTTAAAAAAAAAAAAAAAAAAAAAAAAACAAAACAAAAAAAACAAAAAACAAAAAAAAAAACAAAAAAAAAAAAAAAAATCAAAAACAAAACAAAAACAAACTTATGACAACTAAACGTGTGAAACTGGTGGTAAAATATGAAGATTATACCTGCAAAAACAAATGATAAAACCTGGCGGAAGGCGGACAAATGTATAAGTCGCACGCAAATCGCCACAATCGGCTTGCGATTTACCCAGGCAAAGAGCAAGCCGCTTACTTATGACCAGAAAAAATTCAGATCAAGCGTAATGGTGACTTACAAAAGAATTAAATCGAGCTTTGGTTAAGATCGTTCTGAAGCTAATAGGTATAAGCTAACGATCATATTGATATAGCCTGCACGCAGATTCAGTGTTTCTCAACTGGTCCTCTTTTTATGAACTTTTAAAACGATTAAATACAGGCTTTCAAACACACTTCTTCTAAAACACCGTAGGTAATAAAGAACTAATCAAAATAAACCTAATCTGATGAAATCATCATTTTTTTCGGCTTATTAGCTTTAAAATGAGCTCAAGTTAATCTCGATACAATTACTCTATGAATCAACACCACGCTTGATCTGAATTTTTTCTGATCATAAATAATAAACGGCTTGCTCTTTGTCTAGGGCCTAGACACCAGGCAAATCGCGAGCCGATTGCAGTTTGCCTGCGAAACCCACAAAAACACAACCTGAACCACAAAAACACAATGAAATGAAAATCAAGACGAGACTCATCACACAGATTAATGACACCTTATTTACAAATCGATTCTTTTCCATATTGGTGAATATTTAGTGAAAGATTCTTTCGCATATTTTAGAGGCGATTTCACAATCGAAACCTTATAGAACGCTAGAAGTTTAATGTCTAGGTCGGAACTGGATTTTTTTTTTGTATTCTAAAAGTAAATTCACCAGACAAGAAGCTTACGTAATGACGCCATTCTTCGAGAACCGTTGAAAGGTTCGTTTCGTAAAACTATTTTCGTCACTTTTCGAGAGAAATCGATGTTACGTAGACTGTAGTACATCGTTTGATTTTCACGAGAAAAAATGGTCGCGCTTTAGATCAGACACACCCAATGTACTCAATGTCAATAGCTTTCTTCATCTGTGGCGTTGCATGGGATAAAACAACGTTGCATTTCGTCCATATAAACCAATATAAAATATCGATTCAAGGGAGTGTCCTATATGCACCCTAAGTCTTTTTCCCTTCACGCAACGTTGTCAAATTGCATGCACCGCCATTGTTCTTCATGTATTATTTGAATTTTTGGAGGCAGCAGGTCGTTATCAGGCGACCCCTTACATAAGACAGAATGTAAGTTTGTGATATAGATATGAATTTCGAGGATTGATTTCATGTGTTGCTCATTTATTTTCCATGTAGAGGATGAGCATGTCTACCAACAGTGACGGAGCGTGACATTTGGCAACTTTGAACTTTCTCTATTCAAACCTGTTAAAAATATCGAAATATTGGGAACACCCTTGAATTCGACTTTTTACATTGGTTTAAATGGACACAATTCAACATTGCCAAATTGCACGCTACGCCACTGTCTACCTACATTACAGAAAAATTATTTCTTTCTTTCTATCTGTTTAAGTTCAGGGAGCCCTTTGTCAGCACAACCACAGAGGAAGTTTCCAGGGAAGGAAAGTTCCAGTAATGAAGCAAGATTATTTACTTTTTCTCACTTTCCTCGTTTTTTTTCTTTTCTTTTTAACCTTGTCAATACCACGCCCGAGAAATATTCGTTTCTGTTGCTAGATCTGCCTCACTCAATTTCATATTTTTATTCACGGTATAATGGGGCTGTTGAAAGGGTTTGAATTCTGAAATGTTGTGATTTTTATAAATAAATTAAAAAAAAAAAAAAAAAAAAAAAAAGGATACTTATTGATGAGCAGATAACAAAGATACCTTTGGTTTCTAATTAAGTCCCATTGTTCCAGAGATGAGATTTTGGCCCAAAACATATTGTTTTAAATGGGAATGACGCATAGTGACGTCACTACGCACACGATTGTTTAAAAATTTACACGAGTGTATCTTCAAAACAGGGACTCTCAGGAAAAAACCAAAGGCATACCACTGTTTGTTCTCAGCTCATCAAGTACTATCATTTTCTTTGGACAAAACACACCAAATCAGACGCTTGCAACTGCCCCATCGCGGCTTTAAATGGTTAAAATATTTGAAAAAACAAAGTTTCCTCGAGCGCCTTCAATTAATTGTGTATGCAAAACCAGTACCGCGGTGTAGGGATATTGAACTACCCACTTAATTCAAGAAAAGGAACACTGATTTGTCTTTATAGCCTGGTCGAAAAAGGGTTAATATAAAATGTAAGTATGGTCTTGAGCATTAAGGGGGGGGGGAGAGGGAGTGCTCGAAACTATAGAGTTGGGCAGTTCATGTTAGTTTATCTACTGACATTTTACCTATTAGCCAATCGGTCAGCAACATTAAAACTAACGTATTTAGTCTTAGTCTTTTTGATAACAGAAGTTTGCGGCTAAATGAGTTTTTGCCGGAGAAACACTGTAACTACAAAAAATTAGCCCTAAATACAGGGAATTTTTAATTTTTTCGCCCCCCTCCCCCTCAATTCATTCAGAATGGAAATACCATAAGTTTTTTTAAAAATGAGATTTTCAAGATTTCACGTTGCTAATAGATAAAATTCCTAATCCTTTTACTTAACTCAGCAATGCGAAAAAGTCAATGTTAGTTTCACTCTCTCGTCGTCAGCAGAGAGTTTGTGAAGCTCCATTTAAATATAATAATTTCTTCTTCAAGTACTTTGGAAGATGAAATTGAAATTTTCTCCCGGAATTTTGTAGGTCTTGTCAGTTTTGTAGGGAACTTTTCAGGTGAATTGTTTCGTACGTTAAATGCCTTTTAGGGATAGAGTTGTGTTTAGGTCATATGCACTGCGGGGAAAAAGTTGTAGGTAAAAAGTGTGTAGGTATGTTAATTTCTGGAGGTATAATGTGCTGTAGGTAAATTGTTTTTAGAGAAATTGACTTTACAGAGTTGGGCACAAAATGTTTGACTGAAGAGTGCAGATAATCTGACAAGCGCAAGATTAAAGCAAGTAACTCGACAAATAATTCGGTCCGTAGCACAGTGGTCTAAGATAAAAAAAAAAGGGCAACAAGTATGTAAGTGAAAAAAAAGTCATACAAAATCATCGTTTTCGACCTTTCAAGCATAATTTAAAACTTTTCGGTGACATTTCTACGCACAAATTACTTGTTTAATGTGTTCTCTGTGATTGATTATACAATTATACATAGTTGGTCTTGAAAGTTAATAAATGATATATTGATGAGTTTACTTTAAGCAAATTTTAGCGACCACGGAAAAAAAAGGTTATTGAAAATAACCATACGGATACCTGATTTTGGCACTTGCTAGATGTTATGGTAAACTTGACCAGAAGTATGGTACATTTACCGATACTTTGAGTAAATTCGACATGCAATCAGGTAACATCACCTAGTACCTAGTCAAAACATAGTATACTTCTGGTTAACATTACCATAACATCTAGCAGGTGCCAAAATCAGGTATCCGTATGGTTATTTTCAATAATCTTTTTTTTCCGTGACCGAATGTCATTCTCTTCAAGAATTGATGATTGCTAACTGATGCCACTGATCGGTGAAAAACTAGCCAATGAGAGTTGAGAATGAACTTCTGAATGATATTCTCGTGAAAATGAAAACTGCGATAATATTATTCCATAACATACCCTCTAAATCAGCTCTGAATGACATGGCCATTTTCAACAAAAAAAACTAGCGTTTTCGAAGCTGAAATTATGTTTGTCTCACAGAAAAATGACTTCTACGCATGGTCTGTACATAAAATTTATTCAATAAGTTCGCCGTTTCCGAAATTATCGTGGCGAAAGGAGTCCAAAAGGATAGAAGATGAGGTTGGTTTCTGACAACGGTTGCAACAATTCGAAATCGAATCTAACTCCGGAGGTGAATTCGAAATTTCCAATTGTTGAAATTCAGCGGTCTCCGGTGAGACCAACGAAACAATCGAATATTATCAGAATAAAATTCAAATCCATCAAATATCAAACGACGGTGAATGATATTCGATCGCGTAAATTCACTTTTTATGGTTTTTTGCCTCTTTACAACGATCTGAGGCCATAGTGCGTAGCGATCAGATTCAGGTGAGAAACAATCACGACCTTATCTCACGCATCAGTCCCTCCTCCGCGTTGCCTGACGAATCGCCATGATTCGTCGAATACTTTCGGCCCAACTCCGCTCAAAACGTTGCACCAAAGCATACTACAATCAGAATGGAAACTTAATCCGTTTCAGACATTTTATGTTCCATTTTTTTTCTTAACCGCGAGTTAAAGTCTCCGAATGTATGTATATATAAACACACGAGTCTCACAGTTCCGTGACTGTCAATTCGAAGGCGCGTGTCACGTACGCGCTTAGTTTCTCCTTTTACGCAGCACCACTAGATAGCGCTTGACTCCTTATAAAATAATTTATTCTTCTTTGATTAAAAAAATATAGTAAGAAATGAGAAATGAGAAAAATGGATAAGAAGGGAGAAACGGGAAAAAGGAAAAACGGGAGAAGGGAAAAACGGGAAAAGGGAATGACAAGACAAAATAGGGAAAACTATGGAATGAGTGTAAAAGAAGCAGAGCTGCCGTTTTGCGTGACTCCACCGGTTGAGAAAAGATTAAAGATCCGAGTATTTTCATGCATTATTGTCATAAACTGAACTAAAGCTTGTTCTTTTTGCTCAACCGGCGAAACCATTGGTGATTTGAAAACAGGCACAAATTATACTCAGAACGGCAGCTCTGAAAAGATAGAAAAGTTCAGGCTGCAGAAATGTCCAAGCCGCCAAAGTGTCCCGTACGTTGACGTCCAAAAGCGAAATAATGTTCTGACTAAAAAGTTTCCAGTAATACATAAAGTACACTATTAATGTCAAATGATATAAAAAGTCCGGAGCTAATGAAATATATGGTCCCCAGGTAGGTTCGCAGTTCGACAACTTTGGGAAAAACGAGTCATGGTTCAGTTCACGGTTCGGAGCTGTTTGAGTCCCTGGTCCTATAACCCCCAACGTGATTACTCACGCTCATCATTCGTAGCCGGCGAGTTAAACAAAACCTTAACCTGGATTTTCTGTGCGGTGCCAACTTCTGTGATGAGCGTGCAGTTTCTAAAAAAAAAAAAAAAAACAAACAAAATACTCAGTAATTAAGTCAGCTTATTTCTTTTTACCTCCTCCCCCCCCCCCCGGTAAAATTTTGATTATTTTACCAACGTCTATAAATTGGCAATCATGTGCACTGTGCAGTGTATGGAAAATAGTAGATTCTTTCCACTTAAATCTATGTAAATTATTTGAATTTTCGGTAAGATAACATGCCTCGCTTGGAATCCATTCATTCAATCGGTTTAAATGACAGTAAATCATTGTTGCCAAATTGCTCATTTTGACACTGCCTATTTCGGCTTATTTATTTTTGACTTTTTTTCCGGTAAAATTTTGATTATTTTACCTATGTCTAGTCGCGACACGTGCATTGTGCAATCTGTTTACAGTAGGTAGCGTTCTAGAATTCATATCAGTTCACTGCATCCGCACAGAAAAGATTACATTATCCTATGGTGTTAGTATATCTATGTATATTAAAAAGTACTACTATATGCATGATCTTTTCTGCATCGAGACAAAAAAGGGATGAATTCTAGAGCGCTACCATAGATTCAATCCATTTAAATCTATGTGAATTTTTTTTTCCATTTTTGGTGAGGATACAAGCCTCGCCTTGAGAATCCATATTTAAACCGACATCAGTGTTTAACCCCTTATGGACCAATCCCGAGTCTCCTCGTT
Source organism: Trialeurodes vaporariorum (assembly GCA_011764245.1). Classification (NCBI taxonomy): domain Eukaryota; kingdom Metazoa; phylum Arthropoda; class Insecta; order Hemiptera; family Aleyrodidae; genus Trialeurodes; species Trialeurodes vaporariorum. Next base: position 15,768,498 of record VMOF01000002.1, on the reverse strand, counting down.
TTTCTCCTCTCGTCTATTTAACATTGATTCAGTTTTCATTTTGGATAAACGCAAATATAGATGAAAACACTGCAATAGATAAGGTCTCGCCGGGCGCCTTCAATTCGTAGTATACGCAATTTCAACTCCATCAAGTACGAACAGTTAACTACCTTCCCTATAGAAACGGAGGAGAGGTGTTCTCTTAAACTAACTTGGTCCTTAAAGGGTTAACTCTTTTGGGTACAGGTTATTTCGTCGATTTAACATCCACTTACTCGGAATAAGTGGTTTGTTAAATCTTCCTACTCCGCTGTGTTCATTTCGCATACACCACAAATTGAAGGCGTTTTTAACGGACCATCATTTTGCTGAATCTTTAAGATTTGGAGTAACTTTTAATGCCCATAAGAGATTGAAACTGAGTGAGCAGGATTTGGTAACGAGAGCGAGTATACTCAGGCTTGGTATCGAAAGAGTTAAATGGCAAAAATCACTGTTGCCAAATTGCTCACTTCGGTACTGCCTAAACATAAATTATTTATTACTTATTTTCTTCCTGCTTCAAATCTACGTACATTAAGATATGGTGGGATGGTAGGGATATGGTAGGGTGTCTTGAGATGAAAGAAAAGAAGGTGATAGAGAGAGAAAGGTAGAGGATAAGGGAGGAGCAGGAGCGAAAAAGGAGACGCGTCTAACATAATCGCGGTTTAACCAGAAATATAAAAACGAGAAAAATGCAAATATCATCTCCACTTGATCAGAAAACATCCTCTTTATACCAGTGGCAATTAAAGCGTGTTGTATGGCAACGTAACATTTTGACCATTCGAACCCATAGAGAAGGTCGAATTCTATTTCATCGCCGCGCTGATCCCTAGACAGTTCGATATTTTTCGTGAATATCATTGAACCAAGTGCAACGTTGGAAGGTTGCATGCTTCTCTTTGCTTTAAATACGACTCACTGCCCCCCCCACCCTTGAATTTGGATTTTCTATTACGTAAAGAGTATTTGAACACCTTTGCTGCAGTTTGCTTCATTTTACTAGTCCAACAGCAAATTAATTCAGCTCTAACGTTTAAGGATTAATAATGCAGGAGGATTATTGAGAGGGGTCATGTAAAAAGATTGCCATTATGACTACAATACCGTTTTTCATGAAACTATCTCCCATAGCACCTCTAGAAGTCAGGGAAACTCGGTTGAAGGGTTGCAATATACCAGTGACGGCTCGTGCATTTTGGCAACAACGTTTTCCCTCGATTTGATTTTATGTAAGACAATCGAATCGATAGTGAAGCAGCCCTTCACCAACAATCAATGGGGCAGTTGCAAGGGTCTGAAATGTTGTGTTTTTTATAAAGAAAATAATAGTACTTGATGAGCTGAGAACAATTGTGCCTTTGGTTTTTTTCATCAGAGTCCCGGTTTCGGAGATACAGACGTGAAGGGTTGTATAAAATCGTGTGTGTAGTGACGTCACTACGCGGAATTCCCATTCGAAACAATGTATTTCGGGCCAAAATCCCATCTCTGGAACAATGGGACTTGAGGAGAAACCAAGGGTATCTTTGTTCTCAGCTCATCTACTACATTCATTTTCTTTATAAAAAACTTAACATTTTAGACCCTTGCAACTGCCCCATTGCTGTGTATAGTTTCAAATGGAGAAAAAACACGTGCTGCCAAATTTCACGAGCCGCCACTGTGCAATACTGATGAAAGGCAGTCTACTGCTCAACATTTGAAGGAAAAAAACAAACATATTTTTGGGAGTTTTCGACGGGGATTGCAATTATGGAACGTGTATTTTTTTTTTCTTTTTCTAAACCCATATACAATGCATAAAAACATAAATATAGTTATCACCATTGTTGAGGGTTGAAAGCAAATATTTGAAAAATAAGTTTTAAGGTGGTATAAATGAACTATGTGGTTGGAAGAGGCCCCACGCGACTCGCGAAACTTTTTAGTACGCGAGAAATGATGGATTAACGCCGATTATAAAGTATAATATGTTGTAATAAGTACTTCAGAATCACCCAGGGAACTTACCACTTGGTAAAAAAAGCAAACAATGAATCCTCCTCAGATGTCCCTGTACGATCCCTTAAGAGTGCCTTCAAAACATACTCCGAATAATGATGAGAACAGGAGCAGAATCTTCTCAAAGATATTTTCAAGGTAACTTCAAATATGCTGAGAATCTACTATGAGGAGTAGGTATTCTGAGCATTTCAATGAGTGCCATTTATCTGCACATAGAATGTGCAAAAGAGTATTTGACTATTAAGATTCCATGCATATTCTATAAGTATTATTTTTGCTATATCTGGATATTTGCACTGGCGGGCGCGATCCAGGAATTTATCTTTCTCTCAATTCTTTCAACAGAACGTGTGTGTTAGAAAAGGACAGATTAGGAACAGTCACACACGATTTTCGCTCCCTCTTCTATCCTTTTTTAACATGCGGTCTTATGGTAAAAGAGAGAGCAGTGTTGCCAGATTGGAGTGAAAAAGCCGTAGGTACGTTTTACATCGATTTAAATGGGGACGGTACGGCTTTTTACCCTTGATCTGGCAACACTGAGAGAGAAAAGGACAATTTCTTGGATCCGTCAGTGGATATTTGATGGAACGGATGATGCGAGCGCGTCTACCTCTTCATTACATGAGCCAAAAAGCAGTGATCACTGAAAATTGCAAGCTGTCCAGCGGTTGAAGCTCGAATCGGCAATACTTAAATGAGGACTGCTAGATCGAAGCTAACGTCTTCAGTGTGACCATTTATTCGGTTTTGCGCTCCGATCGAAACATAGCTGCAGCGGATGATCGGAATAAAAAAGCAGGTCTGGCAACATCCGTGCTCGAAATCGTAATTAGAATACGATTTCGCAACGGGATCTCTATTGGCAAGCGAATCATAAGGCGCCGGGAGGGGATGGCGCAAGGGGGGCGTTTTCCCCTCCCCTCCCTGGTTTTGAGAAGAGTTCGTTTTTGGAGCAGGTATATATACTTCCTGGGACAAAAACTAAATACATGCGGATACATAAGCTGAATACATGCGAAAATTGGGAAAAAAACTATGATCTGCCCCTCCTTGAAATCGTATTTAGAATACGATTTCGCAACGGGATCCCAATTGGCAAGCGAATCATAAGGCGCCGGGAGGGGATGGCGCAAGGGGGGCGTTTTCCCCTCCCCTCCCTGGTTTTGAGGAGAGTACGTTTTTGGAGCAGGTATGTGTACTTCCTGGGATATAAACTAAATACATGCGGATACATAAGCTGAATACATGCGGATACATAAGCAGCATACATGCGAAAATTGGGAAAAAACTATGATCTGCCCCTCTTTAAAAAGTTTGCCGGCGATTACACTTGCAAGCCCACCCCTCGAAAAGTTTCCACAAGCGGCCGGTAGTAAAAAAAAAGGGCCATAAAAAAGTTGATATCTTTTATACTGCAAGTTCAAATTGAAGTTAAAAACGAAGATAAAAATGAAAACAACTCGGACACTTTTTTTGTTTCTCTTTTTTCTCATAGCAAGTAAACGATAGTAGTTCGAGCTAGACTTACCCTTATTAATTAATCCAAATGGTTAAAAGAAGCCAGTTTAATATTAGCTTTCAAACAAACTTTCACACATGATCACTCGAGAGCTTGCCGCACGGATTTTATCACTAATAATATTGAAGGAATCCCACAGTATTTTGTACTTCAATCACAACACTGTCTCGAAAAGATATACAAATGTATTAATGTATGCAACTCGGCCGAAGATTTCTAACACAAACAGGATGAGCGATTCGGATTTCTACCGAAGGAATCATAGTCGGGAAAGCAATGAGGGCACAATTGCGAACTGCGCGCGGCGGATCCGTCCGCGGATAAGGCACTACACTCGTGATGAAACCAAAGTGAACGGGAAAATTTTGGATTTGTCAAAGCAAGGATCAAAATGGAGCACAACGATATAGAGTCAGCACAGATAACCAGAAAAAACTTCACGGAAAAAGGGTACGACAGGATTGAGAAAAAAAAATAAAGTAAAAGAAGCGGTCTGATAAAACAAATAGTCGAAGTAAAAGAGAAGAAGAAAAAAAAGAAGGCATACACGGTAGGACACAGACACATACAAGGAGTTAGCGTCGCGGATCGGGTCGCATTCGTCGACCGACACGACAGCTTGAGCACCGTTATGGAGACTGAACGTGGCTGAGTGGCTGACCGCAAGAATCAGAAACTGCAGTCAGCAAGCAAGACACAGCCTTTCGCGTCGTTGTCCGCTGGCAATGCCGCTTTGCACCACCGCACCGCACCGCACCGCTCCGCTCAGGCTCCTCCGCGGCTCCGCACCGTATACCCGCGCTCAATATCGCGACCTGCTGCGACTCTCCGCGAGAAAGCCCAGCATATACAAGCCACAGTCAGCGTATACCTCTTTCAGGAACTCTTTCTCTCTCCTCTCCTTTCCTCCTCTTTACCTCTCCTCCTCACCTTCGCCATCATCGTCTCTTTCTCCTGACATCCCTCCTTTATAACTCTCTCTCTATCTTTCTTCTCTCACGTGCACAAGCACAAGCACAAGAGCTCTCCAAAGTAGTCGTAGTCCCGTCACTCTTGAGTCCTGCCTACCTTCTGACCAACTTCAGCTTCTTCGATTCTCGCGCGGAGACGCTATAGGACCTCCTGCTCACTGGGAATAGCATTTCTTTCTGCCGCACAGTGATATTTTGAGTCAATGGGTAACTTTGTAACTTTTAAGCGGATTAATATGAAATTTTGAGGATTTTTAGGTGTTACGCAGTAAAAAAAGGTATAAAGGTGAACGCGCTGGTAACAGACACCATGAAGGGTACTTTTCGGGGATTTGGTCCGTAACTTTCGATAAACTTAGCGGATTCCAAATATTTTGGGCTGAAATGAAAGTTCAGGCCCTAAGCTTTTATTTGAATGATAGCATCGTATTTTCAACAAGCTAAGAAAAACCAAAATGAAAATAAAAACAGATGCTCCAGTGACAGACACCCTTAAGGAAACCCTCAGAGGATTTGGTTCAGAAATTTCGATAAACTTAACGTATTTCAAATATTTTGGGCTGAAATGAAAGTTCAGGCCCTAAGCTTTTATTTGAATGGTCGCATCATATTTTCAACAAGCTAAGAAAAACCAAAATGAAAATAAAAACAGATGCTCCAGTGACAGACACCCTTAAAGAAACCCTCAGAGGATTTGGTTCAGAAATTTCGATAAACTTAACGTATTTCAAATATTTTGGGCTGAAATGAAAGTTCAGGCCCTAAGCTTTTATTTGAATGGTCGCATCATATTTTCAACAAGCTAAGAAAAACCAATATGAAAATAAAAGCAGATGCTCCAGTGACAGACACCCTTAAGGAAACCTTCAGAGGATTTGGTCCAGAACTTTCGATAAACTTGGATTTCAAATATTTTGGACTGAAATGAAAGTTCAGGCCCTAAGCTTTGATTTGAATGAGAGATTCATATTTTTAACATAATAACAAGCTAAGAAAAATCAAACGGAAATAAAAATAGATGTTCCGGTGACAGACACCCTTAAGGAAACTTTCAGAGGATTTGGTCCACAACTTTCGATAAACCCAAATCGAATTTCAAAAATGTTGGGATTACATGAAAGTTCAGACCCTAAGCGTTTATTTGAATGATCACATCCTACTTTCAACATGGTACCAAGCTCAGAAAAAAACAAAAAAAAATCTACTTAAAAAAAAAAAAAAAAAAAAAAAAAAAAAAAAAAAAAAAAATGCCTCCCGGCAGGCCGGTAAGACGAAGTAGATTCCATGCTTGGTTAAATAATTTTTTCACAAATTTAAATATAGGTTATAATTTTTGTTGAATTTTTCACTGAATTTTTCTTTTTTATTTAATCAGCTGCTCAAAATCCAAATATTAAAAAGAATTGAAAAAGATTATATTACCATTAGAGAAATGTGTAATCTTTACAATGCAAGTGAGAAATAAAAGCTAGGTTATATTAGTTTTTCACAAATTTCAATAAATAGGTTATGTTATGATTTTATTTGAATTATTCAATTTTTTTTTTTTTTTTTTTTTTTTTTTTTTTTTTTTTTTATCAGCTGTTCATCATTTAAATAAAAATGCCCATGAGAAAAAGATTATAGTACCAAGATAGAAAAATGTGTAATCTTTGTAACGCTAATGAGGCATAAATCTGAATAACAGCAGCTGATAAAACAAGAAAATAAATAAATAACGTACCTAAGCAACAGTGTACGTGTAAAACAAAGAAAGAGCAATTATACCAGTACGCCATCCTTGTCTTTCACTTGTAAAATCCCATAAGAAACTAAATAGCTCGTAAAACACGTAAAACACAAGGAAAATTTAAGAAATGGAGCATATGACCTAAAAACATCCTCCACGATATATATTAAAATTTACGATACAAAAAAACAATTTCTTCATATAAAAACACTGCCAAAAAACCCGAAAAACACATCACTATAACTCGCTTACAACGCAAAACACGAAAAAATGACTCGAGTAAAAAAGTTGCGTAACAAAACGGCCAACATAAATTTCCCCAAAAAAAACACTCAATACAAACACTCCTAAAAATAAACCTCAAAAACACATTTTACGACTCAAACACGGCCCATAACGCGAAAACTAACTGTCGGATTTACACCATCTTCGAACTCATCCAAGAATTAAACCCAACGAATAGTTGAGACAAATTTCAAAAATAAAAACCAAAAATTACGAACAGGATCGTGGGACATAAAAACGGTAAAACTGGCTGAAACATACATATAAATATATATATATATATATATATATATATATATATATATATATATATATATATATATATATATATATATATATATATATATATATATATATATATATATATATATATATATATATATATATATATATATATATATATATATATATATATATATATATATATATATATATATATATATATATATATATATATATATATATATATATATATATACAATTTTCAACGAGTGGTATTTTCTCACTCAGGGGACCATGAAACGTGCTCATTTGATAAAATTTCCCGAAAAATCCAACATCGCACCCTCTGCAATAAGTATAGATTCCTGGAATCTACTTAAAAAAAAATTCAGTAACAGACACCCCAAAATATAGCTATGTAGCAGTAATAGACTTTTCGTTTTAGTGACGAACACCTTCTGAAGATTGTATGAATTTTCTTATTTTTCTGGCTTAAAAGACTGCTTTGAGACAAAACATACGTTCTCTAGATCTGGAAGCTTAGTTATGAGGCAGTGTCCCTTAAGAGGCTATACGTGCGAATCAGCTGAAAATCGTTTTTACATGAGGTGGCTGTCTTTATTCTTCAATCTCTCTGCTTTGAGAGCATCAAATGTACAACAATTTTACAAATTAAAAGCAGTTTGTATTGTACCTAAATTTCACTAAAGATAACAGCAAAAGCAAAATGAGCTCCGATTTAATACTTATTATTCCTGGATGAAAAAGAAAAGCGTGTTATTGGATCGGTGTGTTTGTTACTGGTGCGTTCACCTTACAGTACTGAAAAAGGTTATGTAGGTATAGCTGCTATGGTTTTCTCTAGGAACCTTATGCGATACTATAGCAAAATACGTCCAATGATTTCAACGTAGGTAATTGTTTTTCAATGTAATCTAGCGGCCTACAGAACAATACGTCGCATTGGCCGGTTCAATTGGTGCCTATAAATTGAAAAAATGGGCTTTTCGGACATTCCTAAGACGTTCTGCAGAACACATAGGACGTTTGGACGTACTTTCTTCTTGACTCTCTTCGGGGCGTCATGTTTTCCAATACTTATAGGATGTTCACTCGACGATTCCAGAACGCACTATTCTCAGGACGTTCTACGATCAGACATCTTGTATACACGACGTACAACGTACGGACGTTCTTAGGATGTTCTACAGACAGTCTTTTAACTCTTCTCAGGACGTTATAATTCTTTTACGAGTACTACGAACGTTCTCAGGAAATCCAATGAACGTTCAAAGAATGTTCTTTGAACCTGCTCAGGATATTCAAAAATTTATTTTCAATATTCTCAGGATATCGTGTTAATCGTAGTCTGTCATTGTTGGGAATGTTGGGTTGCCTCAGAGGTAGGTTCTAAGCCATGCGCTTTCCTACGGGTCAAAATAACGGTTAGCCAAAGGTTAAACGCAGGAAGGCGCATTTGGCATGCTTGAAATTGGCTAGAAATAATTCATAACGAAACAAAAAAAAAACAAACAAAAAAAAAAAAAAACCTTTAAAGTTTTCAAACACCTACACCCCCAAAGTATGCGTAACAGGATAATCCCGATTTTAGGCCAAACTAGTTTAGCCAAAGCCCGACCGGTTTGGCCTAAGCAGAACAGGCAAAACTATTTTTGCCTAGGATAAACTCGTTTGGCCTGAAATTCTCTAGGCCAATCCGGTTGGGCCTAGGACAAACTCGTTTGGCCTAAAATTCTCCAGCGCCTAACTGATAATGTGCAGGCCGAACTATAGTTCGGCCTAAAAATGTTCAGGCCAAACTAATTACTAGCAGGACAATTAAACTAGTTCAGCCGGAAGTGACCGCGCAGGACAAACTAGCTGGGCCAAGGATAAAGTAGTTTCCTATAAAATTCACATGTTCTTATGACAAAAAAGAAAAAAATCCATACTGACTAGGACGAAGAATTAACGGATGGAAAGGAAAACTTTGGTTTTTTTAATAATATTGCTTGGACCCTATTTCCCAATTTGAATGTGAGAACAGAATCGAGGAAATGAGGAAGAGCATTTTAAAAAAGTAAAACAATGCATTTTTGGATGAACAAACCATTATGGAGTTTGAAAATCAACGATTAGTATCTAACTTTTATTTGTGTTTTGATTTAAAATCACAGACGATCAAAATAAATGAGTCCCACGCCTACATGGATGCGTTGATCTAGCTTGTATAGCGGATTGCAATTTGGATGCAGGCGTGATTAGCGGGTTGCGTCGAAATGTGAAAAGCGTGTGTTTAAATTTTTTCATTCATTTCTACCGTTTTTAGCTTCTTTTAACTTGAATTCAGCTTGGAGAATAGATTCGATCGCTCTCAAGGGTTTTCATATCCTTTTCTATTGGGCCGTTTCACTCATAGCAACACATGACTCATCACAAGGGCAAAAAGGTGATGTCGCCAAAACCCCGCTTGTGACCCATCCATCGATTCAGCCTGGGAAATGGAGTCGATCGCCCTCAAGGGTTTTCATATATTTTGCAATAGGGCCGTTTCACTCTTAGCGATACTTGACGCATCACACGGGTAAAAAGTTGATGTCGCCAAAACCCCGCTTGTCACACCTCTATCGCTTCAGCTTTAAGAATGGAGTCGATCGCCCTCAAGGGTTTTCATGTATTTTACAACGGGGCCGTTTTACTCATTTTTTTGTCTAAAAAGTATTTGTTTTTTAGAGTACTTTCAGCTAAAGCCGGCTTTACACCACTCGTTATATGCCGTGTTCCGACCCGAGTGGCGAATGTTCGTCACTCGCCGAATGACAGGTGACTTCGCGAGTCTCCTATCCACGCTCTCGGCATTCGCCTAATGTCAAGAGCCAAATTCGGCGATCTGAAGCCGGGTAGTGTCTATGATGACAAGGCTCCTCCGAATTTGCTCGCCGAAGTCCTTTGTGACTCGTGTCAATTGAACCGAATCCGGACGGGAACGGCGAATGCCGAGCCGAGTCACTCGGCGAGTCTTGAACTGTCGCGAATGTCCATCCACATCTACGAGGCATTCGACGAATATGCGAGTCACTCGGCTCGGGACTCGGCGAATGCCGAGAAGTGTGTATCGGCTTATTAGTTTTTTCAATTCCGACATTTTTAGTGGGAGTTGTGATTTTTTGAAAACGGGTCAAAATCGAACTTTGACTTTCGATATCTCGAACACAAAAAACGGTATCAACCTGCGGTGTGCGTTAAAATGCTTAAGCCGGGTCCACACCTGAGCATTTCACCGCACCGCACGGCGTACCATACAGCATTCGCCCGAATGCGCGCCAATATGGACGTCGCGCCGCATACCGAATGAGCCATACGTTGTACGGTGCGGACTGTTCGGCCGTGCTCGCTCAGGGAGGCGGTTTTTGTGACCCGAGTCAAAGGAAATTCCGTGTGGCGCGAACGCAGGTGTGGACGCATTCAGGAGCGCGTGGACTGTTTATATTCGGACGACTATTTCTTGAGCACGGACGAACAGACCGAGGTGGTGTTCGTGCGCCATTCGGTGCGGCCCGTTCGTCGAAATAAAAAAAAATCCTCAAAGCCCACACCGCATGAGCATGCGCCCGCATGCTCATTCGCCGTGCGCTGCGCCGAAATGCTCAGGTGTGGACCTGGCTTTAGAATTTGATTCTCTTTAAAGTTATGTAATACAAATTAGGGGTCGCCATTTGAAAAATGCGATTTAGGAATGCGGAGACCCCCGCATCCACCCTCCTGGGGGGCCCGGAATTGAGCAACCCCCTAAGAAATGTCCCCCTCAAAATTATAGAATCCATGTTTCAGTGTTTTTCGAAATTTGAACCCAAACTCGAGATATTCGGAGCTGTTTCTTTTTTTTACACCCTGTATATCTAGAATGGTGATTCCATGGACTATATATCCAAAGGCATGATGTTTGATCTTGGAGGTTATGCTTTTTGTCCTTGATCAATGGTTAACATATTTTTATTGAAAATCTTACATGGGTGTGATTTTGTGCTGTAGGTCGGTCTGTAATATGAATGGTCAATGATATGTTTTCAATTTTCATCACTGCTATTTTTTTTTTTTTTCAGACAGTAACATTGAAACAAGTTGCAGAATTGTTGCTTCTTTTTTTGCTGTTGTAATAATAGGGGATCTTTAGTATAAGTTTGCCAATTCGGATCGATTTTTAAAAGACCGGCCTTCTACAAAGGAAGCACAAATGTTATAGAAGTTGGTAGCAAAGTTAAAACGTTTTATACCAATTTTTACAATGACATACCAATTCTATACCACCACCATACCAGTTTTTTTTTTTTTTGGTTGCATAGACTTTACTATATCAAATCTAAATTATTTCTCAGACTATGTCATGAAAAATAGTTCTATGCTGTTTTGTTTCCATTAACAAAGGTCAAGAGCAAATCATAAACAAAAACAAAAAATAACTTCCGGTTGAGATGGCCGCAAAGCGGCCACTAGTCTCTAGTTTCAGTATATTTTCACAATTTGGCAGGATACGACGCCTATCTATTTATAAACAAGTTTGGCAAAGATATTGAAGAAATAAGTCAATTCCAAATACTTAAGAAAAATATATTTCTTTTTCAAATAATATAAAATATGACTCTGGCATGGTAAATGACAAAAGACAGCCAATTTTTTGTATAAAATTAAATTAAAATGTAGTGGTTCATTAAAATATCTATCCTGTTCTCTGGACAAACAAACATATAACTTGACTGAAGATCAAACTAGAGAAACAAGGATATATTTTCCAAAAGAAGAATAGAATTTGATAACAGCAGATTTAGATTTAGCTTATCCACTTGCAAAAACAAATTCTACGAAAAATAAGAAAAAAACCAAACGAATCCGCAATGAAAAATTATACAGCACAATAACTAATAAGCTTGTGAAAGACAGTGACTCAATGAAGATTCAACAAAAAATTTGGAAAACATTCTGTATCTAAAATTTATGGGAATAAGTCATGTTACAAGCAAAAACTTCAAAAAAGTTGACTCGGAAACTTCAAAATTGGGTTCTGCATGACATGATTCTACGCTACACTCTTATTTGCATGAGCTTGAATGCTTGGGTGAAAATAAATAATTATCAATATGTAGTTATCAATCTTATCAACACTGAAAAAGTAATTCCAATTTTCTGAGGAACCTTTCATTATTCCAAGCAGAAATTATTGAAATCCATCCAGATAAATTTGATTTTAAAATGAATCTAAAAGCAGAAATTATTGAAATCTATCGAAATTAATTTGATTTTAAAATGATTCTAATTGCAAAATTCAATTTTGTCATTTGCCTACAATCTGAATCAACAAGCTTTATATCATGAAAAAGGTACAGCAAAGGTCATACTAAACTGTAATTTGTACTTTAATTCAACTGCCTTTTTGGTAAAAAAAACAAACATCCACAGAGAAAATATTTTTTCTTTAAATGTGCTTAGTCAAACATGTGATGGATAAAAAAGGCAGTTCCAACCCGTGAGAAACACTTACAATAGTGTACGCCATTGGTTTCAAATTTTCTTGTAGGTTCCGGCAACTTTGTTTTTGCAATAGCCATTAACGTTTTCACCGAAAATACATTTAGAGCCTGTACTCGATATAGCTTCAAGAGGTGAGAGAAAGCGAATTATGGAACTTTTAGAAAAGATCTTATCAATCATATTCTTTTTCCAACAACAACAGTTGGCTATTCATAGCCCGCAAAGCTGCACATAAACTGGCCCTGGCCAACAAATACCCGCCATCCCTCACCGCTGGTGAATACGTTGCCAATAGCAACTGATAGTGCTTTGACATTTGGCCAACTTGATTTGGACCAAGGTCTGTAAGTGCCCAATTAAAAGGGAAGAAAGCTGTTTGCCAAGAAAAATTGACTTGAGCTAATCAGGGAATTTTACCAACATCAGTCATTTGTAAATCAAGAGTCAGGCAAATATTATTCGACGGATTATCAGTCTAGTTTGGCAACGCAATGAAATCATATTCAACAAATTATTTGGCCAATACCTCCTAGAAGGAAATGGAGTCATATCTCACACATCAACTCTGCTGCCAGACTGATTTCATTATTTCTGATTATTTGGTCGCCCAACTCTGTTGTAAATGCTTGTTTTGTATTCTGATAAAACTTAGATGATTGAGAAAATTGGTCTCATGGCAGTACAAGAGCGAAAAAATAAACAAAGACTGATCAGTAAAAAATGACTTACCCGACCTCAAGAGAGCTTACTTCTTTTTCTAAGCATTTCCATTTTACTTTCACAGTAAAATTGTCAACAACTTCAAAATAAAAACCATTAATTCATTCCCAATTTCTTTCAACTGAGTATTAAATCATCAGCGCTATAATCTATCTCTTTACCATTTCTTGCCGCACACTCTGTGACTTGATCGCATAATTCTTTGGCATCATACCCAATAATGTCCTTTAAGTTACAGACAAATTTATAAACAAACCGCTTCGACTGGACCTGGAAAAAGAATTAAGGCCTTTTTTAGGTGATTTGTATTAAATAGGCAGTAATTTGGTCAAGACAGGGAGCTTTTTGGACTAGGACACAAAGTTTAACTTAATTTTTTACCTCCTCCGAAGAGAAGCTTTTAACTTTAACAAGCTTTGGCGAATTCAACTTTTTAGATTCATCTTGAATAGGTACTGAGCAGTTCTTTCATTTCAGAAGGGTTAGGTGTAAAAAGCAAGGCTCAGTCATTCTCTTCATAGGTGTCCTCGACCATTTGAAAATTTCTGATGTAATAAAACTATTTTAATGGTTTCAAAACCAAAATGAAGCTACATAGAAAGTAAGAGCTCAGTAGCGTTTACGTTTCTCCAAATTATTAATTAAAAAAAAAAAAATTCTAACTCCATTTGAAGTATTATACATTGCTTAAATGACTAAAGAATTTCGGAGAATTCATCTCCATAATAGTAGCTCTGAAAGTACCAACCTTAGATATCATATCACCCTCATAGTAATATCGCAGGGCACGACTGAGTTTTTCATAATTCATGGTGGGTTTGGATTTTTTCTCGCCCCATAATCTTGCTACTTCATCTGGCTCTACAAATCGGAATTCCCCTTTTGTTCCCAGCCATCGAATGATATCGACATGTTTCCAATCAGTTAATAACTCCAATAAGAACTGCCACAGCTGTATTTGCCCATTGCATCCTTAAATGAAGGGGAAAAAAATTGACGATTAATACTACATTTTGCGTTGAAAAGGTTTCCAAAATTATTTTTAAGCGTTCATAGTAATTCACACAAATTCAAGACTTAAATCAGAGGCTGGAACTTGGTAAAGGGTATTAGTAAATATCAACAAACATGCATGGAAAAAAAAAGACTTGTAGAATTTACCATCTGCATAGTTTATTTTAGGGACTGCTAGAAAGTATGATAAATTTCACCGTAGTATGGTGAATGCAACATACCCTCTGGAAAATTAAGTTAACTTGTTGGTACATTTTACCATAATCTAGTAAAATTTACCATACTTTCTGACAGACTCCAAAATCAGTTAAGTAGATGGTAAATTCTACCAGTCTTTTCTTTCCATGTGATGAACATTGCTAAATATGCTCTCTTGTGCTTTCTCTTTCTGGAGGATTTTCATACTCTGGCTCCAAGTTGTAAAATTGATGAGTTTAACAGATTAATTTGAGTCCCAATGATTAGAGAGTCCGGACAAGAAGGCAGACTACCTCTATTGGCCAACATGATTTAAGCTAAACGAGTGCTGCAATTGGATGCGATTTTGCACAATTGTTTACATAATCACCGAAGGTCTCACAGTGTATTACAGATAAAAGAGGTAATAGTCATTGAAGCTGATCATTTTTATCATGATGCATCAAATTGCATCCAATGGTGACGCCCATGATTTCACTTGCTATAACTCTCTACGTGTAGGGACTCTCACATAGATGAAACTAAAAGGAGACATTGTTTCTCTGCTGTCTTCATTATTTCATCAATTCATTATGTTACAGTCTGCTTGAACAGGAGAAAAAATGAACATGATAGAAAAAATTAAACTGAACTATCTGGAAGCTCAGAAGATGGTATATTTTTTTCACTGCATGGACTGTTTTGGTAAATTGATACATACAAACAATACTAGTTATGAGATTTTTCAAAACTTTTACCATTGCGATTGGGTGAAGGAAGCCAACAGTCTTCATCGGCTTTATGCAGCTGAAAACGAGATTTGGAGGATATTGGGGGTCTGACACACAAGGATTTCCGTTCAGAACCTGGCCGCAGAACGACATTTTCCTTTCCACTTTTGTCCTCTGGCTTTGTTTGAATAATTGCTGGAACAGGAGAAGAAACTTCTTAAGTAAAAGATCTTACGTTGGCATTCATGCTTTAAATGAGAACCTGCACAGTGTTCATGGGAAGTGGCTTTTGATAGATACTTTGGGAAAGAAAATGTAGCTGCATTACAGAGAAGATAATTTGGGAAAGAAAATGTAGCTGCATTACAGAGAACTTGTAAGTTTGCTGCAGAGGTTTTCAGGGGCGTCATTTCGAGTCTGGCTTGGGGGGGGGGGGGGGCAAAAATCTGATGTTTTTTTTTGCTCATCAATATAATTTGTTCCCGTTTTTGAGCCTTACTTCAAATCCTTGGGGGGGGGGGGGGCCCACCCTGCCCCCCCCTCAAATGACGTCACTGGAGGTTTTTTCTCTTGATCTTTTTCAAGAGAGGCATAGTCAATGAGGCATCTCAGAGCCCTATTTCTGGTGAGTAACCCGAAGGCGTGTTAAGACCTTCTTTTTGAGACTGAGAAAATAAGAAAGAATAACATTTGTTTAGTTTTAATATCCTTAGATCCGTATATTAGTTTTCATTGCGAACATCTACACTGACTTGCGTTCATCAGCAGATCTCGTTTTTCTAAGCTCGGGAAAACTGTTAACACTGCACGGAATTCAGTTGCACAATGTTGCCTAGTAGTGCATTGTGTAGTCACATTAATTGAGTAATAAATCATATTCTAACAGGGTGCAATTTATTTAGATGCTGTTTAAAGAAGTTGAAACAATGTAGGTTATTAGTGCAATATTAGTTATAATATTAACAATTATATGATATTAACCCTTTGCACTCCAGTGTCGGGTCCGGCCCGACATTGAAAAAATGCCGATATTATCCACTGTCGGGCCGGACCCGACATAAAAATTGAGCTTTCGTAGCTCCACTGTCGGGTGTGGCCTGGTGCAGCCTTCTGGTGGATGATTCTAAACCTACTAGCCTTCGCCCCGGCAACGGGCGGCCCTCAAATATAAGCTCAAAAATAAAGTGTGATGAATGAAGGCATTTTACCACTAAATATCTCTATTTAATTTGGAGTACAGGTGGCGATTTGGGGAAACATAAATGGAGTGCAAAGGGTTAATATTGGTAAAATATATACCAAATTAATTTAATTCTAAAGCATCTTTCTTTTCAGATGTTTGCAAAGATTATACAAAGTTGATTAAAAATTACAAACTTAGTGTACATACCAACTAATTTACATTTGCGTATCAGTTCTAGGTGAGTCCAAAATAAGTCTCCTGCATCACTTGAAATTTTTGAATGAAATTCTTCTGAAGACATATTACAGAGATCCTGGCCGGTGATATTCCAATCTTTTGGATTGACACCAGATAAACTAAATTTTTTGGTGGCCCAACGCAGCCAAAAACGAACATGAGAGGTATTCCACTCTGATGGATCTGAAATAAAATATTGATCACTTAGTATAACCAGGAGATAAAATTACAAACGTAGGTTATTGAAGGTTACCCCACTCTCCCATGACTAAACAGTCATGTTAGGAGGGGGTAGAAGAGGACAATATTATCCTAATCAAGATGAAAAGATGCGGCCAAAGTTTAGGCCATTCTTAAATTTTTTCGGAGAAGCCATTTAGGGAAGAGGTAAGAAAAACAATACAGACTCAACTAGTCAATCTTATGCCACAAAGCAAAACAAGCGGAGGCATTAATTGAAAGAACAAGGAAAAGAAGAATCTACGCAAAAATGACAAATTTGAGAAACGTCAGCATCTGCAAACATACCTCAGGAAGATATCCTGAAAGTTTCAAGCTGAAATACCTTGAAATAAAGCCGGAAATTGTGAAATACGAAAATTGCCATAAGCCTCAATGAGTGCGAGCGAGACAGATAGACATGTTATCACTCACACTCACTAAGTTTACGGCGAAATGAATTTCATAATTTATAGCGTTAATTCTCAACCAATTTTGTTTATTTAAAACTCAAAAAATAAACAAAAATAAAAATTGCAGGCTCTGAGGTTCCCCGGATCAAGCGTTTATTTTTTGGTTTTAGTTCAAAATTCAAAAAACTCAACATTCCCAAAAAATGACTAAAGGCACTTTCATCAGATTGAAATCCGGAAGAGTTTTGCCTGGAATAACCTTAAGGTCATTGGCTCACCTGCCCATGGATATTTACAGCATCCAGCAAGAAAAATTCTGATGCCATAAGAATGATGCCAAATTCAGAAAGTTAGCATAACTGAAAGTGTCATTCTTTGTAATAAACGAAATACAGACCAAAGAGTTGTTACCACTTGATTTCCCTTTTGACATAAAAGAGTGTCACCTTTTAATTTTTTTTTTTTCAAACACTACGTTACACTCTATGGATAGAAAAAAATTTAAAGAAAAAAAAGGGGCCGGATGAGTAGAAAAAAGAGATCACTTGATGCTAAAGATGAGTGAGATGAGTGATGTATAGAGTTGTTTACCTTCCGGAACATTGTGTTTTGCTGCATCTTTTTTAAACTGCGCATCAACAATCCATCGCACTACATCTTGTCCTTTAACTTCTACAGCCTCTGCTTCTGAACTTCTTTCACCAATTGACTCTAGAAAAAAAAAACTTGATTAATAAGATAAAGAACTCAATCTTCCCAGTGTCTTGTTTAAAAGTTTACCAGCCCCTGTAGTATAAATTCTTCAAAAATTGAGAAAAACAGTAAACACATTTAGGATTTACAGTATTACCTTGCCTTTCATGGATTAAATGTCCGAATTAAAATTGATTTTGTCTAGCAAAATATACATTAAGAAATGCTGTATCTACTACCACTACCTAGGAAAGATGTGCTGATTTTCAATTCACTTAGCTTAGGGGGGCCCCCGGCCCACATCGAATCTAGATACAACTGTCAATTATTAATGCAAAATTGATTAATCAAAAATCATGGCATTCTAATAAATCAATTAAGATCTTGCAATAAATTCTGGAATTGCTAAGTGTGGTGAAAAAGGATACTATTTTCATGAAGTCTTTGCTACGTTAATTATCTTATAAACTGAATCTTGTTTGTTTTATTCTACGAGGGGCGTTCAACAAGTAAGTTCACCCCCCTTTGAAAATCCACAAAAATGGTCCAAATTCAGTAAACTTCACCTTAAAAGCTTCGTTAGGATATACTGAATCCAGAAATCAAAAGTTCAAAACAATCGGACAAGGTACTGGGGGTCTCCTCCAGAATATTATGGGTGGTGTGGGGGTCTCCCCCAGAGTAATAAAGAAGGTCCGGGGGGCCCCTCCAGAATAATTTAAATGTGAGACAGTGTTTGTGGGGTATTATATACAGGTCATTTAATACACTCACTGCAATTTTTGCTGGATTTTACTTTGGGGTTAACTACTCAATCGATTACAGCAAAAGTTAGCAAGAGCCCCACTGCACACTCAAGAATCCACATTTTAGGTAGATTAAAGGTGAGCACCTAAATTGGGGTGGACTGCAAATATGCAAATCAAAAGATCATAGATGATGGATAGGCAAAATGTTGAGCAACTTAATAAAGTTAATAAGTAGATAACTAACCATTTTCAATATCCACATATTCTTCCGCCGGTTTTAAAACATCCATAACATTGATCTTCTTACAATCGTCTTCAATTTTAATTTCCAAGTGCATTTGAACCATACCCTCTCCAGCAACACCTTGTTCCACTAGATTCTTCTCATCGTCTAACTGAGGAACAATAGAAGTAAAGTCAATTTGAGTAATTTTCAGTCAGAAAAGGGAACACTTGCCCAATTGCACATTTGTTTCCGTAACCCCACTCTTCCTTTTTTATTGTGAGTGTTGCCGGATAAAAAATCTCTGACGATGCTTCAAATTTTGCTCTTTCAAGAAAATTGTGAAGTTGGTAGCGCTACAAGGTAAGTTCAATTTTTACTATGGCACCTGTTCTTGACGGAATCTGTTAAAAGCGACGAAGCGACCAAAACGGAAATTTTTTCCAGTCCCGCAGAATTACAAAAGAAAATCAATTGAAAATAATCTGCTCACAGTAAAACATGTCCGACGCAGAGATGGAAAAGTTTTTTTTGAAAATGTGAAGGCAAAACTATGGAGATACTGGGGAATTTTTTTTTAAAATTTGATCATTTTAAGTAGTAAATAATGATAACAACTGAAATATACATTGAAAAAGTCTAAAATTCAGTAATAAACTCAGAAAACAGCTGTAAAGACAAGATAGTAACGACAGAGCTACACAGGTATCATGGGAGATTCCTGCCTAATTTGTTACTTTCTCTGCAGAAACCAGAGACAATATATAATAGAGACCTCGCACTAGCCATGCACGCGGTGGCTGCCTTATTTTTTGGAACTCAACAGAAAGTAACACAGGGAGCATGAGAGAGCACCATCCAACATGGTCCGTACGTTGACTGATGCAATTTTAGAGCTTCGATTTTACTAGGCAAAAATCTCAACGACTTTCCTCATGAGTCAACGTATGGACCATGTTTGCGATGTTCTGTTAAGACCCCGAAAAAAATAGTTGCCCCGCGCGCAAACATGGGCAAGATAGATAGTGCGTGGTCTCTATTATATATTGTATCTGACAGAAACACAGAGATACGTCTCAAATTAAATAGGAATCCCCAATGATACCTGCATAGCTCTGCTATTAAGTCCGATTGAATCCGAGTGAATTTTGCAATTTTTTTATGGCACTCTTTGTCTTTTTTACAGATTTTTATGTAAGAATCAACCCTTCAATCTCCTTTAGAAAAATTTTGCTAAGAGCCCCATAAGTAAAACAGCCACATCTGGTTCTCTAACACCCACGAAAGGGAAAAACTGAGAGAGATAACTCACTTGTTGAGCATTCAAAAGCCAAATTCCAAAGTCAGATAAGTCCATTTCAAGCTTCTCTTCAGCTGCTTTCCTCAGCTTATACAATGGTTCTTCAATGTTGAGGGGTATTGCCACAAAAAGGATCCTAGATACAAAGAATTAAACAATTTAATGGAGGGGCGGCTACTTTCCTTGAAAGCGACAAAAAGAGGATTACCAGAAATTTTTTGAGTTGCTTTTGAGAAGTTTCAAATCAAACAGTCTACGCGGAACATATGCTTACCCTACAAAGGGTGCACCGTAAAAAAAAAAAATCCAACCATCCACAAAGCTGGGGAATGTCACTAGACAAATATTTACATCATAAGGCTACTTTATCAAACAAAGGTATCTAGGTAAGAAGGTATGTACTGAACAGATCGGAAAGAAGTAGAGACCATTTAAACTTTCTTGACATTCAACATAAATATCAAACATTAAAGTGGAATCTGTTGACAGTGTGTTGATCAGAATCCTTAAAAGGATTCCTTAAATTGAAAACAAAGGAAACAAAATCAAAGAATATCAGCGCCTGCTAAATTTTTAAAGGGACTTCTTAGGCCCAAAAGAAGCAAAATTAGTTGAGAATTAACACCGTCAATTAAAAAATTCATTTTGCCATAAGCTGAGTGAGTGCAAGTGATAATATATTTATTTGTCTCACTCGCACTCATTGAGGCTATAGACAATTTTTGTATTACATTACTTCCGGCTTTACTTTTGGGTATTTCAGCTTGAAACTTTCAGGATATCTTGCTGAGGTATGTTTGTAGGGGCCGACATTTCTCAAAATTATCATTTTTGCAAAAATTAATCAATTTCAGCCAAAAACTGTTGAGTTTCTGAGCAGCAAGACGTGGTATCCAAAGTTTGAACTATTGGACCCTGGCATCATTTTAGGACATTTTGTAACTCTCAAAATTGAAGAAATTATAATACTAATGAATATTGAGTAGGGCAGTGGCTCACCCAGGAAAATTATCTTCATTGGTTTCCATTTCTGTTGATGTGGGTGAATCCTTCTCCTTCTTCACTGGAATGTTACAATCTTCAGAAGTTGACTCGAGAGAGCCAACCTCTTTACTTTCTTCAGCTTCCATATTCTGGCACCGAAAGAATCTTCATAAACGCGATTCGGTTTAGATGTCTACTTCAGCTACTGTTTACAATTTATTAATTTCAGAATTTCACACCATGTTCATGTTATCATGTTCACTACTTCAGTTGTTTTCTACTTTTTTGTTTACTTTTTTCACTTGGGGTGTCGGTCGAACACGAAAGGCGTCAACCTGGTCAACCGCTTAGTTTGAGGTTAGGATTACGAAATTCACCCAGGTGACAGGCCCCCGCATTACCGGTTTCAGCTGACTTTCTTATGCCGGTAGTAGTGCACCTGTTTACAGAATGTATTTGATTTATTGCAGTCTGAATTTAATAAGTAGGTCTCCTCTCCTGGGTTCCTCTCTTTTGGTGCGTGAGTGTAAATAGACTTCCAGTTAAATTTCGACATCTTCGCCAAGTGAGAGTGGCATGTGTGATGGGGAAGGAGGCTATCTACCTCGCACTCATTCAAAAGATAACCACGCACTACTTGAACTTCCAAGAAAATTTATGCCTAGAATCCCCAATCAATTCTTATTCTTTGTCCATGACCAAAAAATCAATGAAAAACTAACGAAGATCTTTGTGATCGAATCAAGCAATGATGCATCTCTATCGGCAAAATGTTGTTCCATAAGAAATATACTAGCCGTGACAGGCATCAACTGGTGCGCTCCGCGTTTGGCACTTAATATTATTTATTATACGTGTAAACGTTGGATTCAAAGAGTGAGTGGATGGGGGACAAAGCCTCGCCGCTGTGAAAGAAATGGGAGAGGTATTTGAGAGTGCTTCCCGTCCTTCTCAAACTATACTTGAAACTGCAATGTGCGGCGATCAAAAACCATGGGTAGAAGTTTTTTTCGGGGGGGAGGGGATTTGAAAATATCATTATGGGGGGGGGGGTACACCTCCCAGATTGGGGGAGGTCCGGGCGGGCGCGGATTTACCATTAGGTACGCAAAATACGCAGCTGCGTAGGGCCTCACTTCTCGAAGGAAAGAAAGGACAAAAAAAGGTAAAGAAGAAAAGGAAGGAAAGGGAGAAAAGGAAAAAGAGAAAAAAGGAAAGGGTAGAAGAGAAAAGTAAGGGACGGCAAAGGGATGGGGGTAAAATGACGGAAATAAAATTATTCGGTTTGAGATTTTTTGAGGCCCTCTTTTCCAAACCCGCAATGACGACGCCCACGCCCCTGAATATCTACCGTCACGGAGATGCCTCCATAGTTTGAGGATTCAAATAAAATATCGCGAAGAGTCCGACTTCTAAAAACGGTCGTTGTTTGAAAACCTACCCCGTTTCCTTCAATATCTTGGGTTCTCTTGATAGTCCGAGGTGTCCTCCATAAGGAAGAAAGTATCGAAAAGGTGGGTCAATATACACCGTTTCTTCTGAGAAAAAAGTGGCTAAAGTTCTATTGATTTTCCAAAGTTCCCTTTGCTCCTCCGGGGCACCGCCAATGTAATTTTAAATAGGAAAGCAGACTTACGAGAAGACCTGTCATTTTGGTGGGATTTTCATCGCTGATAAAGGCGCAGGACTCTCAAAACGTCCCCTCCGCTCTTCCGGGGCACCGCCGATGTAATTTTAAATAGGAAAGCAGACTTACGAACAGACCTGTTATTTTGGTGGGCTTTTAATAGCTGACAAGGCTCTCAAAACGTCCCCTCTGCTCTTCCGGGGCACCGCCGATGTAATTTTAAATAGGAAAGCAGACTTACGAGCAGACCTGCTATTTTGGTGGGCTTTTAATCGCTGACAAGGCGCATGGCTCTCAAAACGTCCCCTCTGCTCTTCCGGGGCACCGCCAATGTAATTTTAAATGGGAAAACAGACTTACGAGCAGACCTGTCATTATGATGGCTTTTTAATCGCTGATAAGGCGCATCTTGTTGCTAGGGGGCCTCAAATTCAAGATTGCGTAGGGCCTCAAGAGATGTAATCCACCCCTGGGTCCGGGAGCCCTGCCAATTTAGCCGCCCTAAGACGCGATTTCAGACTTTCTCCACCTCGCAAATGATAAGAAGAAAAACAAGTGCGCAAAAAGTAATTTAATGTTCCTTTGCCACAAATAAACAGATCTAATTAGAAAAAAGTAGCCCCCACAATTCCATTTTCAGGTTCCATTTAAAAATTTGCTTATTATCGAGAATTTTCAACCAACAGCTGTTCGCCAAAAGAGGTGTGGGTGTACGTAGTTCAAGGTTTTAACTGTATGACGGTAGTAGGGTAAATTAGTTACCTAACTGTGATTTGAGAATTTCTTGAAATATTAAAAGGACAAAAACGACTACAAACAAAAAAAAAAAAAAAAACTTTTTTTTTCTTTTTTAAACAAAATGTCTATTTAAATAACAATTATTATAGAAAAACAATCTTCCAAGGCTTGGTTTCATAGGAAGTGAAACACTCAGCAGAAGAGAACCAACCAACGAAGCAATCCAGACTTCATAATTCCACGAGAGTTAATGGACAGAGAAATGTTCAACTCGATTGTGATTTAATTTTGGGCTTAGGGATTTGCCACTGGGATAGTGTTATATTTTTTCCATTAAGACAACAATGAACTTTGTTTTGAACTAAAAGGTGGGTTGGTTCCTTCCGACTGAAGAAAATCTAAAAATATGAGCATTTGTCTTTTTCATGAACATCCTGTAATCCTGATTTTCACGCTTCATAGCCTTTAGGATTTTGCGACTGCCACCGCCACATATCCTCGCCTGAAAAGAAGAATCAATAAGGTGAGAAATCAAACTATTGTGACAAATATTTGAAGAATGTCAATGTGAACAATAAGAGGAACATGAATAGAAACAACATTACTAGCTACTAATTTATCAAATAAATAAAATCATTATTGGGAAATGAAGCTAAAATTGAAATAAAAAACGAGGGGACGTTTCGAAACTTCCCGCCGTTTCTTATTTATATTTTAGCTTCATTTCACGATAATGCATTTATTTACATGAGGAATGAGGATAAGAGGCGGCTCCAATAAGAACCCCGTTGTACGTAGTACAGATCGCACAACAGAGAAAGGGAGAAAGGCGGGGGAAATGACAGAAGAAGAGACAAAATTCAGAAAAGTACCAAACTAATAAACAAAAGGACATTTGATGCTTTTGTTATATTCTGAGTCAATAACAAATACTTTGCGCTTCCTTAAGTTTACAAAAAAGATTCAGTGTTTAGTACTTAAAATTGCTACGACACGAATGCATTACCCTGACACAGTGATAGTATCGTAAGACAAAAGTTTTACTTGGAATAAAAAAAAAATAAAAAAATTGATGGATAGATGGAATTTAAAAAAAAAAAAAAAAAAAAAAAAAAAACATGGAATATGTGCTTCAAGCCGAGTTTGCAGTTGTTATCATACCGCTTTATGAATCTAGATAAGAAAATAATGGAGCACTGAGCTCATTAAGCCATCAATAGTAACAAGATCAAAGAAAGTACGTACACATTTTATCAAGGCCAAATTTAGCTTCCCATCCTAATTCTTTCTTGGCAAGAGTTGCATCACAGTATGAGCTGGCGATGTCTCCCGCTCTCCTTTCGACCACATTGTAGGGAATCCGTTTCTTGGAAGCTTCCTCAAATGCTTTGATTACCTATTATGACCAAAGTAAAAATTGGATAAGATGGGAAGGAAACAACAAGCACCTGAACTGTAACTATGACATACTATGTGATACTTGAGGATGCTCAGGAAGAAAACAAAAGAACACTCCAAAACTCCGTTCCATATCAACATCTCAGCATTACCCAATAAAAAGCTGATGATATTTCATGAAGATGTTTAATGATCGATTCAATGCTAGTTGAGATAACAAGGAACAGCCAAGCCGTTGCATGATGGTTCTTTTGAATTTTTAAGGTCTGTAGAACTGTAGCAGCCGGCCACTCAAGAAGAGCTCAATATGCTTGAACATTCCAATCAAAGGAATGAACTTGGACGAGGAAACGTGAATCACAGAGAGACTGTTGCATTTGTGAGTTTCACGCAGGATGAGTAAGATGACTACTATTGTGTTTGAAAATATTCTTCAAACACGTAAACTAGTATTTTCAATACTCTCAAAATATCATATTCTCATTAGTATGCTATCAGGCAAGAATGCAAGTCTTAAAAAAACAAAATATTATCAAAAAGTAAGCACAGGGTAAGTTATGATGAGAGTTACTTAAGCAGAAAACGAAGAATTACCTGGAGGACAGAGTACCCTGTTCCAGTCCCCAAATTATAGACCTTGAATCCTAGGTCCTTGACAGATAGTAATTTTTCTACAGCATTGACATGACCAACAGCAAGATCAACAATATGTACATAGTCTCGGACTCCTGGACACAAAAATATTGAATACTCAGGATGAAGCATAAACATTTATGAAATTTTAAATTTTAAACGTCTAGGGACGCATCTTAAGGAAGCCCAGTCTTTAGTATTTATTGAACCTATAAAGTGAAAGAAATGCCCCCCCCCCCCCCAATGAATGGACCACACTTTGCTCTTTAATTTGTTGACAAGACGTAGCGGAAGCTTACGTTTCAGTTTTCAAGACTTACTTCCAGAATTCATAAGGGCGTGAATCAAATCAGAATCGGGGTCATCTACAAAAGTGAGCAGGTACGGTTTCCAGTTGGATCTGGTGGATTCCAAATCTCGTGTTGGTTCTAAAGGGAATTGCCGTTTTGAATGTACTGGTCTGTAGTATTAGGGCTTTACTTATGATGGAGGGCTTGGCTAGTACACTTTCGTGCACCTGATGTGTTACCTGTTCCATCTATGGTGTCGTAATCATTTCCATAAACTTGTAGGGATGGAAGTCTACCTGTCGCCACCTGAGCAACATAAGGCATTAAATTATTAGGTATGCCCACTGGATCTTCCCCAATGCGACCCGACTGATGAGCTCCAACTGGATTGAAATAACGTAATGACAATATGGACCATGTCTGTAAGAGAGAGATAAAAAAGAAAAATGGTTGAAGATTTGGTGAAGTAAATTTCACGATAAAACTTTACATCAAATATTGGTTCCAAAGCCTGAATCTTAGTAGTATTACTTACCTACTTACCAGAAATATCAACACATAACTATAAGAATGAGACAAGCATCGTACTTATGAAATGTAAGTGAAATTTTCTTTTATAAATATTGTGAATTTTCCTAAGTAGTAAAAGTCTAGTATGACACTTGTCTGAGCAATGTTACTGCAGAAGTTCCGTACCTCCACCTGAGAATTGTTAGTGGGGATGTTGCACACTTTTGCTATGAGTGATTTAATAATAGTCAATTCTGGAGTAAAAACCTCCTAAAACATCGATGGCAGCACTGAAAACTTCCGAAATCTGCTCTTAAACTGAATAAACGCTTTTATTTGCGCGAGCGTTCTGGTGGCATAGGGCAGTAATAATGGGAGATTCCCATCTAATAATACTGTAACTCTATCAAAAAGTGACCAACACGAGACGAATGACTTTCCTTTGACACCGGTGCGGTGTCACCAGGTCTCACGGTACCATTCATCGGATGTAGATCACTCCTCTGGTGAATAATTACTCTGTGAATCTTCATTCCCAGCATAGAAATAGTGACGAAATTAAGATGAGGATCTCCCATTATTAGCGCCCTCCGCCGCCGTTATACTCTCACATTTAAAAGCATTGTATAAGTTTAGGAGTGGATTTAGTCAGTTTTTAGTCCTACCATCGTTATTTGTTGAGGTTTTTACACCTGAGTCGACAGTTAAATAGCTTATAGCAAACGTGTGCAATAGCTCCATTCAGAAGTATCTAGCCTCAAAAATACGGAGAGTGCGTTTTTGGTATTTATAGATAAAAAGTAAAGTATCTGCTAAACAGACTTTTTTTTGCATCAAAACTAAACAAGAGACAAACGCCACCCACAATACAATCCACACAAGCCAATAGGCTGAAATGACAATTCTCAGCACACACACACACACAAACCCACAAACTCCTCCCATTGGCTACACATTCTAAAACTTCCGCTAAAAAACCAAGAATTAACCGCACCATTAAGCAATAACTGCCTCATTCTCTCACAAATGCATCCAACAAATTGATGTAGTCGGGAGTTTGTTTCTCATCAGGGTGGCTGCACCACTTATTATTCTATACCAGACCGGGCGGCCAAGTCACAGTGATGAATGTAATGTTATTGAGTTATTAATACATTCATAAATAGTCTTTCAGTTTTCGTTTTTTGATCCTTCTACAAAAAAGTGTCGACGCCTGAACCACCCCAACAAACGGAAGATCTATGTAGACTCAAGCCAATAATCGCCGGAAGAATTTGCCATCCCAATTTTAATAGACCTGTCGCCTGAACCCCCCAGTCCTCCTTTAGCGAGTACTTCTGGCACATGCACAACTTCGAGCCCACGTCAAGTACCTGAAGTACAAAACTCTGATGTCATGAAACAATCAGACTCCACTCATCGCTCAGTACCTCGTGGTGGCTTACGAAAGATCCGTAGGGGCCAAAATACCACCCCTCTAAGACGATATGCTTATTAATAGTTTAAGTATCCAGTCATACCCTTTTTGCTCAGTAAAGTATACATATTTTTTAAAGGGGAGATGATGTCATCGGGAGTTTGTCTCTCATCAGCTAGGATGGCTGCACAGTTCAAATTTCTATTCTAAGCCAGGCGGTCAAGCCACAGTCATAAATGTAATGTTATTGAGTTATTAATAAGCTCATAAACAGTCTTTCGGTTTTGTATCTTGATCTTTCTTGCATCACAAATAATCTCAAAAATCCCAAACTTTGAAAACCTACGCACTTTCCGTAGGGCAACTACACGGAAGAAAAAAATACCAAAAAAAAGTTGCCGAATTGCCACATACTACAAACGAAAACAACAAACAAATAAAACAAAAATTCCAACAAAAAATAAACAAATTAAATGGGGAAAAAGAAAAAAAAATCACGACAGGATAAGCATGAAAAAATCCTCGATGTACAAAAAAAAATAAGAAAACTAAAAAATATTAAAAGCACCAACGACATAAAAAAACACAAAAACCACGCAACATGTCATCTAAATCGATATCATCCGATGCTTTATACGGCATTAAATGGAGCGATATCGTAAACCATGCATATACACTGCATGTTGACATAAAAAAAAAACCAAAAACAAAACCAAAAAATATGAGCAGTAATTTATGAAAGAATAACCTTGTCAGACGAACAAAGGTCCTTCAAAATCTCTTCCACAAAATATTTTGATTTTCCATAAGGGTTGGTGCAGTTTCGACCAGTTGGGTGTGATTCAGTGAAAGGTAGACTTTCAGGTGTTCCATAGACTGTTGAAGAGGATGAGTAAACTATATTTTTTACATTATGTGATTGCATCACCTGAAAAATACAGGAAAAATCAAATTTATAAAAGCATCTAACCCAACTTTTAAAATTCATTCAAATTCGGAAAAAAACACTTTTTTTAAACTTGGAAACTTAAATTTTTGGCCTCTGCTTAAAAAAAAAAATAAAACGAAACATAGCAGGTTATTAAAATTAAAAACAAACCATTAAAACTATTGCTTGACATTTGAAACGGCGATTAACTTCCAAGTAGCCAATAAGCTATCATTCACAAGATTCTCGTGAAACGGCACGGTCCAGTTAATCTTTGACTGGTCAAATCTTCGTCACCGTCTCTCTAGGGGTGGCCACGAATTTTACAGAAAAATAAATGAAAGACAAAGTTTTCATATTTCGGGACTCGGCATTGTTCATGGAGATCAAACATTT
Source organism: Trialeurodes vaporariorum (assembly GCA_011764245.1). NCBI lineage: Eukaryota > Metazoa > Arthropoda > Insecta > Hemiptera > Aleyrodidae > Trialeurodes > Trialeurodes vaporariorum. The sequence continues at coordinate 15,739,629 of VMOF01000002.1, read as the reverse complement.
ATTTAGACAATTCATAATAATGATTTAAACGCTTGTGACCGCATAGAGTAAGCTACGAGTGATCCGCGGGCCAAGTACTCACTCAAACCGGTTGTTCATTTTGGTAATGAATCGCGCTATGGGTCTAGAACTGTAAGACTTGGCTGTTGCAATAGTAGCCATTGTTAAGTTGCCCGTTGTCAACAGCTATTTACGAGTAGCCTTCAGAAAGCCATAGCATAGCTGACGGAAACTTAACGATAGTTACCATAGCAACATCAAAGTCGCACAATACCTGACCATTGGCCTCTCTCACAGACAGCCTTAACGTAGAAGATAATGATCACCCCACGGATGTGCTCTTGAGGATAGCCTGTACTACGAACTGCCACTCAAACCGATAAAAATTCTAAACCCATTTTGAAATCTAGTTCGTCTCTACATACCTGTAGAAGAATTATTGAACCGGTCACATTGTTCTGATAATATGTCAGAGGAATCTGACATGATTCTCCCACCGCCTTCAATGCCGCAAAGTGAATGACACAGAATATTTGATGCTGCCAATAAAAGAAACACGGCGGTGTTAAAAGGTGGAAATGAAACAAACCATGTCCAAACAGAAAATATGCTCAAAGCGTAACTTCGATACCCCGATACCTGAAAAATTGCCCTCGCCAAAAACCTGAATAAAAAATAGTAATTTTTACCGGTACTGTTTTCTTGCAAACAGAAATAATAAGCCTATTTAGAAGGTGGTAAAAACAAGTCGTTGACAATATTGAAAACCCTAAAAGAATATAGCGAAGAAGAAACAGAATCGAAACTCCCATAGTAGGCAATGGACCGATCGGATAGGATCTTGCTAGTTAGTAAGTGGTGGACTATTTTATAAAGCACGAGTGCGCGCACAAAGCCATTGGAGCCTCCATTTTGCAGTAGAGGGAATAACTCAAACCCTGGAAACAATAAAACAATTGAGCTGCAGGAACACGTATTTTTGCGAAACAAAGCTTTACTTGAAGTTAAAGAAAGGTAATCATGGTTAAATACCTAAGATCACGGCATGCTCATTTCTTTCCATTTAAGGTTAGGGTCTTGTTTACATGCTGATGGGCAACCGTACCAACCAGTTTAGATCATGGCCAGCCCGGCAAGACCCAAAATGAGACGGAGTTTCGCTTCTGTTCCATCTTTATTCTATACTACAAGACGGTTGGATAACTTTTCGATCAGATTTCGATCACACGCACAAAAGGCTTGACGTCAGGTGTTTTCCCTTCATCTTGTATCGTCATAAAGTGTTACTTGATCATATCATTATAACAGAATTGCACGCATTCTTGAGGAGAATTTCACGAGAAAATCGCTGATGTCAAGAAAAAGTTTTTGGAATATCAATTTTTAGAAGACAATATCTACGAACAATTCAGGCATATGTATCCGTACACCATAGAATGCGAAACGGCGCGCAGAGACTAAGACTACAAGACTTTGCAGTATCTGTGACGCACTAACGCAATGTCAAATATTTGTTATTGGGTGATGCTATCAACGTCCAAGAACTAAAAACGGCTTTATCTTTGTTATGACGCAGAGGTGAAACTTTTTACTGACCAGCATTACGTGACGTTTTAGCAACGATTACACCCAAGTGTCTCCATGTCCCCTCGACCGCAAATAATTATTTTACCTTCAACTTTAACCCCAGAAAGCGGCTGAGCTGTATTAGAAAATTCAGGGTTTCGCCCTGATCTGTTTGTAGCCACTGTACTAGGTAAAAGTTATGGCAGTTGACTGATTGGGAGCAATGAAATTTTGAAAGAGTTTCAAATTGGAAGTTTCACATTTTATCCTTCAAAACCATTAGAGAGAAAGTTACGGAGTATCGACTCGACTTACTTTTTTAAAAACTGCAGATAAGGCATCTTGATTGAGCAAATCGACATCATAAAAAGTAGTTTGTTTCCCTGTCAACTTTTCCACTCGAATCAAAGATTCGGGTTTATGTGAGTTTTTGGCTGCAAAAAAACAAGTTGAACGTTCAATAATGTCTTAGTAAGAAAAGCTTGCTTAAACTGTCCGATACAGGATCATTCAAACGCGCCAATCACTCCCCTTTCCCCCACCTGAGATGAAAAGATGCGGTTTTCACCACTCTGAATTATTTCAGAGGAGCTACCTGATGGAGCTAACTAGTAATTTGTCTTTTGCAGGGGGTCGAAGATCGATTTATTTGTATTCAAATGGTATCACTTTTCTTTGAGATGAATCGTTAGACAGAGTGTAGGAAACTCAGCATTTTAGCTCAAACCGCAGGTCAACATCACTTTGATTCGGATGTATCGACGCGACGGCCCCAGTTCTATTTTGACCGATTTTTGGAAATTTGTATCTTCTCTACAATCTACATAGGTACTTCAACGGTCAAAAAAGAACTTTGGCACACCATAGTTTACTGATATAGTTAGTTTAGGAACAAAATACTTGGATCCCCAAAAATTGATCCGTTCATTCTACCCGAAACCGATCCCATGTATTTTTGTACTAGTTTTAAACCGTCGCAAGTGGGGCTGAACGTGCAATACACACTGACGACAGCTCTAAAAATGCGGCTAAAAATCGAGAAAGAGAAAAAGGAAAATAAGAAAAAAAATATGAAAGGAAAAAGAAACTCAAAGAGAAGATAAAAACGTTTAAATTAAATCAGCCTTAACATCTAGCTATGCAAGCTTCGCATCCAAAAAAACGGCTTCTGCATATCCAGTAGCCAAAATCGTATCCAATTTTTTATTCGCGAAGTTTGACTTCCAGAAAATCCATTTGGTAGAGACAATCTCCCTTTCTCTCAAGACATCTGAACAAAGACAGGACATAATGAGGCAATTTTTCGTAATTCATTACTGGAACCGCCTACTCTTGCTCAGAAGTTGCAAAATAGGGCACCATCCCCAATAGAGAGCATCGCGTTTGTTGAAAAATCGGATCCTGTTAAAGCCGGGAAGGCAGGGGGGATTCCGACTGAAGTACCGGCGGGAGATACCCTAACAACGACCCTGAACCTTAAGGGCCCTTTATCCGGAAGGTCGAGGACCATCCAATTCTCCAAGGATAACTCTGTTTTGTTGATAGTTTGTCTTCAAAAATGGGAAATTCAATAAATTAATTAAAACTCTAGGATTGATCGTTTGTAATCAGCTTCCGGAAGAAGTAGGTCCAATTTCGTTACAAAGGAGGAAGAGATAAGAAAAAGAAAGGTTGGTCACCACCATTTTACTTTATCTGAAGCCCCTGGAGGTTCCGCGTTTTCAAGTTTTTTTTTGTTTTTTGTTTTTTTTTTTTTTTTCAATTAAAACCAACTGAAAAATAAAACGCCTTCATTTCTCAAAGTATGCAGTTGCATCGCACGAATCCATTACTGACTGCGTACACTTAAAATTGAAGGAGCCTATGACTGAATGTAAAAAAGAGGATATGAAAATAGTGTTTTTGTTTTTGTTTTTTTTTGTTGTTTTGTTTTGTTTTTTTTTTTGGTTGTTTGTTTTTTTTTTTTAAATGGTAAGTACCTAATTTAAGCCATTGAAAATTACAGGATTACAAATTGAGGTTGGTATTTTAAAATAGTGATTTACTCATTCAAAAATATTCATTCTTTTTGGAGCTACAACCTTCCGAACGGATTTTTCCACAAAACTAACTTTCCCGCTATAAACAAATAAATGCCAATGAACTCATCAATAGTTTTGCACAGCTCTTGAGGCAACTCAGTTAAAAAAACAACCAAAGAGGAAATATACTAAAGTAGTTATCAAAATTAGGAGATATAGATTAGCATACAGATTTGACGTGTATTTCAAGTGGAGTGGCTCTCCAGTAAAAAATAAATAAATAAATAAATAAATAAATAAATAAATAAATAAATAGGTACTTAAAAAAAGATCAGTAGCGCATCACATCGTACTTGCGTATGAGAAAGTCACAATGGAGAGCCAGGCATAGGTTTCAGTGACAATTACATGTCCACCATCCTTGAGGAACTATTAGTCCAGGAATTATACGACAGAGCATATGCAAAATGGGACAACATTTAGAACAAGTTAATTTTTGCTGGAGGTTATAAGTACCTTTGAGTGCTACTCATCAACCAAAAAAAGGGTCCCCCAAAATTAGACCACTGTGCGACCTTTTTGAGGGGGGGGAGAAAGGCCTAAAAAAATCGGTTTCGAGGCCTCAACTCAAAAACAGAGCCAGATACCGAGAATTCGTGCCATGAATTTTCTGTGAGACAGTCTCAAACAATAATGGTTATTTGGGTTTTTTCGCACCGACCGTTACCACCCCTAAGCCCCCAAAAACGCGGCTTTCTTTACCGGCAATCGTCAATGGTTTTATCGGTCGGTGATTTAATTATTTAGGTCCCAAACTTTTGACATAATTCAACTCTGGATTTTCAGGTTTTACGGAAAAAATAGCTCAAAAACCGTGAAACCTCGATTGGAGGATCAGATCAGGATTGGATCAGATGTAATTACGGAGAAAAAAAAAACAAAAAACAAAAAAATCGGCGGAAAAAGATCACCGGGATTCAAGTTTCATGGAACTATGAGTAAGTACCTGGGGGCTTTTGTGGGTAAATCGAATTTTTCCACAGTACACGGTATTGCCACGTGAGTCCGCGCTTTAACCCCTCACTACCCCTCATGGGCCAAGCCCGAAGATACTCGTATTTCTCCTCTAGTCTATTTAAGATTGTCCCAGTATCATGGTTCTGAATAAACGCGATTGTAGATGTAGATTCTTGCAAGATAAGGTTTCTCCCGGGCGCCTTCAATTCATCGTATAGGCATTTTCAACTCCCCCGAGTACGAACAGTTAACTACCTTCCCTGTATAAGCAAAAGAGTGGCGTTCTTTTGAACTAACCTGGTCTGCAAAGGGTTACGAAAGTGCCGAAAAAGAAAATCGCGTCGTATTTGGAATATTAGAAACTAAACTCATATATTATCCACCGTCTTTACTGTACCGGTAATGCTTGGACTAAATAAGGTGATCCCCCTTTTTCCTCTGTTTATCTGATACAAAATGCACTCACAATCAGTTTCTCACTTGGATCAGACTCCTCAGTCCTTATTTGATGTGTCACTGTAAGGAAAATAATTTGCTAAAGTCCGTTTCATTTAAATAGAAGCTTGAGCTCGAATCTTTCCCCTACGAGTTTTACCCTCTCTCTCGTACCTGCGATGACTCGAGATCCTTCCCGTTGGTCGGGGATTCCGCTCCGTCACAATAGACTGTCCTTTGGATAGCTGACTGTCCATTGTGATGGACGGAATCCCCGACCGATGGGGCAGGTCTCGAGTCATCACAGGTACGAGAGTGAGGGTAAAACTCGTAGGAGAAAGGGTCGAGCTCAAGCTTTTATTTGAATGAAACGGACTATAGCAGTGTTCCTTCGTAACTATTACATTTGGATAATTTATAATAAGCAAGGATCTATCCAAGCTAGGGCTCGAAAATCCAACTTAAAACACTATATAATTAATTAAACTACAGTAAAAGAAAATGGATTAATTTGTAAAGTGAGTACATTACAAAGTGGCCATTAAGTAAATAAATTGTTAAAAAAAAAAAAAAAAAAAAACGGCTTGAAATAAATGTACAGAATGCACTGAGGAAAGAGAAACCCCTCACCTTTACATGCGTTTACAAAATTGTCAACCACCACCACATCATAACCATGCTCAAGAAGTGACAGAACGGCATGCGAGCCAACATATCCTCCTCCTCCTGTCACTAGAACTGTTTTACCCATAAGGGATATCTTGCGTGCCTGCTTTAAATGAATAAGGGCATTAGTAGGTAGGTAAATGCAGTGCTGTCAGATTTGACAAAAAAAGATACACACTTCGCATTGAATCATATGAGAAATTTGCATCTTTTTTTGCCTAATCTGGCAGCATTGTAAATGATCAAATAGATGGAAGGTGCAGTAGTTGCATGATCAACATGGGCGTAACTACAGGGAACAGGGGTGGGAGGATTGCCCCCTCTAGAAAAACACAAGAGAAGAAAAACAGGCCTAGGAAAGGGGGGAAAGAAACAGAGGGGAAATGAATGGTTTCGAGGAAAAGTAAGTTCATATTCTAGTATACCGGGTGTCCGGTAAGTCCCGGAACGGCTGCGCCATTTCTTTATTTACGCAGATAAAAAAACCAAACTTTGGGAATGTTCCTAGATAAATAAAAACTACTTTTTGGGGGGGTCAAAATTTTGGTCGCCCTTCCCGGGGGGGGGCGGGGGCGCCCCTAACTTTTTTTTTTCAAATGGCAACCCTTATCTTGTGATATCTCATTCGAAAGAGGGTAAAAAACTGAGCATTTTGGCGCAAACCGCATGTCGATATCTCTTTTAGTATTCGAGATATCGAACTTCAAAATCTATGGAAACCCATTTGAAAAAAATCATAACTCTTATTCAGAAAGTCGCTATTTAAAAAACTAGGGGTCTAAACTACTCTACGTAACAAGCTCTTTCCAGGGAAAAACACCTCTGCCCAAAAAAATGAACTTACAGTTATTGTTTTTTTTCCCGCCAAAATTTTTTTAAAACATTTTGGCGGGAAAAAAAACAATAACTGTAAGTTCATTTTTTTGGGCAGAGGTGTTTTTCCCTGGAAAGAGCTTGTTACGTAGAGTAGTTTAGACCCCTAGTTTTTTAAATAGCGACTTTCTGAATAAGAGTTATGATTTTTTTAAAATGGGTTTCCATAGATTTTGAAGTTCGATATCTCGAATACTAAAAGAGATATCGACATGCGGTTTGCGCCAAAATGCTCAGTTTTTTACCCTCTTTCGAATGAGGTATCACAAGATAGGGGTTGCCATTTGAAAAAAAAAGTTAGGGGCGCCCCCGCCCCCCCCGGGAGGGGCGACCAAAATTTTGACCCCCTCAAAAAGTAGTTTTTATTTATCTAGGAACATTTCCAAAGTTTGGTTTTTTTATCTGCGTAAATAAAGAAATGGCGCAGCCGTTCCGGGACTTACCGGACACCCTGTATATATGTATAAAGTGACTGATGCCACCCCCCCTCCCCCCCCCCAAATTTCCTAGTTACTCTCATGATGATCAAAGCTAACCAAAACCAAAATTATGAAATAAATTTCTCTACTCTGACCTTCATAATGCATGTTCAAAAAGGTTTATTTGAAATATACTACAATACTGTATAGTAACACATTGAGTGCAAAAATGGCACTTTCTCTGCTGCATTACAATTACAAATGGGAGAGATGTTGTTAGTGCACCCATTGCCTTAATTAAGAGTAAAACTAATAATTTTCAGGTAATTAAGTAAGTAATTGAGGAGTTCTGTAGAATAACGCGTGTACAAGGTTTTTCTGCAGAATGGAAAATCTAAATCCTCATGCTCTCCGCTATCCATACATTGAAAGGTTGTACTGGTTTATTTATTAATTGGCTAGTTTGAGCCGTTTTATAACAGTCTCGACTCTTCATTTCCTTATTTAGACCAATTGATCCGAGATTTGTAAATTGTCAGGGGGGGGAGTCTGATGATAAAAATTTGATGAAATTTCTCTGAAATTGAAAAATTACCTTTTCTCAGGGCAAATGTTAGTCTGGAGGGGGGGGGGTCCAGGCCTTCTACACTGTAATTTTCATTGCATATGAGTCCAAAGAACTCCTAAATTGCAATCAGACAGTGATAATTTAGACCCTCAACTTTGAATCATGAAAAAAAGAGTGAATAGAGGGATTGTAAAGCTTCTACAGAGGAAAGGCTCTCTTATCAAGCAGCTTTGATAATAAATCCAGCGGACTGATCATTTACTTTTTTGCTAAACTGATCCTTACTTAAAGACAGTCTATAATTGACCTGATGGGAAAAATATTGTAAGATTTAGTTGTTGGAATGGTGTTTATCATTAAACTACCTGTGGCAACCAATGGCACAGCTTCAAGGGGGGGGGGGGGGAGTCCAAGAGACATCAAAATTTTCTTCAAGAAAAAGTAATTTTTCGTAACTTCCGCGCAATTTTGTCAGATTAATGCTGCGAGTCCTTCTCTTTCAGCTATTTTAGGGCCCTGGATCCCCCTCAAAAACTTCCGAACTACACCACTGAAAGCAACCCAGGAGTAGCCTTTAGTTCATGGGAGACTCCACGATGGTTACCACAGTAATGGCCAAGACTTTAAAGAGCTCCACTGATAGCTGAGCATCACTGATGGATTGTCAATCATGTCAGTTCGATAAAAAAACAAACAATTAAGTAACAATGATAGAACCGTTACTGTTATTGCTTTTGTTGGAAAATTGCATGAATGCAGTACCTATAATATTAAGAGAACTGCATATTTTTAAAAGAAGTTTTCAGCAGAGACTCGACTAGTTTCAACCTTTTTCGATGGAATTGATGTGACACATCCAGCTTTATCAGACTAACTGGCGCGCTTGGAATAGATAAAGACTCCTCTTCATTAAATTACTGAATACAGGGGGCTTTCAAATTTCGAGGCATTGAACTCTGGGTTTCAACAACCAAGCTGATACTACGAGAAACTAAAATGGTCTCTTAAGATACCTTGGCTACTGACTTCTTCAACAGCCCAGTCATACTAGGGTAACTACCTCTTCATTAAATTACTGAATACGGGGGGCTTTCAAATTTCGAGGCATTGAACTCTGGGTTTCAACAACCAAGCTGATACCTCGAGAAACTAAAATGGTCTCTTAAGATACCTTGGCTACTGACTTCTTCAACAGCCCAGTCATACTAGGGTAACTCTTATCTGCTGCGTCCCTTGATGAATCTAACGTCACGGAATCAATTCTTTGTAAAATACCTTCCAAATTTAAAACTTTATTTACAACAAATAGATGTCTTAGAAAGAGCATGTTTTTTAGAGCAGAATCAAGGAATGTCAAAAGGTCCATTCTTGAAAGATTTGATAAAAGAAAAGGCAGTTACTAGAACATTTTACCTAGTCCGTAGAGAAGATCTTTGCCTCCGAATGAATTCGAATATCACCAACTGATGTGCACTGAAAACTGAAAAAAACACACCAAAGCTGAGAGATAGAGTAAAAGTTTGCTTGAATGTTAAGGACAAATTTCACCGGCTACAGTAACACTTGGAGGAAAATAAGCGGAAATGATAAGATATAAAAAATTTCAAAACAAGGTTGAGATAAGAAGTACAATTGAGTACCTGTACGACAGCGTTGTCATCATTGGGAACGAAATAATTAGGATGCTAACAAAACTACTGGGAAGAGCTGTACAGAAAGTCATCACTACGGCTAATGAGACAAGAAGAGCGCATTCAGCATTCCAACAATTAAAAAATTGCTCCGCTTGCACATTAAATTAAATCACTTGAGTCGTAGTGGCAACGGCTGTCATCTCGTATATCGTAAGGATAACCCGTTGATAACCTCGAAAAATTGCAAACATTGTTGCCAGAGTTTTGTTTTGTTGCCTTTATAGACCGAAGAGTGAAAAAACCAAGAGTTGCAATTCATCGCTCAGTAGGTGTAACTACAACAATTCCAGATTCCAGCTAATCAGAGGGGAGGGAGGCCGTCTTATTTTTGTTTTTGATTTTTTTTAGAAAATAAACAGCTGTACTCTGTGAGAAACAGGGACTTTCTATCAGAAAAGGGAAATTTTTACAACACGCGTTCCTCACAAGATTTGAGCAAAATTGCCAAATTCAATATCTTCAATAATAATTAGAGCAATGTCAATGATCGATCCGAAAAATGTGGGACAGCCTCACTAGTCACCGGCCAATCAAACGTAGTCTCTTATCAGTATTGTTAATTTGTTGACCACGCAGCACAGCATCTGTAGTTGGCCATCTATTACATTTTAATATTCTATGTTGTTAAAATGGCGACACTCTTGTTTACTTTTCGTCCTAGCGGCACAGCTGCTGAACCTCTTTTCTAAAAAAAGAAATGATTTTCTGAATTTTTTAGACAATCTCTAATTCTCTACAATACTCAGTTTTTTCCGGACCCGTCAATGTCAATAGTTTTTAAAGCGAAGTCTTGTTTTTAGTACGCTAACCGGCGTTAGGTTGTGTTTTATGTGAGGTCCCTTCATGGATTAGTTTTTAAAATAAAAGTAGTGTGTCAAACTTCATTGTCGGTAAGTGGATGAGTTGAGCACATGGAGTGTTAATTTTATCCTCAGGATTCAAATGCTCTTGATGAGCTTGACAAAACCCTTTAGCACTTGTTACAATATTAATGTCTTATCAATCTAATAGAGGAACTAATGCATGCTGGACGTGAGTGGGGGCTGAATAGAATACAGGATGCAAGGTCCGAGAGCCTGATGAATGTTGACGGCGCAAGTTCTAAGGCTTCGTAGAAACATGCCGTAACTCACTTACGCCCTCAAAATCTACCAGGCTCAATGACTGTCCATCCCGTACTCTATTTGGCCCCAGGTCAGTCTGTCTGCGAATTACCGGATCCAGTGACTGCTGTGTCTGCACAGCGGCGTGGAAAATTGAGGCGAGTCGTTTGGTCAAGATTAAGACCCCAGAATTCTTTGCATGCAATGCTGATGCCACTGCACCGGTTCCTTTGATTTCCGCGGCCTGTTGGAATTCTTAAATAACACATCCGCATTCTCTGCCTTTGTCTCTATTTTGTCTTTATTCTTTACATTTATTTATTGAAGCATATTTTGAACATCTACTGTCGAATGTTCTATTTTTATCTGAAGCTTACCTGACCTTACAGGAGTATTAGTTAAGTAGGGGACAGAGCCAAACGGACAAGTTTACTCACAATTGAGGTCAGGCGGGGTTAGCGTTAAGTTGTGAGTCGGCTTCGCTGCCCCACAGATGATTTGCTAACCCTGACGAACTTCAATTTTTAGAGAGAAACTTGGGTTACTGGCCTAGATATTCAGCAGGGTGTTCAAAATTCTCGGCAAAATCTACATGATGAAACAATTAGCAAATTAAGGCTTTTATTACCTGTTTATCTGACCCATTCTCGCTCATTGTAATGTCCATATCAGTCTTTATTAATTCTGCAAGAACTCTAAGTTTAGTATTGGAAGATATTGTCATAGGAAGATTTCTTCTCTTATGGCTTACTGATGTATTGTTATAATAGTAATTAAGTGTCATTATTAATGAAGGTAAATGTTTATTATTTTCGCAGGGAAATATGACGACTGATGTCCGTGATATCTTGGATCTGGACAAAGGTGTCTCACCAGAAATCACGAAAGAAGCCATTTTAGGACCTCAAGATGCAAAGAAGAAAAAATTTTCTTCGGTTCTCACACCGAGATCTTCACGAAGACCTGAGGGTATGGCACGGGAAGTTTTTGCATTGCTTTACAATGACAACAAAGACGCCCCTCCTCTTCTGCCGACGGATACTGGTCAAGGTTACAAACAAACAAAAGCCAAGTTGGGAATGCGTAAAGTTCGCCCATGGGAATGGACACCATTCACTAATCCTGCTAGAACTGATGGAGCTGTCTTTCATCATTGGCGGCGAGTTGCTGATGAAGGAAAAGAATACCCATTTGCAAAATTCAATAAGGTAAGTAATTGATAGTGTTGCTCCAGGTACCGACTTTGCCAAATACTGCAAATTTGCTGGTTATGGAATTTCTATATCCGTCTGGATAGGTACCGTATATTTTGATATTTGTTTAAAGTGCCTACTAAATTGAGTAAAGTATTGAGCAGAAGACCTTTTGTCAGTTTAGGGTTGTTAATCATGAAACGCCAGTTTTTTTGATCCCTCCCATCAGCATATACAAGTGAGTAGAATAAAAAAAAAAAAAAATGTATGACTTCCTTGCCGCTCCAGTAAAAATTTATTATTAATTTCTATGGTCAATTTTGTTTTTGTGAGTGAATATGGGTTTTTTTTACAAATTTATCATTCAATCAAATTTTCTGGTTATCTGACCCTGACCTCAGGATATCCTGTCCAGACTGGATAGCCGGATTTTTTAAAAATATTTGACCTGACCGGATATCTAGCCAAACACTAGTAATTACTGGATAGCGTGAAAGTCTTATTGAATTCTTTGAGTTTATTGCCTCTACTGAAGGAACTTCTAAGGTAGTTTCAGTGTCGATTAGTTAAAGGCGTCTCTGAAGAAAAGTAACTCATCTTTAATTTGTCTTTAAACTACCGCTAGTTCTGCCCAAATCGGTCTTTGAAGACCTCATACAAATCTGTCTTTAAGACGGATTTAATATGACTCTAAAAACCATCTTGGAAGACGTAGTTAAAGCCAGATTTAAGATAGTGTATAAGTTTGAAAAAAAAAGTCTTAAAAAACCCTCTTCCGAAGACTAATTAAAGACGGAAAGCAGGCGTCTTCTTTAAGCAGATTTAAGACGCATCTAAGACAAGATGAAAAGACAGCTTAAGAACTATTACCACAAAGGTAGATTTAAGACGTTTTAAAGGTGGACTGAAAACACGTCTTAGTAATGCCTCTGGAAGTCATATCGGAAAGACAAAGATTGTTGTATGGGATTTTTCATGGATTCTTACTTGTCAAATTCACTGTGTTGATTCCTGAAGTACATTTTAAGACTTAATTTTTTATACTTAAAATTTTTTATGTAATTTGTAGAAAGTTCCAGTACCAATGTACACAGACACAGAGTATGCGCAGCACCTTCAGTCGGATTGGTGGACAAAAGCGGAAACAGATCACTTGTTCAATCTCTGCCGTCAATTTGATCTCAGATTTATAGTCATCCAAGATAGATTTGATGAGAAGAAATATCAAAAACGTTCAGTTGAGGATCTAAAAGAACGCTACTACTCAATTTGCTCACTTTTGCACAAGGTATGTAAGCTTATAATAACAGGGCTATTTCAAGTTACGTAGACTAGAGTCTCTATATTCTATGATAGTTGCGCCTTGTCATGCTCTTCTTCAAAACTGAAGAAGAAGCCGATCATGGAGCATTTAAGAGGCAAAATGTCGCTGCTATCTCAAATAGGTTATGTTCCAATTCAAAACAATAATAAGATGTAAGAGATTGATTTCTTCCAGATCAATGGGACAATAACAAGGAAAATCATCAATGATTCCCGCTGCCATGGTACTTCAAACGGTGCAAAATGAGCGAGTGCAAAAAGTGAATTGAACTTTCCGCCATTTGAATTTTGCCTCTTGAGGCTTCTATGAGAGCCTGAATCTGAGAACCAATCAAATATGGATTCTGATATTGCATAACTCTGATAATACATAGGAACTCAAATGTAGACCAAGTTGATAGCACTGTGTAACAATATTTCATTCATAGTGTGGCCCCCCTCCCCACCTCTTCCGACCAAACCTAAAGTTTTGGATTACTTGGGCATACAAATAGGGAGAACTAATTATCATAGACCCACAGAATACTACGATCAGAATTAAAACCTCACCTCATTTTGAAGCATTACTATCTACTCTGCATTTTTGAGAACTTCCAAACTATCTCCATGCAAAGCAATGCTGCGAAAGACGGAGGCAGAATTATGTCCTCCATATTAAATAGATATCAGAAGTGACCGGAAAAATGTTTAGATTGGCTCTTTTGGTAGCTTCCATTTTGATTTTACATACTATTCCTGTGGTAAACCTCTTCATTATAAGCGGGGAGACCCAGACGCTGTCCAGTTTTTGCGTTGATCTCTTCTGTTCAAAAATTTTTCTCTAATTATTCATTCTTCAAACGGATCAAAAAAATGAATGTAAATGTATTCAACATTAGTTTGCGATATTTTGAATTTTTACCTTGTATATTGTTGATATTTTATTAATTATTAAAGACGGTTTTCATTTAAATTATTAAAACAAGAACTCAGAAGAGTCAGTGGCGTTGCTAAGGATGTTTTGAGGGGGAGGAGGGAAAGGTTTAGGGGTCCGAAAATTGTCAAGAGGGGGTCAGAAGGTCAATATTCAATAAAACTGTCTTGACTTTTTAAAAAAAAAATACCCTCTTTTTAGGGCAAGATTTTGCGTCAAGAGAGGAGGAGGAGAGGATTCAGACCCCCTGGCTACACCACTGCACTGAGTATTGATAAAAGCAGCAGCAGAAAGCTGAGGGACTATCCTCTGCTCAAAAACTCAAAGATGACTCTTCCTAATCCCTTTTTTCCCATAATTTTCAGGTTCGTAAACTTCCCGGGTCAGAGCCGAAAGCTTTTGATGCAGATCACGAGAAGAGACGAAAGGAGCAGCTGGCCAGATTGTACAACAGAACTCCAGAACAGGTATCAAGAGCTTTGTTCTATCAAATCTCCTTTCTTTCACTATTTTAGTTTGAGTTAACGTAAAGTGACCAACATTTTTTTCCCTTCGCACTTCTTGGGGCAGGAGGAAGGTTTTGCATCTTATAATGCCCTGCTTGCTTGCCTGCATTTGCTTTGTACAGCTTGAGCTCAAGCATCTACCTACCTATGACCAGGGGTGCAAAGTGCTTCAAAATGTTGGAAGTTTCATGCAATCCGGGACTTTTTCGTCGCAGAATTTTCAAAAAATTTCCTTGCCAAAATTTGATAACTGATGACCTTTTTTTTTTTTTGCTTATGGGAACATTTTAACGCTGACTTTACGTTGAATAACCGGTATTTTCAAAATTTTGAGGTCATTTTCCAGGGGAAATGTTACTGTCATTAGAAAGAAAAAAAAATTGGGTAAAATTTTGGGAAAATAAAATATCTTTTATTTTACCCTTGCATGTTTTTATTGGAGACAATTAGTAAAACCAGGCATTATATCAAATGCCTAGAGCAAATAGTCAATTTTGAAATTTATTAGTTTGGTAGCTAAGACTGCTATTTCCTTGCTTTAATAAGCTTTTGTCTGTCTTAGGTTGAAGAAGAAATGTCTCTGATGACTGAGTACCGCAAGATTGAAGCACGTAAACGCGAAAGAGACAAGAAAACGCAAGATTTACAAAAACTGATCACTGCCGCAGACAGTCAAAGCGACACAACAAAAAGCGAGAAGAAAACAATAGCACGCAAGAAGTTCCCTCAAGTTCGACCCAGAGTTGATCCAAATGTTATCGAATCTGCCGGTATCAAGTTCCCTGATTTCAAGAGCAGCGGAGTGTCTGTACGTTCTCAAAGAATGAAGTTACCTGCAAGTGTCGGGCAAAAGAAAATGAAAGCCATTGAGCAAATGTTGCAAGATCTTGGAATTGGTAATCTTTATCTTTATTTTGCTTCGTGCTGTTTATTCTCTCCTTCCAATGGAGATGTTGCTCTGAATTTGTTCAATTCATTTCATAAAATTGGAGGAAAAACTAAGGACTAAGCTCTCACGTTTCAGTGTAATTTCCAAAGGAAAAATACATTTCCCAGCACAGTTGGACCTAGGAAAGAGTACTGAACTGGAGTCATAGATCACTAAAAATATGCACATTTACATATTTGTACAAAATTCTCGCTTGCCGAAACGTAAACAAACTGTGGGCCAGTGTATGACTTTAAACAAAGAAGGTGCTCAAAAGAAATTTAACATTGGCTAGATAGCTAGTGCCTTATCTGGAGTATAGGTAATCTTTGGGTTAAATACGCGTCTTATGCAGCTGTAACTCTCCGTACCGCATCGAGCATTGCCGCAATTTTCGTCAAAAATGTAAACAAACACAGAGAAGATGAAGAAGGAAACCCTTTTAACTCGAGTTCTAATACCTGGGTTTATGCGGT
This sequence comes from Trialeurodes vaporariorum, assembly GCA_011764245.1. Lineage (NCBI taxonomy): Eukaryota > Metazoa > Arthropoda > Insecta > Hemiptera > Aleyrodidae > Trialeurodes > Trialeurodes vaporariorum. The sequence goes on along the minus strand of VMOF01000002.1, from coordinate 15,723,928 downwards.
GCTCACCGGGTTGGTGTAACCTGGGTTGAGATCTCTTGCTTAAACGAGACCATTGTTTTTCATTTCAAATTCGAGTGTTGAAACACCAAGAAAAATGAGCTCAAAGTTGTAAAGTTGCAAAGAAAAAAAAGGAGTGCCTTAAATTATGATCTGCTGGCAAATTTCTTGAGTTCTAGCATTTTAAAATTCCTGAACCAGTAGAAAATGTCTGAAAGTATGAGAGTGATTGTTACAAACAATTTTATGCCTAATCTCATCATGATTTGGAATATTTTTTATCTGGGATACAGTATGATGTAGATTATCTAAGATGATTTTGAGAAAATACCTAAGCTGTTTAAATAGAAAATTTTTCACAAGCGAATCGAAGTTTCTGCAGTTTTCTTTGTTTTAATCACAGCAAACCTTTGATTTCCACGGCAACGCCATAGAATCTTAATAACGGGTAGAAACATGAGGGACTATAAAAGAAAATGGTTCAACCAACCCCACTTCTCATGTGTATCAAACATTTTTTTACAGCCCCCCCAAATACGCTTTACCTTCATTAAAGTTTTCTCTCTATTTTTTTTGCAGAAGACAATCCAATGCCAACGGAAGATATTTGTCAAAATTTCAATGAACTGCGCAGTGATATGGTTCTACTTTATGAATTAAAAATGGTCCTACAAACTTGTGAATATGAACTGCAAAGCTTAAGACACCAGTATGACTCTATGACAGGAGGTGGTGGTAAGTGTCTCTTTGAAATCAGTACTTAAAAAGGGTGACCACAGGCAGGGGGAAATGGGGCGAGTCAGGAAACATTTACCGGTGGAACGATTCGTAAAATGTTGTGAACCAGTGGTTCACAAAAAGAAGAAAGAGGTGTGGAAATGTGAATGAGAATCTCAAGATTTAGGAAAGAAAGGGTACAAGCATCACCATCTTCCTTTCCAGAACCCGCAAGGTTTGAGGTTATGGTCACACGGGCTCTACGTTTACGCAGCAGCTTTTAGGAGACAGTGGATTTTACGCAGATTTTGGGATTTATCAGGCATTTTTGGGCCTTTTCATGTTGAAAGTAAGGAAGGGGAGCCTTTTGCTAATGTTCCTGATAAATTTAGCAGAAAATTAATTTTTTCAAAAATATTTATCAGGAACAGAAACAGAGTGCCCCCCAGCAGAAAAAATTGATAAAAAGGCCCGTAAATGCCAAAAAATGTCCAAAAAATCCCTTGAGCAGCTTAAAACCCACTGTCTCCCGTGAGCGGCTGTACAAATGTAGACCCCGTGTGACCACAACCTCAAAGGATCGGTTAGAGGTATGGAAGAAGACGGTATTGGTGCAGGATGCATTTTGATCAAATGAACAAATGAGGTCTCTGGCCACCTTGAGATGTTGTATGTAGCCTCTCCAATCCTGAAATTGCATTGACAATAATGAATGTGCTTTGCCTCTTTTGAGGCTGGATCTCTGAAGAGATGAGATTATGCCGGCAATATTTCGATGCTATTTCGAGAGAATGGACTTTCGATTGAATTGCCTTTTCTTTTTGCTGTGACTATTTGTCCAGAATTAATTCTCAACTAATTGAGGTATGATACATTCAAACTAGACAAGTTTTTCAGACGAAAAAAATTCTTTTTAAATCCTGTTGCCTCATCAACTCATCAAGTGATTTTGCCCTTCTTTCTTTGAGCTTGCTCCCTTTAAAGCTTTTGTTTGCAACCTGTTTTGGAACTTCTTAAAAAAAACTTTAGAAATTCCATGAAAAATCAAATATTCTGATTCTAATGGGGCTGTTGCACATGTTTGCCATAAGAGATTTAATAGTTGATCCTGGTGTAAAAACCTCCAAAAATAACGATGGCAGCACTCAAAACTTACAAAATTTGATCCTGAACTCAAAAAAGGCGTTTATTTGCTTGAGCGTATTGGTTGTGTAGGCAGTAATAACGAAAATCCATCAAGAAGTGACCAATAAGAGACAACTTTCCTTTGATACCGGAGTCACCAGGTGTTACGGTACCATTGATCGGATGTGGATCACAACTCTGGTGACTAATTACTCTGTGAATCTTCTTTGTCAGCATAGAGAGAGTGATGAAATTAAGATAGGAATCTCCTATTATTACTGCCTTACGCCACCATAACGCTCGCACAAATAATAGTATTTATTAAGTTTAGGAGTGGATTTTGGAAGTTGTTAGTGCTGCCATCGTTGATTTTGGATATTTTTATACTAGAATCGACTAGAATCGACTAATAAAGCGCTTAAAGCAAAAGTGTGCAACAGCCCCATTGTAACTTAAGTGAGGGAAGCATCTGTGCTTGTCATATAAAATGTCTTCTGACTATAGATTTGTAACTTAAATTGGATAAAATGTTTGCAGGTTTGGAAAATAATCCTACAAGCTGATTTTTTTAAGCTTTCATCTACAATAGTTATCCTCTCGCTGAGGAACTGCGATTTTTGATTTATCAATCATTGCGATCCCCCAGAGTCAGGCGGATACCTAGATGATAAGCAATTGAAAACAAAAATCAAGGCTCATTGAGGTAAAAATCCAGCAACATTGAGAAGAAAGTGAAGCAGTAACAAGACGATAATTAAACCTTGTCGACTTGAGAATCAAGCGACAGCAAGATGAAAGCCATGTGATGCGAGACAAAAACTCAAAATAATCAGCCTGTCGGAAGGAAATACTGCTCAATTATTCAAAAACATGAGAATGTTTGAGGCCTCAAATGGTGGTCTTGGTGGTTTTGGATAATTTAAACAGAAAAAGTTGATTGTTATTGGAAGATAAGTCTTCAGAAGGCCTAGAAAACTTGGAAGTTTTCCTTATCAAATCGAGAGGAAATATGGAAAGCAAAAGAACATTCTGAACCCATGGTCTGAATCTTGTGAGCATTTATAGCTTGTAAAGTCGTACAACTTTTCACCTTGTTTCTAATGATAATATTAACGATGTAGCTACAAAATTATCATTTCTTATCTTTCATTATCTGGTGATAAGCAAAGATTTCTGTTGCGACTCTTGAATAGCATGAACTACACCCACATAATATACTGTGCTCAGGCATCAATCTCTATGTTTGGCCCTGTTTTTCTTTCAGAATCCAAAGAACTGAAATCAGCTTTAGCAACGCAATAATGATACTACCCTCGCCTATATTATGTGATTTATTAATTGTAAAATATATTTATATTTGTATTTATCTCTTTGTTGGTATATTTATTTTGTATTAATATTTTTTAATGTGAACTCCACATTCAAGCTAAAAGGGATTCTGTACATGCACTGCTCAGATTTCACCTCTTTTTGTATGATTCTGTCAGAAAATGTGACCGTAAAAAAAAAAAAAAAAAACCAAAAATTATGATAAAAAAGTTCTAAAAAAAAAATGTGAAGAAGTTTTCCAAATTTTGACAAAGAAATAAACAGTTTTTATTTACTAGTTGAGTGTGACCTCATGATACTCTGCTGTTGTCATGATGAAATCTGTTTCTTATGGTGCTGTGAACGAAATGTGATTTTGCTTGTATTCAGGGTGTTGAAAAACTGTTCCCGAAAGTTTTAAGGGCTTATTTTACAGGTCAAAATAAGACTTTTTTTTAAATAAAGGTGTGTCCAAAAATTCACCTTCCGAGTTACAGCCTCTGAAAATTTGTGACCCCCCTAGTGCCTCTCAGAAAAGCGATGGACTTATTTTGAGCTCATGAATGAAAAGAACGCGTAAAAATACTAGAGGTACACCAATTGTCGTGAATTTTGAACAATGTCTGCGATTGAAGGCTACAACATTTTAAAACTTTTTTTTGGGAAACTTTGCAACATTGTGACTCAGAAGGGGTGCATTTTTGGACACATGTTTATTTGGAAACATATTATAAAAAGTCTTATTTTGATCTGTAGAATACGTCTGTAAAAGATTCGGGAGCAGTTTTTCAACACCCTGTTAAAATGCATATTTGGTGAAAAAGGGAGTGTTAAGGTCCAGATAAAATTCCTGAAAGGTCTGAGGAAGTTTCTTAAAACTCATACATAAGAGTGTCCAACTTTTTAAGTGGCCATGAATTAAGAATACTTAAATTAGATTATTGGCTCCCTCAAACCTAAAATGTTTAAGTGCGGACCAAATCTTTGGAATTTGCAAACTAGTTTACTGTACCATTTAATTGGTTTTCAATGGGTCATCAATCACTGTGTTACAAAGGTTAATTTTGCTCCTTTTTAATTTATGGTTCCATTAAGAAAAACCAGTCTACTGTTGTGATGATAATATCAAAATAGGCTTTCGTACACGCTCTAACAGGTTTGATCAAACTGTAGGATTGCCAACTTAACATTACCAAAATTCAAACATAAAATTAACCAAAACACCTCAAAAAAAAGGGTTTTATTGACTGAAACTGGTGAACAGATAACACACCATCCATCTGACAAACGGAACATCAACTGAACATGCATCAGTGCTTTTCTGCACTCACCTGCCGTTTGTGGTGGATTTCAGCTCATCGATTGCTTGTTTGATCGCGTGTAAAGCGCTTAAGTTTAAAATTACATTTCTAAACTTAAGAAAAGCTTTTCTGTAACAGGGAATACCAGAGATGTAAAGCAAGTAAACTTTAAAGTAGTCCATTCTAAATTGACATCACCTTTTTCAAATCTTTTCGACTTGTTCATCCTTCAAAGACCCAGAGGTTTGGGAGTTACCCGATCCAGACCCTTAACCCTCCCATATTTAATTTCATTGAGCACTTATCGGTTTTGATTCAATTTAGCTCAAGAAGTATGAAAAATGCCCAAAAACTTGTGACTAATTTTGCATCATGCTCATTTATTTTGCAAGTCTTTTGTTAACCTACTTGGATGAAAGCAAATGTTTAGGGCTGCTCCCCCCTTCCCCACTCTTTTATAGAGTTCTGGACATGGCAATTTTTTGCACAGACTGAATTATTTTTTATTTATTTTTTTTTATTTTTATTTTTTTACGGGAAGGAATCAGGTGACAAATAAATTATGTATTCACAGACGTGAAATGAAAAAAAGTGAACTTCACTGAGTTCTGGATAAGATGAATCGATTGTTATTTTTATTTGTGAAAATTTTCCTAAAAAAGCCTTTTCAAAAAATAGGAATTTTAGATTTTTTTCTAAAAAAATCTATTGAGTAATGAACTTGCGTTGCAAAATATTCGGCCAGTAAAGCACCGGTCTTATGATTAAAAATGTTAGTTTAGTGGGGGAAAAAAAAGAAGTTGGCTACGGAAATTCCTCTTGTTTTGATGAAGAATATAAATACATAACATGCAGAATATAGTTTCTGTTATCCTGCAAAAAGAGCTTGAGGGATAGGGTGTAAAAAATTGTAACAAAATGAAGTAAAAAAAATACAAGAATATTTATAAAAAAAACTGATGGCATTATCCATCATCAGACCAAAATTTTACCAAATCAACTTCAATATCGACAGAATCTTTTTTGTGAAATTTATAAGAAGCAGGCAGATCAAATGAAAGTTCGGCAATTGGCTTAGCTTTAACTCCCCAGTCTTCAGCTTTACGGAGAATAAATTGCCGTGTTGATCGTTTGTGTAAAGAGTAAACTCCACTTCTTGCCAGATCTAAACCCACTGTAACAAACTCCATGTCAATCCCTGAAAAACAAAGGTTGAATAAATGATTATACGCTAGGACAAAAAAAGAAATGGACTCATTTATACTAAAGGGACCTACTCGACTTCAGACGTTGCCATTTTCACTTGACTTTATTATTATTATAAAATTAGATACAGTGCAAAGAATTTCTTGAAACTTCTAAGAGCTTTTCTTCTCAATGTTAAGTCTCGTTTCTGAAAATATCAAGCAATAAAGTTGAGATTAAATGGCAGCATCAAAATACTAGTAGGTCTGTTTAGTACAAATGTGTCCAAATGATACTCAATAAAGCGGATGGTTCTTACGGTTATTTTTAGGAATAAAACTAACAATGGGTCTGCTGCAAACTTTTGCTACAGCGCTATAGAGTGTACAGTCTAATGTTAAATCGCCTGAAAAGTCCAATGGTGGCATCAGAAAGCCATGAAATGCAATAATAGACTCACAAGAGGCGTTTAATGAAATCCAAGTTGGCGGCAGGGTCATTCCACGTCAGATCATACCAAGGTTTTTTCCTTGACCCCTCAGATTTTCATGAAATTTTGTGTGCTTATTCTACCTACTGAAAATAGGCAAAAACCAAATTTTCAGAATTTTTGGGTCACCCATTGCCGTTCTATTCAATTTTGAAAATTTCAAAATTTTGCCAATTTCACCGGTTTCAGCAACATTCAAGATGCCATAACTTGAGACATATTTGGAATTTTCCGAAACATGTGTATATCGTTTGAAAGCTCTTTTTATGCTCTTTTTAATGATGTTTAGTAAAAAAATAAATTTCCCAAATTTTTTGGGGAATTTTTTTTTTGAAAATTTGAAAATTCAAAAAATGTCGAATTTTCAAAAAACGACAATTTTAAAATTCTGAAAAAATCAGGAAATGTGGGTTGGTACTATACAAGCCTGTCCCCCAAGTTTCATTATGGGCCGACGATTCGTCTCTGAGATATGATTGATCCAAAACTGACTTTCTCTGTAAATCGAAAATATCCCTTATTCTACCAGTGAAAGGAAGGGTGGCGATATGGGCCGTATCCGGCCCACACAAATTTCACATTTTCAGGTCCCAGTACATGTTCTAGAGGTAAAAACAAGTGAAAAAACCTCTATTGACACAACCCCTGAGATGCATCCCTGTTGAGCTGTAGCCTCTCAAAGTTGATCCTTTTACGTTGAATTTTACCGACACATGAGTGACCATAGCATGTAGAATTTGAAAAGTATAGACAATTTATCCTCCTGAAACTTGTTTGAATGTCTTAAGAGAGTCATTGGCCACGGTAAAGGCGCAGGTTAGAATTGTTTTCCCGAGATTTTACCTGAAAACATTGAATTTTACTCAAAAAGCTTGTAGAAATCACGCTTTTTTCCAGGGCAAATTGCAAAAATGACATTGATACCAACAAGCGTCAGACATTTATTAAGAATGTTATGTACGAGTATACTACTCAAGTGCTGCCAGGAATGTTCCTTTAATGTTCCTGAAATGATTCCTGGCAGGGCTTCTAACTGATGCTATCAAAAAATATGATTAGTTGCATATTTAATCATTGCACGACCGCACACATCCATATAGATACTGGTCATTTGGACATGCTTTGAATCGCGCTGCTACATCTAGTTACGGTAAACTAACCACGTGGAGACTTCTAACCACAAACGAAAGCAAGTGCAACTTCAATTTTTCGATATGTTTGAGTAGTATACTCGTACATAACATTCTTAATAAATGTCTGACGCTTGTTGGTATCAATGTCATTTTTGCAATTTGCCCTGGAAAAAAGCGTGATTTCTACAAGCTTTTTGAGTAAAATTCAATGTTTTCAGGTAAAATCTCGGGAAAACAATTCTAACCTGCGCCTTTACCGTGGCCAATGACTCTCTTAAGACATGCAAACAAGTTTCAGGAGGATAAATTGTCTATACTTTTCAAATTCTACATGCTATGGTCACTCATGTGTCGGTAAAATTCAACGTAAAAGGATCAACTTTGAGAGGCTACAGCTCAACAGGGATGCATCTCAGGGGTTGTGTCAATAGAGGTTTTTTCACTTGTTTTTACCTCTAGAACATGTACTGGGACCTGAAAATGTGAAATTTGTGTGGGCCGGATACGGCCCATATCGCCACCCTTCCTTTCACTGGTAGAATAAGGGATATTTTCGATTTACAGAGAAAGTCAGTTTTGGATCAATCATATCTCAGAGACGAATCGTCGGCCCATAATGAAACTTGGGGGACAGGCTTGTATAGTACCAACCCACATTTCCTGATTTTTTCAGAATTTTAAAATTGTCGTTTTTTGAAAATTCAACATTTTTTGAATTTTCAAACTTTCAAAAAAAAAAATTCCCCAAAAAATTTGGGAAATTTATTTTTTTACTAAACATCATTAAAAAGAGCTTTCAAACGATATACACATGTTTTGGAAAATTCCAAATGTGTCTCAAGTTATGGCCACTTGAATGTTGCTGAAACCGGTGAAATTGGCAAAATTTTGAAATTTTCAAAATTGAATAAAACGGCAATGGGTGACCCAAAAATTCTGAAAATTTGGATTTTGCCTATTTTCAGTAGATAGAATAAGCACACAAAATTTCATGAAAATCTGAGGGGTCAAGGAAAAAATGTTATTCTTTTTTGGTATGATTTGACATGGAATGACCCGGCAAAATATCGAGCAATCTGTATGCATGCACCACAAACATTCAAGGATAGCCAACCTCACAATATCCATCACAATCAATCACAACGTAAACAAACACATGACCTCTACCTCTACTGAGGTTGTCAAAGTTGGTTATCCTTGGATGATTACGGTGCATACTTTCAGATTCCTCGATATTTTGCCGCCATCTTGGATTTCAAAAAACGCCTCTTAAGAGTTTAATATTTTATTTCATGACTTTATGATGCCACCAATGGACTTTTCAGGAGATTTTACATTGGAATAAACACTTTTTATCTCTGTAGCAAAAGTTTGCAACAGAACCATTACAAGGTTCTCGAAATGCATTCATAATGCATCCTATAATGATCTGGGCACAATTTTCCCGTATAAAAAGATGTGTATATCACATTTTTATTTTCTCCTTAAGATTCTCCGTTAATCAGATGTTCATTTCACCAGGTGTGAAAGGGTTAATGGGTCAAAGAGAAAGCACACGTGACAAGTGAAATAGCCTTTTTAAAGGCTTCTATGTATTTGAAAGCAATAACTAAATAAATAAATACCTTTGTTTCGGGTCCCAAATGGAGGATTCATGATTACAGTGTCAAAAGCTTTGTTCCACCTGTCTGTATCAAATTTTGTGATATCACATTCAATGAGATCATAGTTCACTATTTCAAAACTGTCCATATTCATCTGACATATTTCCAGGGCTTCGCTATCAATATCCAGTCCGACAGTGTACTGAGCACCGAGTAAATGAGCTCCAATGCTCAAAGTGCCGCAACCACATCCTAAATCTGCAACGCTTTTATCTTCAATGTCACCAAAACTAGATTGGATTGAGTGCAAGGTGCAGGCAGCTAAATGTGGTGTCGTCATGTACTGCTCCAGTTCAATTTTGGGGGCTTTGAATCCATCGACATCTTGCAAATACGACTCAAGTTTCTTTAATTTTACAGTCATAGTTTTATTTTCACAACACTAATTAACGAGGTTAGATTTGGTCAATAATTTTAAGTTTCACTATCCTCTCCACTTGAATTCATGGAAATGGTTCTCTGGAAACAGTGAGATCTGATAACCATTCAGTGAACTAAACAAAACAACAACAAAAACTATTCAGTGCAACGACTATTTGTTTTCAAAACGTGGGATCACTGGCAAAATTAAATTTCCAAAAGACGAATCTTGTTTGATGTAGTATCCAAAAGAAGTTTGAAGAGCTAGATTATGAGCTAGAGTAGGAGCGTTGGGTACATGAGACTCTGTGGAACCAAACACCTGAAAAAGAAAATATTTTCGAGTTAATTTTAATTGTTAATCAACACTTTTGAACTTTGAATATTCTCATAAAGTATTAAAGTATATTTCCACCGTAAGTTGATAGTGATAATTGTAAGGTCAGATAGAAGAAGTGCATATCAGTGAAAAATCTTTGGTCTGAAAGTATTGGCTGAGCGTACTGTACCGTTCTTGTGTGTAGTACAACTGCACTTCTCCTATCACTTTGTTCCAATGGATACAACTCATTAAGTTCGTTCCAACCCTCTCTTAGAGCAAGCAACCGTTAGATCAAACCCGCAAGTTTTGCATCAATCTTTTACTCTCATCCGTGAGAATGTGGTCATAAAACAATTTTCAACTATTAATTATTCCCATTCAAACGACCTCTCAAGATTGTAATCATCAGTGAATGCTCTTCAAGCATCAAAAATTAAATCTATTTACATGATAGATTGAGCTGTCACATTTAGAAAGAATTACCCAGTAATTCCGTAGGGTTACCTTAGTAAGTATTGACTCACTAGAGTGGTGTTAACTGGATAATAAATGTCACTATTCGGCCCGATACTAGACATTTTGATTTTTTTCAAGTGCCAACTAAATTGAGTTAAGTAAGAGCGAAAGGTCTTTTGTCGGTTTGGGGTCGCCTACAAATTGTATGGGATATGATCCCACCAGACGCACGTATAAGTGGAATAAAAAAAAAGGTTTGGCTTCCATGCTCTTTTAGTGTGAATTTTTATTTTTGATTTTGAGAGTAAATATTGTGTTCATCTACAAATTTATCTTTCAATTGAATTTTCTGCATACCCGGCTCTGACCTCCAGATGTCTGGATTCACTCAAATAACTGGCCAGACCAGATACTCAGCCAGTCCGGATATCCGGAAATACTACTCTAGAGTAGATTACTATCAATGTAAACAGAGAGACAGGTATGGACAAGAGGCAGAGTTTACCTGGTACTAGAGCTTTTGTATCTTGCGATGATGTAATCTTTATCACGGTAGAGCTCGTTTCAGAAGTGTAGGCGCACCTAGACCATAATCTTTGGCCAATTTTTGATTTTCATTCCTTCAAATCAAAACAAAACTTGCCTCCAACTTTCAATGTTTGATTTTTAAGCGTTCCTCAATGAAAATCCAACACTTGAATTCATTTTCATTAATTTTCACTTCGTAACATGAGAAATTATGCTGAAAAATTCCAAAGATTATCGGTCTAGATTTGCCTACACTTCTGAAACGATCTCTACTGTAAGTATAGCACACTGCTTGACTGTGTACACAACTTGCTGGGCTCCCAGCACTGTGGCTGATAGGAAATCAAGAGTCTGCGATGTAGCCATAATCTTGCTGATAGCTTAGGTTTCTCCTCCTGTCCATACTTGTTCCTCCATGTACCTTGGCTTACAAGTTTACCTCAATAATAAAACCGAACTTACACAGTTGTTCTGAGATCCGATAGTATTCAGGCCTGGGTTAACTCCTTGTTTCAAAAGCATTTGTTTTTTCACTTGGAGGTCCTCAATTAATTTTCTATTTGCTATTTCTGAAATCAAAGGAGAGAAAAATATTATTGAAACATGGAGGAATAGACAAAACAACATTTAGAAACCCAACAGTAATTCAAATTAGTACAGCAAAGTTCCGGCAACAAAACATGCAGAGAAAATCAAACATTTTCAAACAAGAAGCAAATTGAGCCCCCCACAGATCCCGCCCAGTGGCGCACCCAGGATTGGGGGGGGGGGGGGCTAAAAAGTAAATAAAATCGATTTGCAATGCATCACTAAATACGGAGTGTGGCGTTCAGCTATAGACCAGCCCGGAAATTTAATCTAGGTTTGGGGGGCTACAGCCCAAAAACCCCCTCCCCCCTATCGGTGCGCCACAGGGGTCGGTAGAATAGGAAGGTTTCAAATAAAAATGTTGCCATTGAACTCAAAGGATTTTCCGAAGTTGTTTTTGAAAATTTAAACAAGAATCAAATATGATCAGTTAAGTTGAGGGTAAAGTAAGTAATTACCTACAGTGCATAATGGTAGGTCAAAAACTTTCTTTAAAAAAGCAGACCATGCATCCAAGCATCAATGAGTCCAGTGATTACACAATGAAAAACAAGCGGTCTGGTACATTAAATTCAAAAACACATTCAAATTAGAAAATTCTGCATAATCCAATGAGCCTCTACCACAGTATACAGAGGAAATTGTTGCTTTTAACACATCACTAGATCAGACAAGTGAAGATGCGTCAGTGAGCAAGTTATTTAGGAAGAATTTTGACTTCTAAAGGGCATTTCAGAAGTGTTGGCTGCTGACATCTCTTCGTTTGCACGCAAAGTAGGCCGGTTCTGCGCCTATCGCACAGGCAAGGGGTTGGGGGGGACCACACTCCCAAACTTCAGTTGGCATAGCGGACAGAAATGCGTCCGTCTGCGCATGTAAATAAAGAGCTGTCAGCGGCCAACACTTCTGAAACAAGCTATAGCAAGCCAACTGCTAAGCTACGTATCTTTAATGTTTGTTTCCAAGGCCCATGAATAACATGTCAGTTTGGGTGTGCTGTAATCTCAGCTTTCAGATGATACACAAAAGAAAAAAAAAACCAAATCTATTCCCGATTTGATTTAAGAACATTGTTCTCTTCCCGAATCAGGAAGCCCTTGAAGATTGCATATCTGCCGGGCTGACTCATTAATTACAGACCTTGATGTGTTTCCAGACATAGTGTACAGTAATCATCAAATTCTAGAACTCAGCATGCAGCGAGCGTCTGCCATGCTGGGCAATTACAAGCAAGACTGTGCTTGGACGCTGAGTCGATAATGCTTTTAGAAGGACTCTCCACTGGTTATGATCCGTTCTCCAGAGCCAGCAGTTAGTTCGATCGTCCATAATCACTCTTCTGATTCATGAACCAAGTATTCAGAAGGATGATGGAGCATAAAAAAATGTTCCTACATAAAGGTTTGCCTCGAAGCACAGAATGTATGGGAGAGTGCAGACAACTAAAACAGCCGAAGTAAATGGCAAAAAAGACATCAGATTGAAAATAAACAGGGGGAAAAGATTCAAGGATACATACCCCTAGCATTTTGAGTGGTAAAAGCCATTTCTTTCCGCGCATTCAAACTGCATTTTTGAGCCAAAATCAGTACTTCGAGAAACAAAACATGTTTACTTTTTTGATTGATGACTGGGTTAAAGCATAGACATATAAGAACCCTAGATTGGACATGAAGCCGTTGTTTGGAAGAAAAAAGCAGGGTGGAAGGGTAGTACGCAACTTGTGAACTTGCAATGCCGCAACCTGATTTACCTAATCTACCTTGCTGATTTACGGTAATTTGTATTGTGCTAGAAATGTCGGAAATGCAATGGATTAATGGAATGAAGTAAATGGGAAATAAAACTTTCTTGAAAAGCAAATCATTGGAAAAATCATTTTCCCATCTTTCTTTCATTGTGATACTGTCCCACTCTCTGTACTCACCCTGTATATCAGGTTGCCTACCGATCTAACCGAGTTGGTACTTGTGTTATGTCTTATGTTTTGTTTAGTCTGTGTTGCGACATGTCGAAATGTCGATTATCCCGGGTTACGATACGTTCTTGTACGATTTTAAGTTTTTATTAGTCTTTATTGTGTAAAATCATCTACTGAGATCATGGATGACAAAATGAATTTAGACAGCATCATTGGCATGGGCCTTGAGGTACGTTGTAATTCACAATTCACTTCTTTCGATCTTCTATCAGATTCTAACCTCAAACCCGGCGGGGTGGTATTGGTCGTTTCACATGATCCTGAAACGATACCTTTGTCAGGTTGTTATGTGATTGTGTATTGACTTTTTTAAAACCACAAGCATGCCACTGGCGTAATTTTTTTACACAGTCGCACTGTCCAGAGTTAACTCTTTTAAGCGTTCAAATGTGCCTGAGTCAAGCAAGAACGGAAAGCCTTGTTTCCAATGAGACGCAAGGCCACGCAACAATGTAATGCAATGGAGTCAAACCATGTACAAAGGATGCTAGAGCAGGACCCTTTTGAGTATCGGGTTCTGAAAGAAAGCGGTGCGTGCTACTGAACCGCATCAAAATGCATCGATGAGCGGTTGGTTTACGCAGAGTTTTGACTCATGGCTAATCAATCGCTCACCGATGCGCTCTGATGTGGTTTTTGGTAGCACACATCGTTACTCGGCAGAACCTGATACTCGAAGTGGTTCTTCTCTATCATTCCCAACGCATCGTAAAGGCCTTGTGTTTAAATGCAGTGATAGGTCAGAGTTGAGAACTGTTCAGATTCATGAGTTGCTGTGTGGCAGAGCCAAAATCAGATCACCTTGTCCCCTTTGCAAAGGTTTGCACGAGAGCCCATGCACATCATTTGATGTGGATTTTTTGAAACCCTGGATGCTGTCTGTCAAATCAGAAGCAGTGCATTTCAAGAGCTTTCATTGAGAGCTTGCAATCAGAGGCTAGTGTGATGCTCTAAGACGTTTTTTAATATTCACCACCTCTATTCGAAAGCATCTTTTACTGTCGGGTATGAGTGCAAATCCTAGGCTCAGAACTTTTTGAGGAACAACAGACACTGAAAGATTTCCGACCTATTGTCATGTGTTGATGAGTGTTTGGTCTCACCGTTGCGAACGCTTTTCGCTCCTGATTTGCCAGGTGGGGCATATTTTTCTAGGTTTGCGTGATGAAATGGTGAATTTAGAATCTCATCACTGGTAAATTGGTATTATTACCGATCCTCCAATTTGCTCCCAAAGCTGCCTATAAATTATGCTTCAAAACTGTGCGTCATGTCCTTTTTCAAACACAAAGATTTGCTCAGCGTTGATTGGTTCAAAACATTGTGAATTATGCGGTGAGCAGAGAAAGGCTTTTCTTAGGAAAGCTACTTTTATCACTTTGAATCTAATCTCCAAATGCACCATAACTTTTCATGTAATCATTTTCATCAATTTTTGTAATTCTATCAGTTTCCGATTACATGATATGAGACAGCTGAATGTAACCTACAATTGTGAATTGACTTCTAAGATACTGTTTTTTTAGTAGGGTTGTAAGTAATGGACTGGACAAAGAAAATGAAGCATTCTATTGTTTTGCCTTTATATGATAGTGTTTCTAAACAGTCTTGTTCAAGCTGTGAAAATTTGTTATTTAGGGAAAGGACACATACCTATCAAGTACTGTCGACGAATTAAAGATTGTTGCAAGATTTTCATGAGCTAAGTTTCGCCTTAAGACTTGACAAATTTCTTTAAACCCCCCAAATATCGCCCTAGGTGCTGTCGGGGGCTTTTGAAAATATCAAAAATAAAAAATTTGGGGTCAGTTCCCCATCTGCCTTTTTTGTTTCAAATCATTTAGTTCTGGAGTTTTCCAGGAAAATGCCCTATCCGGGTGGTTGGCTCACCCTGTACCTAGAATATTTCCATCAAGGGAATCAAAGCGACCACTGCCACAGTTATGTGTGTAAGCGTGAGACGGATCTGCAATCTGCATCGGCTCTTCCACCCCACTACTCGCACTGACCACTCGCCTGCAAGGTGTGGGGAGTATTGAGAGTGGCCGAACGTGAACCTTTAGGGCAAAACTTAGCTCGTCAAAATATTGTGACAATCTTTAATTCGTCGATAGTACATGTTTTTTTTTTTTTTTTTCTTGTAGCTATTATGTACTAAGATATTGATTTTAAATGTAAATTAAAGCTGTACAACTTTTTTCTCTTTGTAATCTTTGTTTTGATATTTTTCGATTATTTTTTCAGGCTGTGATCTCTGAAAACATGCATGTAATTGATAACTATGCCTCCTTTCTTCCAATGTCAGAGTAAGTAATTTACTTCATTTTTTTGTAATGGGTCTGTTGCTAACTTTGGCTGTGGAGGGTTATTTCCGTCGTAAAATTGTGTGAAAATCACATTGAAAGCATCATAAAATCTCAAAATTAATAATTAATTAACTATGTTTTGTCATATTTGAATTCTGTTTGCACACTCGAAATGTGCTCACTCTGATTCTGTTTTTTGATATCTACGAGCTTTTTATTTGTTGAAACAGCAGCTATTTCTAAATTTCTTCGATGGCAAGTTCTGGCATAGGATGGTCATTGCAGTTGGGCACCTCAGAAGATGGTCAACCGCAATGACCATCAAGCACTGAAACTTGACATTGAAGAAATTCGGAAATCACGGTTTTAAGGAATAGAAAGCTCATTGCGGTTGAAAAACATAATCAAAGGCGGCACATTTTGAGCGTGCAAACCGAATTCAATTACGAAGAAACATATTTACGGAACAAAATAATCAAAATTGCCATCGCAAAGGCAAACTAAAATACAGCTAATGCAACACTTGTGTTTCCAGCACGCCAGAGAGGTTTTTTAATGCTCAATCCATCGGTTTTCTTTGAAACATGAGCGTGCTGAACAAATAGTTTAGCTGGTTAGACCTTACTTTACTACTTTTTTTTTTTCATTTTTTGTGTCAAAGTTTTCTTATTTATTCCTCCTTGGTAGACTGCGTTCAAATATCTTCACTGCTGCAGATTTCAAATTGAACCCACTCATCACATTTTTTTTTACATAAAAAAAATCATTTTGATTAAATTAACCAGATTACAATCTAGCATGGATCATCTCTTGAATTCCCATTTTTTCTTAATTTGTGCTCTTGTTATTTTCAGTGAAAAATACCGTAAAATCAAGGAAAAGTTATTCAATATGGAGGTAATGAGGTATGAAAAAAGTTTTATAGAGCAAATTCTGTCGGATAATGACAACCTAAGGAAATCAAGAGAGAAACTCTTGGAACTTTGCCGACCATTGGCACAGGTAAGACACTGATCAATTGAAGCTTATAATTTCAAAACCAGCAATATCCATCCCAAATTTTTCATGACTGCATGCAGCTTTTACATTTTTAAAATTGGATGAAATGCACCTAACTTTACGCTGAGGTTTACTAATTATCATCCATACTCCATATCGGAGCCCAAGCAATTTTGAGGTTCGGTCTAGTGGTAGGGATTTTACATAGGCGCCTATGGGGATCAACCGGTTTTTTTAGATTTTGACCCTTTTCTGATCGATTCCATTAGCTGAACCAAGTTATTTCTCTTGATCTACCGAACAATTAAAAAAAAAAAATGATAAAAGAATTTGGAAAAAATTTCAATTTTTTTTTTAAAATTGGTTTGCTTAAAGAGAGGAGCAAGATCCCTACAAGCAAAATAATTATTTTTTTGGCCGGGCAAAGGGTCAAAATATCTAAAAACCGGGTAACTTCCATGAGCCCATGTAAAATCCTGGCCACTGTGACCCAATCTCAAAATCACACAGATACCGAAATTTATCATGATATTGGTTTACTTCATTTAAGAGCAATGGGTCTGTTGCAAACTTTTGCTACAGCGATATTCATTGTTAAATCTTAAGTAAAATCACATGAAAAGTCCATTGGTGGTAAGTAATAGAAAGTCATAAAATGCAGTATGAAACTCACGAGAGGCGTTTAACTGAAACCCAAGATGGCGGTAAAATATCGAGCAACCTGTGTGCACGCACTGTGAACATCCATGATGGCCAACGTTAATAACCTCACAGCATCGGAGGTTATGAGTTTGTTTGCGTTGTGATTGGTTGTGATCGATGTTGTGAGGTTGGCCATCTTGGATGTCCATGGCGCTTGCATGCAGGTTGCCTGATATTTTACCGCCATCTTGGATTTTAGTTAAATGCCTCTCGTGAGTTTATTATTGCATTTTATGACTTTCTGCTGCCACCAATGGACTTTTCACGCGATTTCACGTGAGATTGTTCATTCAATAGAGCTGTAACAAAAGTTTACCGCAGACCCATTATGGCAGAGCTATGCAGGTATCATGAGAGATTCCTTTCTAATTTTTCTCCCTCTCTCTCTCTCTCTGTAGAAACACGTATGGAAAAGTCTCAAATTTGATAGGAATCTCCCATGGTACTAGGGTTGCACCGGATATCCGGCCGGATATGACGGTATCCGGCCGGATATGACGGTATCCGGCCGGATA
Organism: Trialeurodes vaporariorum; assembly: GCA_011764245.1. NCBI lineage: Eukaryota > Metazoa > Arthropoda > Insecta > Hemiptera > Aleyrodidae > Trialeurodes > Trialeurodes vaporariorum. The sequence goes on along the minus strand of VMOF01000002.1, from coordinate 15,706,251 downwards.
TGACGGTATCCGGCCGGATATGACGGTATCCGGCCTCCCCGGATATCCGGCACGGCCGGATATCCCGAAATCCGGTATCCGGCGATTATCCGGCCGAAATATCCGGCGGAGCCGGATAAGCCGGATATTTCGAAAATTGAGCGGAAAACCTTTTTTTTTCATTAAAAACAGAAAAAAATTGATTTTACCTTCTCTACCTCTAGGATTTGATTTTTTGAGTATGATCTACATTCTAAGAGAAAAATGTAGAGGGCCTCCCCACCCCCCCCCCCCTTCAAGTTATCTATATTGCTCCAATAGGCTCAGTGGCAGACATTTAAATAATTATATGATATGGTAGGTACTGCAGTTTGTTTGAGGAAATTACAAGAATGAGAGTAGGAATGATTTGGCATTTGATAGTAAATTATTGTTCGATGGTGCATTCTCGCGGGAGATTAATAAGGTTTTCCGTTGAATATGGAAGAAAACCCGCAAATTTAAAAAAAAAAAAAAAAAAAAAACGAGAAAATATTCGGCCGGGCATTAAAAAATCGTCAAAGTCGAAAAATTTGTCTCTCAATTATAGCGCTCCACTGGATCCCAAAAATTCGGCCGGATATCCGGTATCCGGCACTACTATCCGGCCGGTATCCGGGTATCCGGCGTTTCTGCTATCCGGTCAATATCCGGTATCCGGGTATCCGGAAAAATCGATATCCGGTGCAACCCTACATGGTACCTGCGTTGCTTCGTCATAATGTCTTTAACTTTAAAATCATTTTGTGAGTCTGTAAGTGAGTTTTTTAATTCTATGTATGCTCATCATAATTTTTACTAGTTTTTATGCAAGAATTAACTATTCAATTGATTATATCAAATTTTATCCGTGCAAAGCAGGTCAGCAGAATTTCTGTTTTGTTCGATTGCAGGACTATCACATGTAGTGGACAAGAAATTGTATTCTCATGGTGCGCAGGTGATCCCATAGAAAGTGTCACCATGAATGACTAAATTTTGCTGAAATCGCAGAAAAATAGGATTGTTTTTCAATTGACCTAGTACTGTGCAAAAACTGTGATAGTTTTTTGCCCAGAAAAAAGAAAGTTTGCACTAGTTTGAAGGATTCTGAGCGTGAGAACATTCAAGATATTTTATTGTAAATATGTAGCTCCTGGACTCATTATGACTCATTATTTTTTGAGAGTCTGCATTTAGTTTTCTAAGATTTTCATCGCCCGTGAAAGATATTGCATTATCTGTGCAGCATTGGAATGTTCATTTCGGCTCTTTCCCCCAGATTCTCACTTGTTTGCATGCGTAATTGATTTTAAGTCTGTTCTCTAAGTGTGGGGAATCATGGTCATTTTTTTCTGATTTTTTTTTCATCAAAGATCTTTCAACAGTTTGGAATCTTTTCTTATGGTTTTTCATTTTATTCTTGTTTTTCCTGCAGCAAAATAGAGAGTATTCTAAACAGCTGGAAACTCTAAAGCGGCAGTGTGACAATGCAAATCGAATGTGCGTTGCTTGGAAGCATTCAAAAGATGAAATGTATTTGCTCTACAAAAATACTGAGAGGGAACTAGAAGAGAAAACTAAGAAACTTGAAATCATGGAAAGAAGTTTAACTCAACTAAGAAGACTGAAAAATCGGAAGAAGAAATATAAATTTGGTAAATTTAGTACCTAGAAAAATAATTTTCACTCAAATTAATTTTTTCTATTTCTTTTTTGTCTTTAGGATTCTGACTCTATAAAGAAACAAACTCCTCTAAAATTCAAAAGATTTTTGTGTTCCCAAAAGAAATTAAATCTGTCTCCTCAGACTTACCGGGGCACCGATCACCCAACGCCTTGTTTGGAGCTACTTAGAACATCCAACTTGATTGTTATAAATGTCTTTTGGGTTAAAAAGATCTCTGCGACAATAATTCCAATCAATGGGGCAGTTGCAAGGGTCTGAAATTTTGTGTTTATTGTAAGGAAAAAGATAGTACTTGATGAGCTGAAAACAATGGTGCCTTTGATTTTTTCCCAGAAGTCCCGGTTTTGGAGATACACACATGTAAAGTTGTAAAAAATTGTGCATAGTGACTTCACTACGCAAAAATTCCATTTAAAACCATCTACTTTAGGCCTAAATCCCATCTCTAGAACAATGGGACTTAATTAAAAACGATAGGCATCTTTATTCTCAGCTCATCAAAACACTTATTTTTAAATTTTTTAATTTTCTTTTTAAAAAACGCAATATTTCAGACCCTTGCAACTGCCCCATTGGTGGCCTAGTATACAGAACTAACAAATATGCCAGCAAGAAAAAAATGTATAAAATTATGACCTTTCATTCCATCAATCCTATGAAAAATTTTCTAATTAGGTTGTTTAATTTGCTTTAGACTCTACAAAAAATCAAGAAATTTCCTCTGATGCTGTGGATGTGTCAAATAGTTCCTACTCTAAAAATGCAGTTACCTCAGAATTGAATTCAACAAATTCACTGCTGAAAGGAAGCAGTCCTGTTTCGAACAAGTGAGAATTTAATTTTTTTTAAATTCAGTCTAAATTTTACTATCAAATGTATTTAAGACAGCTCCTCTTACTTATAACAGCTTCCCTCCTTGTGTTACTTATATTAGAGACAAGATGCACAAAAAAAAAAAAAAAAAAAAAAAATTGGTGAAGATGTTTCGGCTCAAATCGCTGTCATTTTCAATTAAAAAATTTTGAAAAATGAAAAAAACTTCTTTCAAAATGTGGACGTAAAAAGTGTGTGTGTTTTTTATTTTTTTAAATTTTTGAGTCGAGTTTGAGTTTTGCTTGAGAATAAGCTTACACCTAATATTGGTAACAGAGACATGATCGCTTGTTCTTGTTTATAGAACTCAAGAAAATATTGAAGTTAAGTTCTTGTGACTAATATCAGTTCTACTAACATAAGAAGAAAGAAAAACTGTAAAAATTTGACTACTGTGTCTCTGATTACCCCGTGATCAATACCTGTGGCGCGATGTCTCAGAAAACGGAGAACTACAATGTTATATTTTGCTTCGTAACGGGATGAGTCAGACTCATCTATCCATGTCACTCCAGTGATTCATACATTTGTTCCAGCTGGTTTTACAGTGGAAAGAAATCATAGTTTTGATTGAGTTGTACAAAAAAAATTCTTTGACTGTTTCAGCCAAAACCAATGTAGTACTATAAGTGAAGATGAAATTTCCTCCGATGAAGAAACATCACAAACTAAACCTAGTAGAATCAACTCACAAATAGATTGTGTTGGGGACACAGTTGCTTCCTCTTCTACTACAGTAAAGGAAGGAAGTAAAATACCCACCAGCTCGAATGGCGCTACAAACTTAGCATCTCCTATATCAACGGTGAGTTAGCGTCAGGTCTTTTTGAAAAGATCCGCTATTATTTTACTTTAAAAAATGTCTAATTTTATTAATCTCAGATCATTGGGGTTGGCCAAAAGAATAATGTATTTGATGTTGAGATAGCTGTAGTCTGGAGAAAGACTGATGCCTTGCAAAGGGTCAAGGCCAGGCCTGCGCGCTCAATAAAGAAAAATGGATCAAAGAAAATTTTTCTGAAAATGCCAAAATTTCCTGATCCGTCAAAAATTTTTGAAATTTTGAAGGTTCAAAATTTTGTAAATATCCTCAAATCTTATTTTTTTGTTTGAAAATGTGATGAAAAATTTGAAAACTTTTAATCGAATGAAATAAAACTTTAATAGTTTGTTATTTTGATGGAAAGAAAAATTTGTTTAAAATCTATTTGTTCGTAAAGAATATAAGTGGTCCTGTTAGCCAACAGCTTATTATTGTTTATTTATTTATTTTTCCAAATTAGTACATTCAACAAATAATGTTATAGTACAGATCATCACAATTAGTGTTCAATCAGATATAAAAGTAAAAGCTTCTGAGGCTTAAACTTGACCGGGCTGGCTACCACCACAATTAAAGTTTAAATTTATTGTAATTAAAATTTATTAGAATTAATAAATTGTTGATGACTATTATTTGTAATTTCAGAGTTAATTTAAAGGAATCGCCAATTATTTTTCCCTTTTTTTCAGGCCACAAAAACCAAATCGAAGAAAAACAATGTAACTTCACCGAAAGATAAATCTTCTAACCACTCCATCTCTTGGGATAGGAAACTAGAAAACGATCGCTCATCTACAAATGCATCTGACCATAACTTTAATTGTAAGTATAGCGCAATATTTGTGGGTTTATATGAAATATAGAATCTATGAAGTTGATTAATAAGAGCTGAGGGAGGATAGCTATCCCTAAGTCAGCAAAAAACTTGCCTTTCAAAAGAGATGCTTTTTCTGTTGTTCCATTTAACTGAAATCACGCCTATGAATAGCATATCCATGATGCAACTGTCATTTGTTTGTAACCTTGTGTGTATTTTGCTATTTTCAGGGTCGTAGTTGCTCCTCAACTAAAACCCATCTACCATCACTCTATTTTCCTTCTTTATTTTTATTGGATATTCACCCTTACTTTTGAAATAATATTGTCTCTATTGACCAACTATCTCCATTCTAGGTTTGAATGACAACAATTTTGATCCTGTATTTGACTCTGTGGATGATTTCAATGATTTTATTGATGACTCACCTCCCAGAATCAATTCACCACCTCCAAGAGTGATCGTCTCACCTGAACCGTAAGTGCAGTCTTTGGCAAACCTAATTATCCCTATTTCTGGGCTTGTACTCATAATTTGTCCCAGGAAGTTTGTAAAAATGTTGGGACCAACACCTTTCCAAATTTGAGATTTCAGTTTTTAAAAATGCAGTTTTCTACACTCACAATGGTTAAGTATTGTCTAACCAGCCCCATGTGCTGCAGAAGGAGTCATAGGCAAGTGCCAGCGTGCTTGATTAGTGAATGTGGGGTCACAGGTCCTACAAAGGGGCAAGATTTTACAGTTATTCTTGGTTCTTATTACTGTATTAGTTATTACCAGAGACAATAGAAACCACGCACTACCTATCTCGCCCGGATAGTGGCAACTTTTTTTTGGGGGTCGCAACAAAGCAACGTCCAATAGCTTCTATATGGACTGTTGAGCAAAAATGTTGCTGTCAGTAGCCAATCAGAGCAAAGCATCAATGTTTTGGTCGTTGGTCAACAATCCACTTAGGAGCTGTTGGATGTCGTTCCCCATTTGATTTTGTTGAGTCCTCGAAAATAAAATCAATCAGCTAGTGCGTGGTCTCTGATTTCTCTGGTTATTACTTACCTTTTAATTTACCTTAAGGTGATTCCAGGCAAAACTTTTCCAGATTTCAATCCGATGGATAGCGCCACTAGTCACTTTTTGGAAAAGTCGTGTTTTTGGCGTTTTAAAATGAAACCATAGATAAAACGCAAAATCCAATTATGTCAGCACCTGCAAAATTTTTTTATGGATTTTTTGAGCCGAAAATGAGCAAAATTAGTTTAAAATTAAAGCCGTAAATTATGAAATTCGATTCGCCATAAGCTTAGTGAGTGAGAGTGAGCGCGAATGATGATACGTCTATCTGCATCACTCGCACTCATTGCGGCTTACAGAAAGTTTCATATTTCATAATTTCCGGCTTTATTTTTGAGTGTTTCAGCTTGAAACTTTCAGGATATCTTCCTGAAGTATGCTCGAAGGTGCTGACGTTCCTCAAAGTTGTGTTTTTAGCGTGAGTCCGTCAAATTTAGCAAAAAACTGTTGACTTTTTGAGCAGCGCGATGTGGTGTCCACATTCGGAACTAATCGACCCTGGAATCATCTTAACTAGTTAACTTTATGAAACCACAGAGTTCAAAGCTCATAATTTTAATGGTGACTGTAAATTCTTGTAAATTCTTTTTGCCGTGAAACAATGTTGCTACCTCTCCTCCTCTGTTCCTCTTTTGTATTCAGCCCATACGTAAAGAAAATCTCAAAATCTTTTTATGCTTTTTGTTCACAGACCGAATCCTGCCGTGGTCAATCTTGGCAAGAATAAGTTTCAGGCACCTTTTATACCTCCTAGCACTTCTCCTCAGGTATTTAAGTATTTTATTTTGTAAAATCTCATTGAGTTGGGGCTTTAGTGAGTCAACATTTTTGTTCTGCCAAACTAAACCTTCAGGTCTATCAAACCTTTCTTTAAGATAATGATTTTAGTTAGATTGGCTGTTCGGAAAATATGTTGATGCATAACTTACAATATTATCAAAATTTAGAGAATTACGGCAAAATATTCTGAAAAAATGTGTTTTCTAAGAAAAAACTTGATGCAAATTTCTGCAGTGATGGAAGTGTATATTTATTTTAATTACACCCCCTTAAGAATAATACGTTCTGGATCATCGACTCAGTGGCATTACATTAGGATCGTTGACAATTAGCCAGCAGAATAATTTGATTTTTGGAGAGAAGTCACAATATAAATATTAAATGGCAATTTTTTGTTTTTATCAAATTCAAGAAACAAGTAGATTCATCGTCCGATTAGTGATCCCATCACTGATCTGCAATCTATCTTCTATTTTGCATCCTATTCTATCATTCTATTTCTGCTGCAATTCTAGAGATTTATGTGGTTTCACTTCAAATTTTTATCTCTAAAAGCAGCTCAATTTTTGTGCTCGAGTTGTTTCAGCTACAAACTTCAAATGGTTCTTTTTATTTTTTACAGATTCAACCCCCTATAACATTGCATCCATCGAAAATGAAGTCGCCATTCAAATCACCCGGATCCTCAAAAAGCAGTCCAGTGTTGAATAAGAAATCACTTTCCAAAAAACTATCTCCACCCGCAGTGGGAAGAGAGTTGAGGTCCAAATCCAGATTATCTGAATTAAATAGAGGCAAAGCATCAAGTAAAGAATCCAATCTTGTGCCGCTAGTTAGAAGAGGTTTGAGATCTAGATCCAGTAGAGTATCTGAATCAAACAAAGATGAAGAATCCTGCAATGCATCTGATCTGATGCTTCTAGTTGGAAGGGATTCGAGATCCAGATCCATGAGATTATCAGAATCAAGTAAAGATGAAGAATCTTGTGAAGAATCCGATAGTGTGCCGCCAGTTGGGAAAGATTCGAGATCTAGATCCAGATCGTCTGAGTTGAGCGTAGAAGAAAAATCCTGCAAGGAATCCAATCTCATGCCGCCAGTTGGAAGGGATTTGAAATCCAGACCCAAGAGATTATCAGAATCGAGTAAAGATGAAGAATCTTGTGAAGAATCCCATAGTGTGTCGCCAGTCAGGAAAGAACCAAGATCTAGATCCAGGAGATCATCTGAGATGAGCAAAGAAGCAAAATCCTGCAAAGAATCCAATCTCGTGCTGCCAGTTGGAAGGGATTTGAGATCCAGATCCAAGAGATTATCTGAATCAAGTAAAGATGAAAAACCGGACAATAAATCTGAAAAACTTGCTCAAAAAGATACTTCTCGTAAAATCATTAACTGTAAGTCTGAAAGTTTCCTTTAATTTTTAAAATATGGACACTTGGTTGAAGATGACTAAAAAAGATCATAAGTGGCGTTTGCCTTGCAGGCAGAATCTAAGAACAGAGAATGAGAGGTGGATTCAATGCGTCGCCTATCATACACACACTTTTCCAAGTGCAATTTCCACTCGAAAGCGCGTAAAAAACAGAAAATTCCAGTTTTCTGGACATTTCGCATTTTTTGCAGTTTTAAATGGGAAATTTAGCATGTGATTTTGTGTTACGAGGTAGATTTTGCGCTATTCGCCTGGTAGGCCCAATTTTGCGCTTTGAATTTGCAATTGGGAGCGTGCGATCTTTACTTCTACCTGGGTCTCAAGCCCTTCTATTGCGTACATAAAGTATCTCCGCAATTTCGTGGGAACTATATTACTGGTGTCTCTACCAATCAGCACTTGCAGTTTTCTCCTATTAGTATTCTTTAAATTCTTTACTTCTTTTTTGTGTGTTTTTCTAATTAATGCTTTTTTTCTTTAATTATGTATGTTTCTAATGGAGTGATTTGGTTCATTTTTTCATCAGGTGATACGAAACCTAGGATAGATAAAGATAAGGTATTTAGTACTATATTCGATGATTTGGATGTCTCAGATTCGGCTTCCTCCATTGGTGATGATGACTCACCTCCCAGTCCATTTTCAGTTATTTCATCTCAGCTGTAAGTTGTTCATTCCTTGTCCTTCAGCGACTTTATCAAAACTGGTGGTTCAATCTTTCAATGTTTTTTTTTTTTTTTTTCTACTTCTACCGTATATTCCCGCAGATAAGCCGCACACGTGTATAAGCCGCACCCCATATTTTGAGAGGGCAAAAAAAAAAAAAAAAAATAACTCGCGTATAAGCCGCATTTTTTCACGAAAGAAACAGGTGAAAGTAAGGAAGAAAGAAAAGAAACAAGTAGAAAATAAGAATTTTTTTCCCAAAGAAGAGAGAAAAAGTCTCTATAATCAGCGGAGAGAGCAAATAAGTGAGCCATGAAATCAGATCAAAGGATCGCCCTCTGTGCAGGTGCAGCGTGCATCGATGCATCATGTTGACAGCTTGACAAGTGGTTACAAGGTGTTACGCAATATGATCAAACAAGTGATCGGTCTGAGGTGGCGCTCTCTCCCTCCAGTCTACGGCGCGTGCCGGCTCACGCGTGGCGCCAAAAAGACGCGTGCCATCCCAGGCTTCTAGGTTATGTTATTGTTTACAGATACCGATCATGCACCTTTCGTCTCTGGAATTTTACGACTCGTAGATTCGTAAACTACTTCGCGAAAAACGAAGTTAAATGACAGTAATATTGGTTCTTTCCGCCTCGCATGCGTGTTAGAAGCGATCATATACGTTCACCTGCGTAAAACGCGTCAAAATCAGCGATTAATGGTCTTGGATATGGGATGTCCCGCGCATAAGCCGCACCCCGATTTTGAGAGGTCGAAAAGTGGTTTTTAGGTGCGACTTATCTGCGGGAATATACGGTACTTCTCTTTTCTCCCTGCTCTTTTAATTTAATTTTAGAAATGTAATAAAGGAGAACTGAAAGAAAATTGGAAAAATAAGGAGAAAAAGGAAACAAACAAAAAACGGAAAACCAAATTGCTGGTAGACCTCGCTGGTTGTGAATTTATTTTCAAACTACAAGGAGAAAAAAATTCGGTTATGAGAACTAAACTTCGGCTCTTATAGAACACCGAGGTGTTTGATTACAGTAACCAAAGTTTTCGGTTGTGAGTACCGAAGATTTTGATAATTGTGACTAATACTTTGACTCACAATTCGTTCCTACTGAAGACTTTGGTACTCCTAACTAAAGTTCGGTACTCACAACCGAAAACTTTGGTTACTGGAACCCATCTCCCTCCATGTTCCGTATGATCCGAAGTTTTTTTTTTCCGCGTAACTTACAAGGGGAGGTCACAGCTGAACCACCTCTCTCATGGTTCAATTTTTGCATGAAGGTAGTCCTAAGGATGCTTATTAATGCCTACTTTTTGCGAATGGGCCCTCAAAAGCTCTAAAAAAGCTTTCAAAAGGGCATGGGGTTTATACAGGGTGTTTCTAAAACTTGTCATCCTTTCTACCATGTGTTTTTGAGGTCAAAATAAGACTTTTTTTTTCCTATCAACATGTGTCCAAAAATGCCCTTCTTTTGAGCTACAGCCCCCCAAAGTTTTAAAAAATTGTTGGTTTTTTTGGAATATCCACCAGATTTATGAACCGAATGTCATGAAAATTGGTGTCCCGAGGTACTATTACGTGCAGAATCCATTAATGACCTCGAGAAATTCAGAATTGAGGTCTGACTGTACTTTTCAGGCAATCTTATACCTTCAACGACACAAATTTTATGTTACGGAATGGAAATTTGAAAAATAAATAATGAAATCAGAAGGGAAAAACTCTTAGAAAGATATTTGGTCCTCTTTGTTTTAGTCGATACGACGCGTATTAAGCGAGATAATCGCTGCACAAGGTGGAAAAGTCAGCGCTTTTATCACGAGGAGCGGCAGGAAGTATGCAACCCGCCACTCCGCTGCCACTTCGGGCCGCCCGCTACAGTAAAAGCGCTGACTTTTCCACCTTGTGCAGCGATTATCTCGCTTAATACGCGTCGTATCAACTAAAACAAAGCGGACCAAATATCTTTCTAAGAGTTTTTCCCCTCTGATTTCATTATTTATTTTTCAAATTTCCATTCCGTAACATAAAATTTGTGTCGTTGAAGGTATAAGATTGCCTGAAAAGTACAGTCAGACCTCAATTCTGAAATTCTCGAGGTCATTAATGGATTCTACATGTAAAAGTACCTCGGGACACCAATTTTCATGACATTCGGTTCATAAATCTGGTGTATATTCCAAAAAAACCAACAATTTTTTAAAACTTTGGGGGGCTGTAGCTCTAAAGGGGGGCATTTTTGGACGCATGTTTATAGGAAAAAAAAGTCTTATTTTGACCTCAAAAACACATGGTAGAAAGGATGACATAAGTTTTAGAAACACCCTGTATTGCAAGAATTGTGCTACTCTTTCATTGGCGCAGTGGGCTGCAGCACGCACTCTCATTTATGCAGCCCATGTTCAAGTTCCATGACGGAATGGTAATCATTAGAGTTGGAAATTGGTTAGATTGTTTCCCCAACTCGTTTCTGTTTTCAAAGCTTCATTGCTCTGTTAATTTGAACTTTTGCTTCTCGTTCTAGTTGCCACGACACATTAAATGCTCTCACTTACCAAAAAATTGACAAAATTAATTGCTGTTTAGTTGTGAGCGATAACATTTTTTTGTCTTGTGGCAATTAGTACGAGAAGCAAAAGTTCAAATTTACAGTAAAAAATGATAGGATGGAAAATAAAATGAGGTTCTTTCCCTTATATTTGTTGTCTGCTTGTCTGTAAATGGAAACTTGTAATGTCATTTCCATAAAATATTTTTCAGCCCTGAACAGGAGTCCCAGCTCAAGAGTGATGCTACTAACGTGTCTAACAAGGACTCCTCGCTTTTAACCAATTTATCCTACAAGGTAAGCAAGTTGAATGTTTCAAGTTTTAAACATTTTTTTTTTTTATTATTATTATTATTTTTATTTATTTATGGAGTTGAGGGAGAAGAACTGAAGGAAGAGTTAAACACAGTTGCATAGAGAGAATATTTAAATAAAAATAAAAAAAAATAAAAAGAAATTGGAGCTCCCTACACAAATGTATAAAGAAACGAAGTAAAAATACTAAATAGAGAGTGGAAAGAAAAAGTGGTTTTTTATGAGAAAAGAGAGGACAAAAATATAATTAGTTCGCTTTGCCTCCTTTAGTACTCTGGGTACTTCCTCTCCAATTTTGAGAGTCCCTGGCAGATTTCTGTTACTCTTACCTTTCCTATCCTTTGTTTTGAGAATACTGTGATTGTCTTTCCTACCCCTTTTTTTTTAATGCAGTGCAGTCGTATGCTGTGAAATATCAGCATAACAAACTACCGTGTTTGGGCAGCTGGACTTTACTACTACCTACTACTACTACTATTTTTATTTATTTAATTATAAGTGAGAAATGTATCAGAATAATTGTAATAAGAGAGTGAATTATAAATTTTAAATAATAGAGACAAGAGTTGCACAGATATAAAAAGAGTTGAGAGAGGAAAAAGAGAACAAAATAATAGTGGAGTTGCCCAAATGTATAGAGCATTGAAGAACAACAGCATTGAGAGTTGAATAATATCCTGAAATCTGATGAGATTTTACGTAAGAAAGTGGAAAAAAAAAATTAATCTAGAGCTTTCTACCTCCCTGAATTCCCTAGCTCCCTAGCTGATTCCTTTCCATTTTGAGAGCGTCTGGCTGGTTTGTAACTAAGGAAACTTCATATCCTTAATTCTCTTAAATTTAATTTTTACAGGAAAAATCCCCAAAGATTAAACTCATCCCAACAAAAAGCTCGAAGAAAGGTATCAAGATCAAGGCAAGTTTGGACAAACGTCGTCCTCTTATCAAAGTTGCTGAAACTCGTCTGGACATCGAATTAGAAGAATTAAAAAAGAAGACGAAGAGGAATCGAATTTCAAGAGAATTGAAATCTGAAACAATTGAAACAGACTTACCAAGTGAAGTTTCCGAAAGTGTTGAACTGCTGTGCCCTGTTTTGAACGAGGTTGATTTCTTTGACGCTGGGTCTCTCAAAAATGGTATGATAAATATTATGTGATCCTACTGAACTTGTTTTTGATGTATCCAAAAAAAAAATTTCTCTCGTTAAAACGTTTTGACCATCGGTTTCCATCTGTTTGATACCTAGCCGCAGTTTTTGAAAGAACTATTTTTATTTCATCGCAACATAGTTTTTTGTTTTGATGGATGAATTAAAACTCTCTTCAAGGGGGTTCTGTACTTTCTTCAGCCCCCCAGGTAGCTTATTAAAGGTTTTTTTGCCAGTGTGCATAATCTAATCAGTTATGACAAATTTCACTGTACATAGTTGAAAAACGACACTCAAGTAAAAACTGCATTCAAAGAAAACTGCGTTTGAATGTTTAATTGTGTCTGTCGGCTGTAATATTCCTTGCTCATGCAGATTTATAAGATTGCGTTTTCCAGTTTTATCTTTGTGATGATTAGAGAACTGCCAATAAATCATATTGTAGTATTGTCAGATCTCCAAAAGAAGACCAATCCGCTTTTTGTGTGGGTCCTTGTGTCGTTTCTCCGGTAAACATTATTTTTTAAACCTCACTCACTTAAAACGCTGCAACTTGCTGAACACTCTAGTCATTGATTTGAAAATGTGAGGTTATATATTATTAACATTTTTGAAAGAACTGTTTTTATTTCATTGCAACAGAGTTTTTTGTTTTGATGGGGGGCATTAAAACTCTCTTTAAGGGGGCTCTGTTCTTTCTTCAGCCCCCCAGGTAGCTTATTGAAGGTTTTTGTTGCCAGTGTGCTTAATCTAATCAGTTATGATAAATTTCATTGTACATAGTTGAAAAACGACACTCAAGTAAAAACTGCATTCAAAGAAAATTGCATTTGATCTTGCTGATCAATGTTGATTTTTACTGGCATGTACAAATATAAAGTCATCTGGATCTTTCATGTTTTGTTGTTTCACGGCCGATACAATTACAGGCTGGAATACTGTGCCGATGTGACAACGCTTCGGAGTCTGGATTTCTTGTTCTTTCATAAGGTTACATGTTAATGTCGACAAAGATGTTTTGTTTATCACTCTGTTTAATGATTTGAAATTTTTTGAGCACTTATTTTAGCCTTTCCTCCTTCTATTTTCCTTAACAATTATTTTTAAATAATTTTTTTAAACTGCTTATTACGGGTCTAAAGTTTCCTTGTTTTGCCTATGTTATCTGCCGTCAGGATTTCGGAGTCGCTTTAAACCGTACTAATGGTCGAAAAATGAAGTCAAAGTGAATACAGTAGAAAATTTGGGGGCCTAAAAATTCATAGATGTCAAGTTTACATTTTTTAATCAACTTTTAAGGAAGATATGAAGGGTTACATTTACATGGGGTCTTATGGCGGCAACAAGGTTTCCGGACTCCGACCTTGAAAGTTTTCCGTGTTGCCAACTTCAGTCTTCCAGCCTGTAATTGTATTGGCCGTGGTTGTTTCCATATTTTCTTGGTTTTCTTGTTTTAAGTTTTGTCAATTCCTTCTAAATTTTCCAGGTATTTTTGCAATCAATCTTGATTTGCAAGGACTCAGTGTTTCAACTCCTCCAGACGATGCCTCTTTAAGCAACGTGGGTTCTCCTGACTATGTGACGCCACCTCTGTCACCCATTTCTTCTATGGATGCCAGCCCTTCCCCATCTATTTCAACCATTTTATTGAAATCAAAGTTGTAAGTATTGCAGCAAGAATATTTCATTATTTTCTTGCAATTAAAAGGAGAGACACAAAATGCTTGGCACAAACAGAAAGTTCTTTGTCAGTGGCCTAGATTTTTTTTGCGTGACTTTTCACTCCTTTAATAACCAAACCGTCTATCCAAAAATGTTGGTTCATCAGTTTAATAATAACAATAATAATTTTTATTTATACATTTGAGCCTAATGCATAGAGCTTTCGTACTCGTCAAAATTTCCCTAGTTCAACATTTCACTTAATTACTTGAAATTGCTTGTGTGTAATATTTCACCCATCTTTGCAATATTTTATATTTATTCTTCATTGTGGGTGCGGATAATTCTTTGGGGCAAATTTCCAACATCCACGTAGACCAGAGACATTATACAGGGTGTAACAGATGTGTCCCCCCCCCCACCACCCCTGTCTAACTTTTGAACGAGTTGAGATAAAAAGTTGCGGTTTGGACCATTCTTCATAACTTTTGATGAATTTTTTTTTGGGGTTAAAAACCCCCCACCCCCTCCTAGGGGGCCCCCAGGGGGGCTATCTCAAACATTTCAAATGGCAACCCCTGTCTTGTGATACATCATTTGAAAGGGCATAAAATTCTAAGACTTGCGGCGCAAACTGCGGGTCGATGTCGTTTTAAGTTTTTGATATATCGGAATTTGACAACGGACGAAAATCCAACTTCTCCATTCGATTTATTGAAAACTAAAAACAATATCAACCTGCGGTTTACGCCAAAATGCATGATTGCATGATTAACATTTGCTTTGTTGTGTAACTGTTTTCTTGGTTTTTGAATGTTACAGAATTCGTCCTTGTAGTCCTTGCAGCTCTGAAGGTGATGATGCCATGACTTTCTTTCCATCTCCAAGAGTCGTTTACAGTGAAACCTCTCCTAATGATAGTATAAACTCCTCTTTGCTTGAAGGAATAATAAAAAATACAACTGCTCCTATGAACAGTGCAACTTCTCCACCTAAAGAATTCTCAAAGGACACAATGGTTGTTGATAATAAAACTCTCCCGTCTCAATCTGAGGGAAGAAAGGATTTAATGATTCCTTGCGATGCTATAATTTTTCCTCCACCGAAAAGAATTATCGAAGACTTGACGGCCCCTGATTATATTGTTCAAAGCTCTTTGTTAAAAGAAAATGTGGTGGCACCAACTAACTCTACCGCACCCTTGTCTTCGGAAAGAATCATGAAGGATTTAACGACTCTTAATAATATTGCGTTCCTCCCCTCTCATGAATTAACTACTAAAGATTTATCTGAATCTGATAACTCAGCAACATTCTCTTCAGTGAAAAGATTGTTGAATGGCGAGTTAGCTTCCAATAAATCTGCACTGTTCTCATCATGCGAAGGAATTGAAAAGAATGCAATGGCTCCTGATAGCTCTGAAGTCTCTTTGTCTGAAGAAATCTCTAAACCTGCTGTGGCTCCTGATAATACTGAAATATTCACTTCATCTGAGGGAATCTCTAAAAATACTACGGCTCCTGATAACTCTGGAATATTCTTTTCATCTAAAGAAATCTTTAAAGATGTCACAGCTCCTGATAATACTGAAGAAATCTCTAAAGATGCTGCGGCTCCCGATAATATGGTTGTGTTTTCTTCATCTGAAGAAATCTCTGAAGGTTCTACAGCTCCTGATAATACCGGAGTAATCTTTTCATCCGAAGAAATCTTCAAAGATGCCACAGCTCCTGATAATACTGAAGAAATCTGTAAAAATGCTGCAGCTCCTGATAATACGGTAGTATTCTCTTCAGATGTGGAAATCTCTAAAGGTGCTATGGCTCCTGATGATACTGGAGTACTCTCTTCGTGTGAAGAGATCCCTGAAGATTCTACGGCTTCTGAAAATACTGATGTATTCTCTTCATCGGTTGAAATCTCTAAAGATTCTACATCCTCTGATAACACAGGAATATTGTTCTCATCTGAAGAAATCTCTGAAAATGCCACGGCTTTAGATAATACTGAAGAAATCTCGGAAGTTGCTACGGCTCCTGATAATACTGAAGTATTCTCTTCATCGGTAGAAATCTCTAAAGATTCTACAGCTTCTGATAACACAGGAATATTGTTATCATCTGAAAGTATCTCTAAAGATACTACAACTCCTGATAATACTGAAGTATTCTGTTCATCTGAAGAAATCTCTAAAGATGCAGCAGCTCCTGATAACTCCAGAGTACTTTTTTCCTCTGAAGAAATCTCTGAAAATGAAATGGATCCTGACAGAATTACAGTTTCCTCTCAGAATGTAATAGCTCTGGTTAGCCCTGTGATTTCCTCACTCTCTGTAGAAATCAAAAAGGAAACTATGGCTCCTGATAATGCTGTGGTTTCTTCCTCATCTATAGAAATTACGAAAGATTTAGCAACAATTGATAAGCCGATTTCCCCTTGTATAGAAACCTCAAAGGATTTAATTACTGATGAAAATCCTGCAATATTGTGTTCATTAGAAGAAATCTCCAAGGATACAACGTTCTCTCATAAAGCTCTGATTTTGGCTCCTTCTGAAGTGGTCAATAAGAGTATAGCTCCTGAATTGGAGGAAACTCCTTCATCTGTAAGTAAATCATTTTTTTTTTTTTATTCTATTTTCAATCCCGCTTTAACTCTTTTTTTAAAATCCATAACACATATTTACTACCTATTTTCTTACACACCTGTAAAAACATCTCATGTTTTCTTCTCATGACTGAAACTTTTCAGTTAGAGTTCCTGTGTCAAGTAAAATCACCAAAATAGTGCATTTTATAAATGGTTAAAATAGTTTAATAAGCCGAAAGAGCAAGTTCTGAAGGCTGGTTATGAACAATTGTATCGTAATGCTATCGAGTCAATGATCGAATCTGCGTTATTCTTATGGCTGTTGTCATTACGATAGGTTTCATTCCGATAGAAACCCGCCCATCTCTGCAAAAATTCGCAGATGACTCCTGAGCTATAGGAGAATTTCCGCAGAGATGGGAGGGCTTCTATCAGAATGATGCCACCCATAAGATAACCTTTACTCCGGAAAGAATGGAAATATATAAAATAGAGAGAATAGAATTCCTCAGTATATGCGCTTATTGTTTTTCCTTTGCTTGTTCCAGATCCTAGGTGCCTCATGTGTCAGTGTGCTCAAGACTCATTTCGTTGATGAAATAGAGGAGGAAAGCATACCAATCTCTGTTGCTGTTGGAATGGACGATAGCTTTGTCGATCAAAAAGTGGTCGAAAATTTGCAGAACTCCGATTCAGGTATTTTCCGTCAAAGTCATTCTTTAAAATCTTCTTAACTCTGATTCAAAATTTTATGAGATCTACTGATCCTTCGTAGATGAGCCCAGCAAACTTATTTTTAACTGTGTGCCTGAGTAACTGACTCGTGATTTGAAAGTTGAAACCATCTTTCTAACTTTCAGCTTGTTCAACTATGAATTATTTAACTATGAATTATGATACTCATCGTACTATTCATTTTGGTTTGTGAGAACTTTGGCCAGAATGGTGAAAACAACATATCCAAAGCTTATGAAACAGTTATTGAGTGCCAATTGCCATGAAGAATATGCAGCTTTTCCCTCGTCCAAATTCTATGTAGTATTTATCGGGTTGTCATAAAAACTTCCAAAGCTCAACTTAACTTATCAAAACTTGATTTAAACTTATCAAAACTCGATTTAAACTTATCAAGTCTCGTTTCCTTCAATTGTTCTTTTTAATTTTTCAGATGCAGAGGAACTAATTCTTTGCCTTGTCCGAGAGGAGTTTCTAAGGATTAGGCCTGTGTCGCCTCTCTTAGATTGCATCATCAAAGAGGATGGAATCAGACCTTTGTCTCCTTTGTTAGAAAATGTTACCAAGAAAAATGAAATCAGATCTATATCTACATTGACGTGTAACGTCTTAATTGAAGATGAAATCAGCCTCGCATCTTCATCGCAGGATAGTGTTACCGAGGAAAACAAAATCAGACCATGGTCCCCGTTGTTAGATAATGTCATCAAAGAAAATGAAATCACTCCTGTTTCTTCCATGTTAGATAGTGTTGTCAAAGAAGATGTGATCAGACCTGTGCCTTTATTGCCACGTATTGTTACTAGAAAAAGTAAAATCAAACCTCTGCCTTCAGTGTTGAATAATCTTACTATGAGAAAAAGAACCAGGTGTGTGCTTCCGTCATCTGCTAATAATACAAATGAACTGAGATCTGCAGAATCAACGGTGCTTAATCACGCAGAGGAATGTGAAAGCAGACTTTTGCCTTCATCGCTGGAGAATGTCACCAAGGAAAATGAAATTAGACCACCATCACCTTGCTTAGATAATATCAATAAAGAAAATCCTTCATTGTTAGATAGTGTACTCAAAGGAAATGGGATTAGACCTGTGCCTGTATCGCCAGATATCGTTTCTAAGGAAAGTATAACCAAACCTGTGCCTTCATTATCAGATAGTGTTACTAAGAGAAAAAGAATCAGTCGTGTGCGTCCACCATCAGATCATGTCACAAAAGATAATGGTAAAATCAGGCCTTCATCTCCATTCCTTGATAATGATACTGATAATGATAGAGTCAGACCCATGTCTCCATCACGAGACGGAGTTTTAGAAGAGACCGGAACTATCCCACTATTTCCATCATCTGATAATATTATTAAGGATGAAGAAATCAAACCTACCCCTATGTTAGATAATGTCAATGACACGAGGCCTTCATCTTCAGTATCAGATAATGTCTCCAAGGAAGTTTTGGATTTAGATTTTAATCTAAAAGAGGGAAAAAGTGAAACAAAAATAAATAATGAAAATATAGAATCACCAGTCAATACTTTAGCTCAAGATCTACGTTCAAATTTCAAAACTCTGTTAGACTATAAAATATTTAAAAACACTTTTAATAGTAAAAAGTGTGACTTTGTTCCATCCATACAGAAAAATGAAGTAATCGAATCTAAAAAAGTCGAAACAGCTAATCCTAAGGAGCCTGCGCGCAGAAATGGTTTGAAAAGTAAATCTGTGACTCAAGAATCCTCAGCAAAGAATTGCTCAAAATCCTGCGTAACCGCTGCTACTCGCACCAAGCCAAATCCCTCTATGGTTACAGACTCTGAGATGGTTGCTCTTCCGAAAGCCTTGGGACTGCGTACCTCTGGACGTAGTGGTGTACAACAAAATCATGTTAACAGTCAACCTTCAAAAGATAAAAAACTGTGTTCTGATTCCCGCGACAATTCCTCAATTTTGAGCAAGCTTTCGACAACAGGCCCGGTTTCTGTCAATCACTCTGAGGCTTCATCAAAACACTCAAAAACTGCTACAAGTAGTTCTTCTTCTTCAGAGAAGCACTCGGTCCCCTCAAAAAATTCAACTTCAGTATCTGCTCTTTTCAGTGTGAGATCATCAGTGGATGATGCAATAGATTCAGTGCTTCGTGAGAGCTCGGCAGAAATTAGTCAACCAGAAAATTCAGTAACCCAAAATAATCTAAGTCATTCTGAATTTGTATCAACCGAGTGCATTCTTAACGATGCTCTCATGAAAGGTAGTAAGCGTAAGCAGAGCAATTTTGACGTTTCTAATGGATCTGAAGATGTTGAACCACCATGTGATTTAGATGGAAACTCATTAACGATACCAAAACATCCAAGATTACATTCTTCTCCTTCTCGAAATTGTAAAAGTAACCTGTCCCAGAAGTCAACTGCAGCACCAGTCAAAGTTTGCACAAACTTAAATTCATCTTTAAGTTGTTTGAAAAACAACGCTTCAAAACCAGAAAGTCATGCGGAGAAAACTTCAACTCAAACTCTGAATGGAAGAATGGCTCTAAATAAAGATAATTTCTCCAAGCAAAAGTTACTCACAATTAGGTGTGATAATACCCCTGGAAATGATTCAAACATAACTGGTCAAAAAATCGATCAATGTGACCCTTCTTCTATCGAATGTTCTGAAATGAAACCTAATTTCAAAGTTGACGAACCACCAAAATACTATGAAAGTGAAAGCAACTGTTTGTGGACATGCTTTAGGTATTACAAAGATGTCCATTGTAAAAAGGTGGTTGAGGATCACCAAAGAAGTAAACGTAACCTCAAAACCAATTTTCATAGTGAGTATTATTATTTAATCTCTAAATTAATCTGATCAAGCTTGTTTCACGAAAGAAGGCCGATAGCAGATCATGTGGCTTGCTGCGCAAAGACATGTTTGCGTTCTTGCACATAAGCAAAGACACAAACTTGTCTCTGCGCAGTATAAACAAACTCATCTGCCATCGGCCAACTTTCGTTGACTTTAAAATATTCTGGCAGATAAACAATGAGCCTGGGGGAAGGGAGGGCTCCTGAAAGTCTGGAAAGATTCATCAAATTCCAAAAAAGCAACTTCGAATTGAAGAAACTGTCCTCAACCTTTGAAGAGAGTTTCTGATGTAGGACTGATGAATTTTAACATTTAGTTTCTTTTTAGATTGCTTTTAAAATCAGTATTTGATGTAAAATCCATTTTTGGCTTCTCTCCTCTCAAATGTCCAATAGTTTTGATTTGACCTCGAGCTCCAAGGTGATCTTTCATTCATATTTGAGTATGATGCTTCCGTAACGATAGTTTGCTACTTGTTACCATCGAAAAGTTGGTCGCCTTGCGCTCATTATTGCATTTGGGTCATAACATGCAAAATAAGCTATTCTCTACATTTTAGTGCATCTCTGGAAAGAAGGCACTAAGACACTTTTTTGAAACCTTTTTTTTGAAACGGCTTTTTTAGAATCATAAAAAAAATTCAACCCGGTATTTTGTAGAGTAGTCTAAGAAAAAACCAAGTTTTAGAAAAATCGGAGTTGAATAAATAATTGTTTGCTATATACTTCATTTACTGGTTTGAAGACTTTAAATGCGATTTTCCCAAAATCGACTGTTTGACAATTGCTCCCTTTTTCCTAAGACTTTTTCCTTCTAAATAATAAATAATTAAATGTTTTTGTTTCTTGAATCAGGTCTTGGTAAATTTGCAGTGAGACAACATTTGTTAGAACTAATCAACCCAAGTTTAGAAACCTGGTCTGAATTGGCTGCAACAAAGGTCCTTCGATTAGAGAACACTGGGGAAGCTATAATAATTGAGTAAGTAATAAAGAAAGTGTAGGAAATACCCTACACACACTTTCTCACATCCAATTTAATCCGGGGGACCCCCATTTTTTTTCTGGGGGAAATCTCCAGACCCTCCTTTACAGGGCTGCCGTTTTGCGTATAATCAATGCTATTTTTCAATTCACCGATGATTCCACCGGTTGAGAAAAGATTACAAAGTTCAGTTCAGTGCATGACTATATTAAACTAAAATAATTGCATCTGTAATCTTTTCTCAACCGGTGGAGTCATCGATGACTTTAAAAAACTTGCGGATATTTTAATTAATCAACGGAGTTTCAGATCAGAGTATTTTCGTGCATTACAGTCATACACTGAACTGAACTGTGTAATCTTTTCTCAACCGGTGGAATCAACGGTGAATAGAAAAATAGCATTGATTATACGCAAAACGGCAGCCCTGCTCCTTTATTACTCTAGGGGAGATCCCCGGACCCCTCCCACCCTTAAGGGGTTACTTTTACAGTAGGCTGGTTGCAGAATGTTTTGCAAATTTTCATCAAAACTCAAGCAGCTACATTTGAAGTATTCCAATTGTTCCCTCTGTTTATCTATTTTACCTATTTCCCCATTGATTTTAATGGAAACCTTTTACCCCGCATAACTTACATATAATTTAAAATTTCGAAAAAGCAAAAGAAGCTCCTCTGGGGAATGCTAAAAGCAATTTCATACGATCCTTTGTAAATGTGCAAAAAAAGATGGTACCACTTCAAAAATCACGAAATTCACTCCTCAACTCATAAAATGCTTTTAAACGTGCGAGCGCCTTGATGGCATTGGGCACTAATGATAGTAGATTCCTATCTTAATTTTGTTAAATGTGTTGTGATTTCTCTTTCATTTGCAGTTCTA
Source organism: Trialeurodes vaporariorum (assembly GCA_011764245.1). NCBI lineage: Eukaryota > Metazoa > Arthropoda > Insecta > Hemiptera > Aleyrodidae > Trialeurodes > Trialeurodes vaporariorum. The sequence goes on along the minus strand of VMOF01000002.1, from coordinate 15,684,380 downwards.
TTCTGGAGATCATTGGAAATGATGATTCTGAGTTAGATACAGTAGTTTATCCAGCGTTAAGAACCACACAACAACTGTTTTTGGTGTTTTGTCATAAAGTCGCAGCGTTGCGCCCAGGTTTTATGGACTTGATTTTAATGGCTATAGAAAAAATTTTGTTTTGTGCAGAGGGCCATCAAAAGGTAAAAATTGATTTGAATATCAAATTTAATGCTTGTGATTTTCTTCCTCTGTCTCCCCAGTAGCAAGGCCATTTTCCAACGAAATCTCTTGGGCATTTTAGATTTCAGTTGATCCAGTTGACTAAACAAAAATCTAACTTTTGACGCGGCAAAGGGAAAGTGCCCTTTTCTTCACTGGACAAAATTTTTAGGGGAGCAGTTTTTAGAGAACTGGATTGAAAATTGCATTTTTTTTTGTCTAAAAATCAAAATGAAATTTTTGTAGCTTACAAGAAAGAATAAACTAGGTCTGATTTTTGACTTCTTTAAAACTAAGTACAATTTGGCTCTTTTAAGTGTAAAGTATGAATCTTTTGGCTATCAAGTTGAAAACTGATGGGCTTTTGAAAATGGGTCTTTATCTCTTTGTGCGGGCATTTTTTTTATATTCACCCTGTATAGAGGTACTTTCAGAAGTGTAGGCGCACCTAGACCGATAATCTTTGGAATTTTTCAACATTATTCTGACATTACTCTAAAAAATGAGTGAAAATGAAATTGAGCGTTTACCTTTCACTGAGGAACACTTTAAAAGCCAAAGAATAAAGTCAGAGGCAAGTTCAGTTTTGATTTGAAGGAATTAAAGTTGAAAATTTGCCAAAGATTATGGTTTTAGTGAGCCTACAATTCTGAAACGAGCTCTAGTCTGCAGAGCCTGGTCAATGTGTTTTCATTTTTCTGACTTTGCTTTTCATCTCTCCCAAGCCTTTTCACTTTTTGTCTCTTAATCATTACATTCTTTGATTTAGGCATCCCAGATAGAAAACCTGTCAATCTTTTTCACCATCATCTGTAGATCACTCAATCGCATAGACCGTTGTCGAATGTTCATCTATGATACTTTTTACATGACGGTATTCAAAGGGCATCTCGTTGTCTATTCCATCCTATCTGTGTGGCCTCAAGTCTTTCCTCTTGCCTCCAAATCTGAAAGTGAGTAAGATTTTCCTTCATCAATCAAATTTTCATATGTACTCAGCATCCTGCAGGCTGATTCTGTTCCTTTGGATGACATGAGACGAGATTGCAGAAATGGATTAATCACGTTTGTAAGATCGGCATTGAATGACTATTAATTTAGGATTTTGATTCTTTGAAGTCATTTGTTTTACACGGAATGACTCCAAGTCTTGCTTACTCGGTCACATGATGTCATTTGAACCTATGAGATACATCGATTTCTACTATCTGATCTTGTGTTGTCCAAAAGTGTTGAATTTGCCTGCTGAAGCCAATTTTGAGGGATCAAATCAACTAGAATAATTGTATTAAAGTAGCTACATTGTGTCTCATAGTTGAGAGCTGAGTTGATTTGTGATGCGTTTTTTTATTCACCGGAATCCGTACCAGTTCGATAACCTGGAGCTTTTGGAGCAGCTCCGGAGCTCCAGCTCCAGTGCATCTGTCTTCAACTCCTATGCACTGGAGCTTGTACCGCTACTAATAAAACACTCCGGTGCGATCTGGTGCTGGAGGACCGGAATAAAAAAACATTACGGTGCAGTGGAGCTGCACTGGTGCACGCATCGTTGAATAAAAAAACGTACCATTGTGTAAGAGTTTATTTGTTATGGTCTAGGTTGACTGGTTTTGGCCCTAAGTCGATCAATCCATTCGAGCTTCACCTACTTTGAGTATTCTAATCATCTTGGCAGTGAATCAAGTTGACATTAGCGGATCCAAGCAGTGTTGCCAGATTGAGGATAAAAAGCAGTATCGTCCCCCTTTAAATCAATGTAAAGCGTACGGCTTTTTCACCCCAATCTGGCAACACTGGATCCAAAAGATTGTCCTCCCGTTTAAAAAAAAAGGATAAAATAGCGACAAATTGATTTTTGATACAGTTGCTCATCTGACCCCCTGAGAACCCAAAAAAAAGTCCCCATCCCTTGGGTCCTCTGCAAGTCCCTATTTTGGGAAGGTCGCAAAGTCTCCGAAACTGACTTTTTGGGCATAAATCGTTGATGGAAGCAGATATTGATTATTTTATTAACGTTCTTGGAATCCTCGCTGAATTTCCTACCATTACAGAGACTTGCCGAGGGCCTGGGGATGGGGGCTTTTTTTTTTTTAGTATTTGGGGAGGTCGGATGAGCAATCGCACCAAAAATCAGCTTGTTGCCTGTTTGTTGTTTTTTGAAGTATAATGATTAGATTATGAGTGTAATCATGAAAAATGGAAGAGTACACAGTAGTTTTACTAGGCGTGTTTAGTTGAGAAAAATTTAGGGTAACTCCTAGATGATCTGTTAATATGTATGTAAATACTTATGAGAAATTGTAAACTATACCACCCATGTATAAATAATAATAAACAAAAAACAAAAAACAAAAACAACAGGAGTTGTAAGAAAACTATTGCAAAATTTCCCCACTGTAATGTTAAAACGATGTAAATCTCAGTTTTTTGTTTCCCCACTGTAATGTTAAAACAATGTAAATCTCAGTTTTTGTTCTCTTTTTATTTTACTTCAACCATGGTGCATGGTTTCATCTCCTGGAATTGAGTGAAGTGTGCTTTTCTTTTTCAGAGTGTCCTCAGAGTATGGTTATTGCTTATGAAATTTTCAAAACTGTTCGAACGGCTCCGAAAGACAGGAAATTTAACAGCAATAGTGATGATTTCAAAATTGCAGCATTAAAAAATTTACTGTGCCAATTCTACGGTTACACCAATTCTAGCTCAGCTCAAATAAAGATGGACAAAATCCTTTCCGACCTATCTTCTATGTTGGATTACTCAGGTAACGTTTTTACTTTTGAATCATATTTTTCCAATGGGTCTGTTGCTAACACTTGCTGCAGCATTATGGAGGGTTGTTTCTTATGTAAAAAATCACATCATCGCGTAAAAAGCACATTGAAAGCAAATCTCATAATCCACTCATAAACCCTGAAAAGGTTTTTACAGAAAGCCTAAGATGGCGGCCGAATGGGCGAATCAACCCTGCATGCATGCATCACGAGCAGCAAAGATGACCGACAATGGCATTTGACGAAGTAGGTACTTGCCCGGCGTTTCCTTTTCAGAATTTGGGATCGGCACAGAATGTGATTTATTCACCATAGTAATCACAGACAATAACGAGAAAGTAAAATTTACCGAGATAAAAACACGCAGAATGACACAAAATGAAGGTAAAGCCTCTTAGTAAATCACATTCTAATGCCATTAGATCGGATGTCTCCCCCCCCCCCTCGTTATTCTATTTTGTTGTTTTTGTAACTCATGTCTGTATTATTTCTTGCAGGTTGTGTCGAAGCTTATGTTTTGCTTGCGAAACGAGAAGATTGGCAGTGGACAGCTAAGAATCTAGTTTTTAATCACCTAATACCATTACTTCAAAATTTTAAAATTACCAAAAATAATGAAGCAAAGGCAATAAAAGTTGTCCAAATTGTCGGTAAGTCTTTTCTAACCCTTGATTTTTTTTAGTCTGCTCCAATATTCAAACTTTGCTTTGCTTTTGGAATCCTGACGCATCATTTGATATTTTCGTTGTTGAGGGAGAAAATATGCTTAAAACACTTATTGAAATTTTTTGGATCCTGAAAAAGTTTTGCTCAGAAATTACACAGCGCTTGATACCAGAGATAACAGAGACCACGCACCACCCAACGAGCCATTCATTCATCTAGAGTGGCAGCAGTGTTGCCAGATCGAGGGTAAAAAGCCGTATCGTCTCCATTTAAATCAATGTAAAACGTACGGCTTTTTCACCCTAATCTGGCAACACTGAGTGGCAGTCTAATGGGTTACCTGCATAACCACCATGGGGGATTTTTAGGTTAGGTTCAAGCGTGTAATTTTGACCATTTATTCCCATGTATTTTTGGATGGAAACATGTTCAGCCTCTATTTGTTGCATCAAAATACATGAGAATAGAGTTCATAATGCGAGAATTGTGCTCCCAAGTCAGAGATGATAGATTGGTGCAGTAGACTGGGGGGCGCATTTTCATTTATGCAACTCAGGTTTGAGTCCTGCTGCGGAACAGACATTTTTTGCGTAGCCGATCGGTCAGATTGGTTCCCAGATCATTTCATATTCTTCTGTCAATTTGAAATTTTGACTAATTGTCCCAACACGAATTCCCTCACTCGCAAAAAAAATGGACGGAGTAAACCGCTGGGTTTTGTTAATGCGGGAAATTTCATGTTGTGACATTTAGAACGAGAAGCAAAAGTTTAAATTATTAATTAACAGTGGAAAACGAAACGCTTGAGAAAGAAACGAGTTGAGAAACAATCTGACCAATTGGCAATGCAAAAAGTTTCTGTTCGGTCGCAGGACTCAAACCTGGGTTGAATAAATGAATGTGCGCGCCACAGTCCACTGTGCCAATTTGTTTCCTGTGAATAATTAGCGCAATTATTGCATTACAAACCCTGGGAACTTTTGAAAGCTTTTTTTGAGCTTTTGAGGGCCCATTAGCATAAACACAGAATAATACAATCAGAAGGGAAACTCCCATAAGAGCCAATGGAAACAAGATCTGGAATTTACCAGCACAAACCGGCAACTGTGCCTACTCACTTCTCAAGATGGCGGACATGCTTTTTCAGGCTATACAACCAATCACAACTCAGCCAGTTGCCGAAGATCTGCCGAAGATTGCCGCAGACACCCGAAGATACTCACTTTCGAACATGGCGGCCCGAAGTAAAGAATGTTTCAAAATGAATTAGAGTTTCCCTTCTGATTGTATTATTCTGTGGCATAAAGTGACAATGAGGCATTGACAAGCACCCCCTAGGACTACCTTCATGCAAACTTTGAACAATGATTGTGGCTCAGCTGTGACCTCCCCTTGTAAGTCTAACTAAACGCTTAAAAGCGCTCAGAGATTTTAAGGTGATGCCCCTCACTCCCTCATGATAGTTTATTTTTCACTTTCTTCTCCTTTGCTGTTTCTTACTTACAGTGGAAAAAATTGGAATGAAAGACCAGTCAGGCTCATCATTATTTTCCTTTTTTTCTTTGCAGGGCTTGTAACAAGAGCATTCCCGGTTGGTGTAGCCTGGTTAGAAACGAAGAGAATTATTGAGTATTTGGAGACATTGCTAATTGATGTCAATCTAGGTTCGTACCCTTGCTCATTATATCTACCTGAATTTTTGCTTTTTTCTATTATAAGCTTTACTCTTAAAAATAGGTACTCTGAGGAAGTCATTATTTAATCTGTCTTAAGGTGATTCTTCAGCGTTTAGTGCCGATTTCTGCTGGTGTCCGGAAAATTCATCGCGGACAGTTCATCGCCGGGACAATTTGCTGCTATGGCAATGCATCGCTAGGACAATTTATCGCCTGAATTCAGTCCTTAAAAAAAAAAACTGGCAAACGGTTTTTTTTTAAGGACTGAACTCTTGGCTTTGATATCGCGACGCCTCGTGTTATGTCCTTGGACACCTCAGCGATAACACCTTGTGTTGAAAGACCAACTTGTTCTGAAAGAAGCTTCACTTTCGATGTTATTTCTTTCTTTTTTTACCGTGGCACTTTTTGGTTTGTGGTTGTGATTGTTCACGAATTTGACCATTTTATTTTGAGCATTGTGCGCTCTTCCATGGCATTTTGCATTATAAAATTCCACGCATTTCCAAATTGTCTTTGCTCCGATAATTTTCTCTGAAGAATACAAAAATCTTAATAAGTTAGGAAATCTTTTCCCTTCTCACTTCTCACGAACTTTACCGCTGGCTTCTTCATTTTGAATAAAAGAGTCAATCAATTTAACAAACAAACAAACAAATTAAAAAAATCTTGTTCCAAAAATAGATTCACAGATAAATTTAATTTAAATGTAAGTGTCAAAAATTGAAAAACGCAGTTTAAACACCACTCCAATACCCCGGGAATGTTGTCTTTTCCAGGCGTCTACACCCGTTTACAGGAGTATGCATCACTATGAATGTGAGATGTGCAGATTTCTTACGCTCTCCCTTTTTCCCTTTTCACCGGCGATTAATTGTCTTAGCGATTAGTTGTCCGGCGGCGAACTGTCCCAGCGATGAATCGGCCGTGATGAATTGTCCTAGTTTCATGTCTACCACCAGAGCGCTAACGTTCCATTAATGTCAAATTACAGGCCATGAGTCATTTATATTTAAGAAAACGGAGTGTCAGTAAGTAGGTAATTATCTGAAGAACGTCTCTGCTCAATATCTTGTCAATAACTTCATTAATAAAGCTGAAAGTACCAAAAAAAACGGAATATCGCAAAATGATTCTTGTATCGAAATGCGATATTCCATTTGTTGGTACTTTCAGCCTTATTTTTGAAGTTATGACAAGATATTTTGCAGAGATGTTCTTCAGATGATTATTAGTAACTACGTTTTTTTAAAGATAAATGACTTTTGGCCTATAGTTTGACATTAATTGAACGGTAGGCAGAAATCGGCACTACACGTTGAAGAATCGCCTTAAAAATTGAAGACTGGAGGGGTACATAAAGTTGTGTTGTTTTAATACCAAGCAAGTTTAAAAAAATGAATGTTTACATTGTCCGATTTTTACTTTTTCCATCAAAAATCATTGCCGAATTTTCAAATTTCAACCTACCTGCTGTGCCAATGGCTGGTGAAGCCAGTCAAAACTTTTTTTTAAGCCAGTCGAAACGCTTACTTTTATAGGTGCAAAGAAACTAAAGTTCCATACCTAGTTGCGCTAAGTAACACACCTGCAGGCTGATTAATTAGGTACTTCATCGTTAAACTGATCATTAAGACCGTCTTTAAATAAAGGCATCGGTCAAGAATTGTAAAACTTGGCTGTTACTATGGTAACCATCATTAAAGTGCTCGTTTGCTGAAGACCATCCATAGACACATGTAGTTTGTTTCTTTCGAAAAAAAAAAATATAAACTCAATCCATAGTGCCAAAGATTACCAGTTGACTCAGCCTTCACATTTGAAACCTACTCTAATCATTTGCACTTCGCTGAGTTTTTATTCAAATGGCCTTTAGCCAATCTTTAATAACCAATGGGGGAGTTGCAAAGGTCTGAAATGGTATGTTTTACCAAGGGTAAACTGGGCAGACAACTAGAGGAGATGGGTTTAGCAAGTGAAACAACCAAAAGAACAGGGAGCCGAATACAACCCAAGGCATGTAATTGAAGATCTATCAACCCGGAGAAATGGGTTAAGCATGCAGCAAACAGCGGCAAGCTTGTGACATGATCCATCATGAACACGGCGGCGGAAACGAAGGTGCCTCAAGCTTGCATAGGAACTGATAACAGCATCACCGCAGCTAAGAAAACGAAAAATAGCAATGGAAGCGAAACACTAAGCGTGACACTGGGAACAGCCAACGGACCAAAAGGGATGTCAAGAAATCACTCATTAAACGGAGGAGAGAAAAAAAAAAAAAAAAAAAAAAAAATTAATTCACTGCAACCGTTGCCACTATCCATGCCGGTTGCAGGTAGTCCTTCCTTGCGCAGGGTATTTGGCATACGGCTAGGCCCAACGTGCTCTCTCCCATCCTTTTACCTTCCTCTCCCTGAAACACAGGTCTATCGTTCGCGGTGAAACACCCGCATAAGAGCTAAACCAGCAGCTAGGGCGGTAGACCTTCTATCTATCTATCTATCTATCTAAAATGAAAGTACTTGATGAGCTGAAAATAAAGATGCCGTTGGTTACTAGTTAAGTCCCAATTTTCTGAAGATGAGATTTTGGTCCAAAATACATTGTTTTAAGTGGGAATTTTGCGTAGTGACATCACTCTCCACATGCTTTTTTGCAACTTTACTTGTGCATTTCTCCAAAACCGAGGGTACTTAGGAAAAAACCAAAGGCACGATTGTTCTCTGCTCATCAAGTAATATCAATTTTTTTTTATAAAAATCACTCAATTTTTCATACCCTTGCAACTGCCCCATTAGTCATCATACTTCGATTCATGTTCTTATCTTGTGGTTTTTTTTGTTCGGTTTTTTAGGATCAGCCAGTTTCAAAGAAGCAGTTGCTATTAGCATAATCCAGCTTTCTCGTTTGGATTGTAACCTTTGCTTTTCGATCCTTGCAAAGTGGAACCCACCTTCCAAATCTTTATCAGTCAAATTTTTAGAAGAAGTTAAAACCATGTTTTACAATAAACCACTCAGCTGTTGGAACAATCAACTAAAATCTAAATATCTTAATGCACCCCTAGGTTAGTCATTCTAAATGTTCATTTTCCAACTTTATCATTCCTTTAAGTATGTTGCCATTCTGTCATTTTAATGCTCTTCAGCCTTCCTATTGTTATCGTTACAAGTCCTAAGTGAGCACTCAGCCGGTTTACGTATTCCTGTTTTCATTTCCTCTTTTTCATTTTCTTTGTAATTGTTCCTTTTAGGTACTTTGAATCAAATTGGTTCATTTTTTCAATTTTTTGTCATCATTTCAAATTTTGGATGTTAAATCAGACTGCATTTAGCAGAATTGAAAATCCTAACAGATTTTGTTTAAATTAATGATTCGTGAAGATAAACGAATTATTTTTGCTGCACAGGGCCATCTGCCTGAAACTGTTTTCTTGTTTTCATTTGCTGTATCTGTCTCACTAAAATCTGGATTTTCAACCAACTAAATTAGCAGAAGGTGCATGTTTGATTTTCACTTTCTTCAAAATGATCAGTTTTATTTTGGGGTGAGCATTTAGGATGGTTCCTTTCCGTCAATTGATGGCCAATTTCTTAACTTTTCAATTATGCTTTGCTTCATTCACTGTGTTAGAGAAATATAAGTCCTATCTTGATGTCACATCAAGACTTATTTCTTTCATTTCGGTACAGGTCTCAGGGATTTATAGTCGTCAAAGCTTAAAAATTTCTGTAAGCCTTGTCTCAAAATAGTTAATGAAAATTGTTTTTTCATTGCCCGCGCAAAATATTTTAGAGGCAGGGGCGCAAAATGTGCCCAATCTAGCAATGTAAAAGTGAGGAAATTTCAGGACTTCCAGGAAACTTTCAGGAAAACCTTTTTTTTTTTTTTTTTTTTTTTTTTTTTTTTTTTTTAATATTTTTGAAAAATGGCCTCAAAATTTTTCAGTCATTTGGCGGATGTACGGTGTTCAAATGTTGAAATAAGCGCACAAAAAAAATAATTGAGAAAAGGATCATCACTTTTCAAATTTTTCTGAGGAAATTTTTCGAGAATTCTGCGCGAAAAATGTTGCAGATCGCGTGAAACTTCTGATGTTTTGGTACATTTTGAACCCCTCCCACCTCTCAAGTTTTGCCCTCCTCCAAGAGGTTGCTCCAAGATTTACCGTAGAATTTATTTTTCCTGTGACTAAATGATAACAACTAGGCTAAGAATATTTTGTTTTGTTTTGTTTTGTTACTCTAATGACATCACTATTTGAACTGTCAATTTGATTCCGTCTGAAGGAGTTAATCTGCAAGAAATATCTCTTTTAAATGGTTCGTTTAAGGCTTAAAATGCTCATTTGATTTTCCATGCTGCGTTGCGGTTGTGTTGCAAAACAAGAGACTCGTTTTTTGTTGATACAAAACTGGGACTAGCAACTTTGACTATAAACATGTCTCCCTAAAGCCAAAAGTGCATCACTCTATATTCTCTTTCTTTTAAAGTGCTCCTGAAGCTAAACAGTCTTCAGTCCTGAAGATTTTGAGCAACTAACAGAACTTACACTTTGGCACTTTTTTCTTTAAAAAAAAATGTCTCATTAATTCATTATTACTCTTATTTTTATGTAGCCTCCATAAAAAAAATGGTAGTCAATGTGTTTTAAGCTTTTTTCTTTCGTTGTTACTTACATGGTATGTAAGCCTATAAAGCCCTCTTCCGCTAATGTAACTTTGAAAAACTTGACAATAATTTTAGAAAAGCAACTGCCAAAACATACTTGAAGTTTTGTTTTGCTTCTTCTTCAAAGCTATTTTTTCCTTTGACATCGTTTGACCATCGTATATTAAGAAAAACTTGACTATAATTTTAGAAAAGCAATTGCTAAAACATACTTAAAGTTTTGCTTTGCTTCTTCTCCAAAGCTATTTTTCCCTTTGACATTGTTTGACCATCTTTTATTAAGATGAGTTACTATTGTCACGCCATCATGATCTTTCTTCACATTGTTATGGGATGTTCGCCCAAAGGTGACATGCTCTATTTGTTATGGTTGTACTTCGGTTCTTACCGTTGATGAAGGATCGTCAACTGGATTGTTTGCTGTCAGGATTTGATCCACGGCCCACCTCGCTGAGTTGATTTTGAAGTTAAGTGCAGTACTTTTTAGGCTTTTAGGCTATCGTGCGTGGAACACTGCGGATATTCATTACCATATTTACCCGCAGCTTATCCTTATTCAAACATATTACTTAAAAGGAGAAAAATTACCAAAACTTTTTATAGGAAAGGTTTTCGTAGTATCACCAAAGGAACGGAATGGTGATGTTTCTAAATCAATATTTTGTGAACAGTACGGTAGTAAACTCACCAAAATGCTTCTTTGGTAGAGGTTTGTCCGTTTTCGTTTTTGTGGAAAGGTTGTTGCAATGTCAGTTCAGTATTATTGTGGTAATATGTGCGGTAAACATATTTAGTGTTGATACTAGGTAGTGTTACTGAAACATTTTGATGGCAAGGCTAAGTTCGTTCTAATTTCTGCAAAAACAAAGCTGGAACCTTCTTTTCTGAATCAATATTTTGAAAATGTCACTGCGGTAATGTTACCGATAAGATTTCATAATCAATTGTACGTCCGTTTTCATTTTTGCGAAAACAGTGCGGCAACTTATCCAAAAAATGTTGCTTCAATACTACTACAGAAATGTTTCCACGGCAATGTTACGGCTCTTTGGTGATCGTGGCAACTTTGCTCAACTGTTGCCAAATCGATTTTGTAGCAACCTTCAAGCTGTGATTTCTTGAAAAAATAAGGAATAAAACTTATTAGATTTTTTTGTCATGAACCTTTTTTTTAGAATGGTGAACAGATCAGGTGTTTAATATTTTTTTATGGATTAAACAATCATTTATAATTAATTTTTTCGGAGCTCAACAAGATCAGGCGCTAGTAAATTATCATATTTTATTATCTAATATCAAAATTTAGTACATTCCTAGTCAGTTATTTTTCAATGTGTCTGTATTTATGTACAATTACTGTGTATATATATCACTCTTGTTAAGTAATCAAACGCCTACAGAAAGAAAAACTGAATGCCTCTCAAGTTATTGTAAGTACATTTGTTATTTTATCGTATACTCAAAAGCTTAAGAAGGGAAGTAAGTGAATTTTTTCTTGTTTTTTTTTTTTTTTTTATTTTTTTATTTATTTTGTTTTTTGTTTTTTTTTTGTCTTTCTACAATGTAAGCGTACAGATTAATTTTTATTGTTGTCCTGAAAATAATGTAAATTACTCTTTGTAAATAAAATGTTTTCATAAATTGTGTTATCACTTTGAAAGTTTTATCAAAAACCACTATTTTTCATTTCGTCATTGAATGAACACCAACTATTGTCGGGCATTTGATCACATTCCAGTCTCCCCCTCCCCCTCCCCTTCCATTTATGTCAGTCAACAGTAATTCGTTTCATTTTGGGAAATGTCAAACTGAGCATTGTCTCAGTTTGTGTGTTCGTGCCTTCTGAAAGAAAAATTATCTCCCTCGGTCTGTTATTTTTTCCCTGTAATTATTTCTCACTTTGAGTAGGCATGCTTATTTACTCAAGGAAAGGTATGTTTGCATCCTCTAAAAATTCATGCAAGCATTACTGTTTTCCTGGTCTTTATTGCCCTTTTTAAAATGACTGCAATATTAAATTTAAGGTCAAGCCTATGGGTTCCCAAAATGAGAGCGCTTGCAGGAATTCTTACAATTAGAGGAAGCTGCTTCATAGGTACCGAACCCATTATATCCTCCAACCCTAAAGTAACTGAAAAATGGTCATAACTTTTGAAGTACCTAATAAAGATTATTAGATATGGTTGTCACTATGGTTCATCTTTCAGAGAGACTTATTGGTCTGTTTCATTTTTATAACCCGAGGAGGAGGGGGGGGGCAACTTAAAAATTTCAAGAGGCGCAACCCTTATTGAGTAGTACGAACCATTTGAAAAGGCTTGTAAAAGAAAACTCTTGTCTCAAGCTGGAGGTCATCATCTTTCATTGCTGCAAAATAGCGTCTGTTTGACGTTTGTCAAATACACATAATCTTCGCCCATCAACCATTAGCCATCATCAGAGTCAAGGTATATGGAAGAACAGGTATGGACAGGAGGCGGGGTTTAAGGGGCTTTCGAGTTTTCCCGCCAAATGATGACGACACGCTTGCTTTGGCGATGACGTAGCCGTCACCTACTAGGTAGCGTTCCAGAATTCAACCATTTACTGCATCCGTGCAAAAAAGATTACATTACCCTGTGATACTGTATATCTATGTACATTAGAAAGTGCTGCTATTCATAATCTTTTCTGCATCGAGACAATAAAGGGATGAATTCTAGAACGGTACCCTATAGTAGCGAGAGATGGGGATCACGGGAGAGTGAGTGAGATAGATTGGAACGGTAGGCGAATTTTATCGCGACCGTCTAGAACATCTGTGACGTTGCCGTCACCTACTGAGATAGGCTCCGCCTCCTACTCCAAATACTCCATACTTGTTCTTCCATCTACCTTGCATCAGAGTTACTTACCTTCAGCAAATTTTATTTCGTGATCAGGTTTCGAAAATCGGTAGGTGACCAAAATGTCATTATTCCGGTCTTTTAAAAGTGGGCGGAGCCAAGCAACGTACGGTCATGTACGGTACCGTATCAAAAGGTGACCGGGAACCGCTTGGTTCCGAATTTGGAGACCTACCTCCCGAGGTGGGTTACGTGAAACGTGACCGAACGAGTAGGTGACCGGAGGGAATATTTGAATTTTGAATCGCCTTGTCTGTGATTGGCTCCCGCAAGTGACCGTGGTTTCGAAACTCTGGTCACGAAAGAAGTGAAGTGACCGGTGACCATTGGTCACGAAATAAAATTTGCTTCTTCGGTTTGCGATGAAAATCGTCCTCTCTTATTGTTGGCAGCTTTCAAACAAGGTACAGTTGGAGACAAAAAGAATGTCAGACGACTCCTTAAGGTAGGCCACCTGTAATGCTAAAATCCATTGATATAAGTATTGCGGGTATAGCCTACTTCAAGGTGATGTCTGACATTCTTTTTGTCCCCGACAGTACCTATGGGTCATCAGTTGCATTATGAACTGATTCTACTTTCGAAGGTTGAGATTGACGTAAAATACCGACAAAACTACCAAAAGCACAACTCCTCGATATTGAGATCCGTCAGTATGAATTGAGTTAAAGTGGTCTTAAAATTCCGTTTTCTGACGTATTTCTCTGTCAAAATTTTGAACCGATTTGCAAACTTTCACTCAGTGGCGTTAAGTGTGCAATTTGGCAAAGTCGTGTTCAGTCCATTTAAATCCGCGAAAAATGTCAAATAGTGGTGCACAGTGCACTCCCTCAAAACGGTATTTAACGTGGGTGGGTTTAAATGGAAGAAAATCAGCGTTGCTAGATTGCACGCGACGAACGCCACTTTACGCCAAGGTAAGTAGATTAAAGGTAGATTCTTTAATCTACCTTGACTTTACGCTACAGTCAGATAAGTTTACCGCCAACAACGTCAACATCAAGTACGGGGTTGCGCAGGCGGATCCTGGAATTTATCCTGCTCTCTCTTTCTTCATAAGAATGCGCGTTTGTTAGAAAAAGACAGATTAAGGGCACTGGGCAGTCACGTGACTTTGGCCCCCTCCTCTATCCTTTTCTAATACATGCAGTGGCGTCGCGTGCCAACTGGCAATGTTGCAAGTCGACCATTTAAAACCATGTAAAATATCGATTCGAGGGAGTGCACTATGCACCTCCAACAGTTCGACCTTTTATATGGATTTAAATGGCCAAATTGCAAAGTTAATTGCCAGATGGCACGCGACGCCCCTGAATACATGCATTCTAATGGGGAAAGAGAGAAGGAAATTTCTTGGATCCGTTAGTGCGGGATTGCGCGGCGCATCACCAAATGCGTGGTACTTACAAATAGAGACAGCAGGGTGTGAATTTGACGCAATTTTTTGCAAATAATTAATTCGTCACAAAACAGCATCTTCTAACGGCTTTATCTATCTCGGTATTTACTATAAGGGTCGCAGTGGAAATGCGCTCATTGTAATTTTCTTTGCATCTCACTTGCAGACCAACTTACAAGGGGAGGCTCAGAAGTCGCCGCCTCTGATTTTGAAAACAGTTGCACGAAAATGCAGCTAAAGTAAAACTATTAGACCCGTGTTTCTCACTTTTTACCAATGGGCCTTCCTAAAGCGTCAGGAATTTTTTGAAAGTTGCCGAAATTCACGTAAATATTCAAAACGCTCTCCACTCGGGTTTTTTACGTGAATTTCGGCAACTTTCAAAAAATTCCTGACGCTTTAAGAAGGCCCATTGGCAAAAAGTGAGAAACACGGGTCTAATAGTTTTACTTTAGCTACATTTTCGTGCAATTGTTTTCAAAATCGGAGGCGGCGACTTCTGAGCCTCCCCTTGTTAGTGGCGTAGCGTGCAATTTGGCAACTTTGTAATGAGTGATCCATTTAGACCCTTGTAAAAGGTCGAATGCAACGGTGTTCACCGAACACTCAATAGTTCGATCTTTTTAATGGGTTTAAATGGACCTATTACAACGTTGTCTAATTGCACGCTACGCCCCTGGACCAACCATCTATTGGCGGCTCCGGCTCATGCACTTTGGCAACAATTCCCCCCCCCCCCCGATTCGATTTACTAAGTTTGATGACTCGAATGCAGAATACGATATCGATCTCCGATTTGCGACAAAATGTTGAGTTTTTTATGCCCTTTCGGTCGATGTATCGCACTTGGTAGGGGTCATCACACGGAAGTTTTGAGATTCCCCCTCCCCCTTTTATGCCCCGAGAGGCCAAAATGTTAAACACTTTTGGGGGATCTAAAACCTAACTTTAACTAAATTTGTGTCAGCCGTATTGTTGTTCAGGGACCAAATAATGTTAGGTCCCGAGCATTGAATTGCGTGCATCTTGCGTGCGGTTTCGACCAATCAGCGAGCTTATACGCACGGTCATGTGACCGTGCGTAAGTTACGCTCGGGACCGAACATTATTTGGTCCCTGAAAAGTACTTGCCTTTAATCAGAGTGTTTTAGACTCCTAGTTTTTAAATTCCGATTTTTCGAGTAGGAGTAACGATTTTCCAAAAATGGATCCAGATCAAAATTTGACTTTCGTTGTATCGAAAACGAAAAACGACATTGACCTCCCATTTGCACTTAAAGTCTCGGAATTTTATACCCTTTCAAACAAAGTATGACAAGATATGAGATACTTACCGTTTTAAAATTTTGAGTTGTGGGGTGGGTCCGCGGAACTCCCCTTTTGGGGCACCTCCTGATGGAAATGTTGGATGCACCAAAAAGTAGTTCCCATTAAGTTACAAGCAACCCTCAAGTTTGTTTTTTTTTCTCTTTTTTTATATGCATCCTTTAAAAAGTTGTGAAGCTGTCCTGAGACTTTTGGACCACCACAGGTAGCTCTGGAGAAATTGAGTAGTTCAAAGACTTTCACCCCACTCTGCGTATACAGGGTGTACCAGACCATCTGGAAAGGGCAATTTTTTTCGATAACTACTGAACCAAATGATTTGAAACAGAAAAGTCAGATAGGGAATTGACCCCGGAAAAGTCAAAAAAAGCCCAAAGTTTTCTCAAAAAAGTCTCCATTAAAAGTATCAAAAAAAGTTAATATTCGTAAATGGAAAGCAAATTAGCAACATTTTTGCTCCTATAAATGTTGACCCCCCCTTCCAATTTTTTTAGTTAATTTCACCCTGAGTTATTTGTTTTAAATCATTTGGTTCAGCTGTTTTCGAGAAAGCGATGCCTTATCCGGGTGGTCTGGTACACCCTGTATGCTGGAGAGGCCATAAGATGCCGAGGAACCCGAAATACACAGGATTGCCTTTGTTCAAGGATCGAAAACGTAATTCTCGGAAAGTTGCGAAAAAGTAACATTAGGCATGTAGGTACCTACGCGGATTTAATTCAGTTATCTCAAAACTACTTCTAACCAGGGTGAGTTTCTTCCCTTCCGAACATGGTGTACTTATTAAGATACCTCTCACGCAATGCTTTCCCTTAAGAATCTAGGACGGGTAGCTCACTGCAAAACAGGCATGTGTACCTATCCTCCCTACAGTTCGCATCGGCGCGGCGTCAAAACTCAATAGTAAGAAAGCTATTGTCATGTGACCCGGTTACCAACTTGGCAAATTTACTTTACGCTTGAAAAAATTGTCTAATCTTTATAAGAAGTGCTTTTCAGGTCAAATATTGTTGATTGACATTAATCTCAATCAATGAAATAACTATGGTACCTAATAACTTACTGATTAAGATCCGTCCTATCACGGGGTTTTCTACCGGCTTTCCATACTCACGCGGTGTAAGTTATGAGAACTGTAAACCGGTTACGAAAAGTTTGACCAGGTCCCGTCTGGTAAAATTTTTTGTAAACAGATGCATTCACATGGTGTTAAAAAAAAACGCACTGGAAGTGGTTTGTATTAACATTACCTGCAGAAAACGCTTGACAAAGAACATATGTAATCACCTATATCAAGTTTAAAAACTCAGTCCACATTCTGGTTACCAACCACTGGTTACCCCACTTATCTGAGTCCTAACTGCCAAATATTTTCACCGGTGGTACTTAAAAGGTGAGAAATGAAAAGTCGCCTATCAGGTCAGAGGAAGATTAAATGATTCAAAACAATGTCGGGTTCCTCTTCAATTACGTACATCGTAAATTTTAATATCACTGAATAAAAGCTTTAAACTAATCACATTTTTACAGAAAATCAATTTGCTTGTACTTGAATTAAATAATCACAAATATTATACAGATCCATCATTATTTGAACTTGAATTTGTGCCAGAAAAACACCCATCGCTACCACCACTCTGGTAATCTAGGTTTAACTGTTTCAGTCTAGGTGATTTATTTTGATAGTTGAATGAGAAATACCTACGATCATTAGTTGGGTAAACATCGCCAATTTCAGCGTAAACATTTTCGTTCGATCCAGACGATAAACCCGAATCATTCGGCAAGACAGCATCAGCAACATTAGTATACGGGATTTCTGATTTCAAGTGACTATCCTTGTCAACAGTAGGTTTGGGTTTCTCTGGTACATCCGTCACCGTGGTACAAGGAATGCTTAAAAACTTAGGGTTTGATTCGACATTCTGGACAAGAAGTCTTGTCTTGTAAACAGGTTGCTCTGTCTCCACATTGTTCGAAGACAAGGGATGATGCGCCAGTCGGTGTGAATAATTATTTGCAGTTTTTCGTATCACTCTGTACTTGAAATCATCCACAGGTGCATTTCTTTTTAATTTGTTTGCATCTTTGGTAGTGGTAACCAAACTACCATTCGTTTTATCTACATCCATTTTGGCTTTCAAATTGTTTGAATCATTAAATTTACTACTGGTAACATGGTTGTTAAGATTGTTTAAACATGTGACTAGTTGCCTTTCTGATATAATTTTACTATCACTATTTTTTTTATCACTATTATTAATAATATTATTTCTAGTATTGATATGATCAGTATTCAATTTACTACTGGCACCATTTTTACCTATATTAATGCTATCATCAATCCTATTATTTTGAGAATATGTTTCAGAACTAGGGTAACTGTCTAATGAGGCTGGGATAATCTTGGTCTCTTCATTTCTTGATTTCACGCTCAAAGACTTAGTCAATATATCCAGTCTTTCCATTGCACTCAAACTGTTTCCATTGTTCAAACTAACATCAACGTCAGAGGATCCAGAATTTAGCCGATCTTCATCTACTCTCAAAGCACTGGACCCTTTGAGCTCACTGCCTTTATTGATAATTTGCGTCTCAAATTTTTGTGTCGAAAGAGGAGGGCAATTTAGCGGAGACAGAGGTAAGGATTCGGGCGGAGGAGTTGATTTGGTAACAGGAGGATCTGGCATTGCCGTTGGAAGGGGTGGAAGATTACGCGGAGCAGGAATTGGGGATTTTACTGCAGGACGAGGAGGTTTCTTTGGCGGAGGATTAGGTCTCACCGGCAGGAGGTTGACTCTTGAAGGTGGAGGGGGAGGCGATGAACTGGTTTTTGACCGGAAGAGCTCATTGTCAAAAATATTCCTTTCGGTTTTCATCATGGGCAATGAAAAGCATTCATTCCCTCCTACGTGTTTGTTAATTAGCTGTTTGTTTGCAAAATTTAAGTAAAAAGAGCTTGAGTCACACGTTGACATCGAGTGAGTGGTGGATGTTGTCGTCATAGTAGTGGCTATCGATGCCACATTAGGGGCGTTTACAACGTCGTTAGAGCCAGTATTGACATTCCTGAAAAGGGGGCGTGGATCTTCAGGACCGTATGAAGCAGAAAATCGAAACGAGGCCGATTTAACAGTCTTTTTATCTCCGACTGAAATTCGCCGATTTTTCTTCTCCTTTTTGTTACTCTCGATACTTCTCTCATGACTGAGGCACAGCTCCTTAATCACGTTCTCTGGATAGATATAATGAATAATTTTTAGTTGCTTGCACCATTTTTCTCCATTTTCCTGGCAGTAGCGTAGTGCTCTCTGAACTTTGGGTGATTTCAAAAGACGCAACTCATCGTGTTCGTGCTCCGTTGGCCTTTTTATGAAGAATTTTGAGTTTATGTCTATTTCGAGAAGTCTGTACTCATCAGATTTTCCTTTAGTGTCGTTGAACGATAATCTACTTTTTACGCTATTAGAGGCATTATCAAGCACACACGCTAGGATCACATCCTCCTTGCGATAGCTCTCAAGTAACATGGACCCTGAAACACACAATTGTGTAAAATTAAGTACCAAAGTAAAATTGTATAAAGTTAACCCTGTGTAAACTTGTAATGTAAGAACAATTATACTATCGATGGTTATTCTAGTAAGTCGAAATCGGGACAGGTCTTTAAATGGGTGTTGTAAGAGGATAAATTGAGTCCTCTTTTTTGTCATTTTACAAACTTTGTGGAATGTGGTATACTTTATTTTACAGTGGCTCCATATCCATTGTCCACGATACTCACCTTATTCGAAGGCTCCTACTCAAAAAAACCATTTTATCCCTGAGGAAACTATTGCTTAAATTCAAGGTTGTGTAGCTAAATCGTGATTTTCTGGATGTGCAACAATAAAAAGAAAGAGAATTTTCGTCCACGGTTTTTCTTCGCAAACAGCAACCAAATAGTTGGATTTGTTTGCGAGATTTTTGAATTTAAATTGTTAATCTTTGACCTTCTGTCCCCTCTAAAAATCATTCTTAGAAGAGTAAATTTTAGGGATTTACTATTAATGTCAAACCCAATCGATACCCATAGTTTCGCCTAAATCCAGGAATGGACGAGAAACGTCAATTTTGAAGAAACCAGCCCTTTTTAGATGCGCGCATCGCATTTTTCCTACGTATCATTTTGTTTTAGAATCAATGCTTAGATTTGCTGTTGCATTTTTGACGATCAGACTTGCCATTGCGTTGACAAGTCGATAATGTATTTCTGCATCATCTTCATGTTTCAGAACTTCATAACCTAGGTTGTGACGGTATTCAAAAAGGACAAGAAATGAATAGAAACCTTGCAGTTTCCTTGAAAGTTCTTGAATAAATAGAGGTAATGTGCTTTTCTCTTTAAAGATTTTTTTTTTCTTTTTTTTTACATTTTTCTCAAGGGCATTGTCTGGTTTGGCGATTTGGCATGCAATGCGTGGAATTGGGCACATACCTTGGGGTTTTGTTGATGAGATGATGCAAACTCGGACCGGAAGTGGGAACGTCCGCAACAATCTTGGAAGCTGATATACTTTACTAACATTTTCCTCCGAGTTATTGGACACAGTTGAAATTGCATAAAACAGGCCATGCGTCGAAATTGGTATGTATAAAACCTGAAAATAAAAAATCAAATCAGTGCATCAAATATTTAAGTTCTTTAATCGTCTTCTTTAACCTTCGAAAACGAAGGAAAAGGGAGCTTTCGTTTTTCAAAAGACTCAAATATTATACCGTAAAAGGTAAGTATACAGGTATATACATTGCCTATCAAGTAAACCAACCTACTTTTTCTGACTTTTTTTTCCTGCAAAACTTACTCTTAACACCTGGCAATCGATGGTCTCAAAAAATTTCGATTACAGTAAAAATCGAGTGTATTGATTGCAGTAGGAGGCATAGAAATTGCTAGATTTTGAGTCTTCCAGTCGATTCCTATCATGAAGCATGACTCTAATTATGAAAGCGTTTGCAATGTTAGTTTTAGTAGAATGCTCCACGAAATTGACACCTCGACATTAAAGCGACCATTAAGTGGTGGTTGAGGGAACTATCGGTGATATTCTTCTTTCATATCGACTCGTGTAAGGGTTTCAATCATTTGGCACCTAGTTTAACAAATCCCGCACCCACGGTTAAATTATTTTCCACGTCTTTATGTCGATTAATCTGAGGGTATATAGATTAATAAAAATTTACTGGCCATCATTGTTACGTCTTTACTAAGCCGGTCTCTTTGTAAAACACGCACTATAGGAAACCTGCCCTGTCAATCGGAAGAAATATTGAAATATACATTGATTTTTTATCAGACGTCAAATAGGTTTTTGAGCTGAGTCTGGACGTGTACTTCGTCGTCACAAAGACAAATTTAAGAAATTTATCAAAAATCAGAGAAAAACCGGAAGGCATCGGCCACGTTCGTAACGGCCCGCATCAAAGAAATCGAGAGTAACCAAGCAGGAAACGAAGGGAAAAGTACTTGTCCAAATAATCCTACGATTGTCACTTGAAGCATTTTACTTCCAGTTCAACACCCAAATTTCCAAAACCCACAAGAAAAGTTCCCACTGAGAACCCTCACAACAAAGGCAAAGAAAAGTCAAGAACTCTGAAATAGGATATTCTGAGACGGCATTTGATCAGATTTTGATTAATGCCGATTTGAACCTCAAATACGGATTTTCGGAAAGACCAGGGATGAAATACGGAATAAACTCTTAAATTCCAACTCCCGGCGTAGAAATTAGGATTCAAAACTTAACTCTCTTACGTGTTTACAATATCTCACAACACAACCAAAAAACGTATGATTTCCGTAGAGCCCTGAACAAAATATCAGTTCAACGGTAACGTTTGCTATCAAATAAGTTTCTAATCATAAATATGTGCATTAATTTTAAATCTGCTAGCAATCACTGAGAAGTACCAGTCTTCCATTTCTTTCTCTTGTTCCTATGTGTTGAAATAAATACTTCCTCGACTGTTTTCTTATCGTGGGCATTTATCAAACAAATCATGAACAAATGGGTCTAAAACCTGAAATAATCCAATGAAACCAAGAATGGTCTTCTGACATCAATTAGACTGCATGTAAGAGCTTTAATCGAAATTGGCGACACAAGCTATACATTAAAGAACGAAAAAAGCAACAAGGAGCTCGTACTAGTCGTACTTATTCACTTAATTACTGCATGAGGGCTTATATTTTGAAAATGGGGGAGGGAAGAATAAGAATAAACGTGAATATTAGAAGTAAAACATTAACTTGAAGTGAGGTATTAACTTATTTCAGGAAACTTTGGGAATTCAATGGCACGACAGTGGGCAGACCAATCTACGAATATTGACCTATAAACTGTCAGGTTTAGCTCCTATTACAAATTAAACGTTGTTGAATAAATAATTAACCCAGGAGAACACTGTAGAAATAAATACGCATTGCCCATGAACTATTAAGACTGCAAGTAAAGCAAGCAACCTGAACAATATAACGGGCACCTATAAAACGCCATACTTGAAGACATGTTTATGTTCAGTCGACTTCCGTGCGCCAGTTGAAATTCCTGACCAAAATAACAATTAATTACTGACCTACCCACATGAGTAATTACTCTTTTAGTACTAATTAGACTGTGATTATGTGTAGGTATTTAAGTGTCTCATTTTCAGAGACAGTTTCCTGAAGTAAACACGTGCCGAGCATTGAATTTTCGGACTTTTTCCGGTTTTGTTCTTGGTAGTAAATACATGAACTCAAATCTGTTTTAACTGGTGTGTCAATGAAAAGATGGCCAAATTCCCATTCAAAATATCCCTCTTCCAGTATCTCTTGACTTGTCTTTGCTTTATCTCAATGGTTTTAGAGAGCTATTTTCCCGAGGATGTCGGAGAAATTGGGATGCTTTCCCTTACCCCACCTGAGCCCACATTTCCATGGTAATGTCCCCGCAATGTTACGGCACATCGGTCTTTCTTACTCCCATAAGGGTTCGTTACAGTACCTAAATTATGAATACTGAGAAAATTCAAAGAATTTTGGGTCTCTTTGTGGCGATATTTAATGGGGTCGCATGTTAGTCACTATTTCCCAGGAATATTCCTGGACAAAGAGGATCTCCTTTCATTCTCTCAACCTCTTTGGACCAAATTTAAGATTCTGATCGCACTCTGAAGAGTTATAGTACTCTATTTTTGTCACCCACTAACATGACAGTACATTTTTCAAACATTTCAGTAGATGCCTACATCTATCAAGGTAATTCAATTAGGTATGGCCTTTTACCTGATTTGTCGAAGAGAGACATTGAGCATAACGATTCACCTCGTGACGACCGCCGATGAGAGGCCACGATAAACGTTTAGTTCGAGTCGATTGGTTAGATATATCCTCATATACTGCCAAAAGCTTCAAGACTTGTCCACTTTTCACCGTGCTTTTGCAATACTGCTGCCGACTCCCATCTGAAAGACACACGTGCGCAATCTATTAAAATCAAGATCACGAAAGAAAAGATTGGACGAGTAGCTGTCACAAATCTTACTCAGTTATTGGAGCCAGAAAAAAGGACGGAGAAAGAGGGACGAGTCATCGTCAAGAAAGTAGATAGGAAAGCTCCTGGAGAGTGATTTGGGGGCTCTCTGAGGCCCCTAAAGAGGGTGCTGAGGTATTCAAAGTTTGGGCAATATCATTAGAAAGAATGGATCCTTACCGAGGTAACAATCCTCATCAAACACATAAAATAAATTTTTAGCGTGAGATTTGATACCTGATTTCATGTTGATCTCATGATCAATAGACATTATCTTGAGCTCAGCATGATGCCATCATGATATCAACATGAAATCAGGTACCGAACCTCACGCTGAGATTTTTTTAAGGATTTTTCATGAGGATTTTTACCAGGATAACCAAAGAGAGGGAGTACACACGGAGAAAAATTTCTTATTGAAATTACGGAACGTATTAAGAAATTGGGGTAATAAGAAATTCCTTTTAAAATAATAAGAATTCTATTGATTCAACGAGAATTATCATCGGTCAAATTGACTGTTCTGATAATTCAGAAGAATCACAAGAAAAAATCGTTGGACCAAGCAGAATTCTTATAATTTAAAAGGAATTTCTTTCTACCCCATTATTAATAATACGTTCCGTAATTTCAACCAGAAATTTTTCTCCATGCAAGGGACCGGACTAATACTCCTTAAGGAAAGCGGCAACAATAATTCTGCTTTCCTTTGCAGCTGATACAGAGACGCAATCACACGGATACACAGTGCTTATGCTTTATTTTTGCTCACCCCCGAATCAAAGTAAAATCTATCGTACCAGGAAGATATTTGACCAAGGTAATAGGTATAGTCTTAATCCAGCTCAACTCCCTCCCTAAATATTCTAAGCATAACCGAATTATAGACGCTGGACAGTATACCTATTTATATTGCAATAGCTAGGTATCTCTTTAGATTTGATTTTTGGCTGAAGGCCCTAACAGGGATTAAAGCCATTAACCTCTTTAATAGATTTGATTGCATTAACGCATACTCACACAACTCATACTTGCGCTTGTGTATATACACAAAATCTAGTTACAACAACTCTCGTGTCTTTCTTATAAGATCATAACTGAATCTTGCCCATAGTTTCAATAGTCCAAAGGTCACTTGTTTAAATCCTTGTCAACTCATTGTTAGATTATGATTTACAAAAATGAAGGGCCTTATATGTTTTTCTATTTTTTTTTTTAAACGGAGATACCTGGTGAAGAAGTGTAAAGTTGCAAAAACTCGGTTACATTTAAAACGTACTGGGGAGGCAGAGGCAAAGGCAGTGCTTGTGGTGCTACGGCTGGCTGACGTCACGATGACTCTTGGCTGACCCCGGAGTGCAGCGAGCCGCCACGGCGGCCGCGCCACAGTAGCAGTCACACGTCTGTTAAAGCTCTCTCCTTTTTCAACGCCGCGACAGAAAAAATTGAAACCATCTCCGGAAAAAGGGTCCACAAAACAGCAAGTGTGCTCTGCAGCTAACAAACTCCATTTGCTCACAATGCATAATTCTCAGGAAGAGCACACCCGTTGTTTAAGGAACCCTTCCTCCTGAGACAGCTTCAATTACGCTTGGAGTGTATGACTCCAAAACGAAAAACCTTTCTAACTTGGAAACGAACGGGAATTAGGGGAACTGAGGCGTGAGAA
This sequence comes from Trialeurodes vaporariorum, assembly GCA_011764245.1. Taxonomy (NCBI): domain Eukaryota; kingdom Metazoa; phylum Arthropoda; class Insecta; order Hemiptera; family Aleyrodidae; genus Trialeurodes; species Trialeurodes vaporariorum. Next base: position 15,659,554 of record VMOF01000002.1, on the reverse strand, counting down.
AACCTTCATAAAACGGAACTTATGGCGCAAAGTGGCATCAATAGATAGCGATCTTTCAGTCGTCGCGGTCCGTAATCACATGTAGCTCTACACAGAGCACGTGAACTACGCGTGTGTTACTCATTACAACTGACAAGGCAGCGAGCGGGCCAGAATTGGATTAAGAAGAAGAAGACAAAAACCGGAATGGTTCTGTTTTCACCCGAAAATTGGAACACCAAAGATATTCACTTCGGTGCTATGAAAGGCGATATTAAACGTCGAGGTTATTGTCATCGACGCTGTTGACCGTCGGTGATAAACACATTATTTTTGGAAGTTTGCTCGTCGGTGTTGTGGTTGTCGGGGGGCTATGCACGTTATCTGGTCTCTTTGAATCGAGGACATGAATTTCGGGCCATGTCAGCTTTTTAAGAAAATAGCGTTATGCACGTCGGCGTTTTATGTACCCTCCGAAAATTGTGTTGCGATAGGGTTCGGGGGTTGCTGAGAAAAGGAGTCCGAAAAAACGAAATACAAAATGAGAATAAGTTACCAGAGTTGGTGCGATTGTTTTGTGAGTAGGCAATGATATCCGGACCGGCTGTCAGAAATAAAGTGACGTGTGCTGAAACCAGTCTGTTCATCGAGTTATAAACCTTGGCTTTGACTTGTCCTCTTTCGGTGACCACGCTGAACCATCCTGGAAGCAAACATTTCCTTGATAAATTAAGACGTATGGATATTTAAAACGTAATAGGGCTGTTTCAAAGGTCTAAAATGTTGGTGTTTTTCAGTTAGTAAATTAAAGGAATTGTTGAGCTGAAAACAAATGCCTTTGGTTTCTATGACTCTAGGTTTCAAAGTTCCAAAGATGCAATTTTGGCCCAAAATATATTGTATTAAATGGGTATTCCGCGTTGTAGCGTCACAAAACCTACGACTGTTTGCGATATTTCACACAAGTGTATCTCCGAACCCGGGACACTTAAAAAAAACCAAAGGCACCTATGTTCTCAGCTCATCAAAGAATTTTTCTTTTACTTTCTAAAAAACACAACATTTTAGACCCTTTGGAACAGCCCCATTTGTCAATTTTAAAAACGGAGCAACAAGATGGGAAATTTTCCAGCGTAGATCTAGGTACAAAAGATATAAGTGCACCAACATTTTGATACTTTATTCAGAAGTAAAATTTTAGGTGCGTTTATCGGCGCTCTCTAGAGCTGCAAACATTTTTTGAGAGGAGCCCTGATCGCAAATCTACGATCTGTCGAGCTTATCTGCTTCTGATATTAGAGACAAATGTTAAGAGTAAAACTGAAGTTTGTGTAGATTTACGCAATCTAGCACATTGAAAAATTACGAAATTCACTCACCGAGTCAAAAAATGACTTTCAAGTTAAAAGCGTCATGGCGGAGCTACGCACGTACCATGTATCATAAGAGATTCGAATCTAATTTGAGGATTTCTTCTGCATGTTACTTTAGGGAGAGTGACAAATTAGACACGAATCCTGAGTAGCTGTAGCTCTGCCAACTGTGATCTTGAATGGCAAAGCTACGCAGGTTTCATGAAGGATTCCTGTCTAATTTGTCACTCTTTCTAAAGAGACACAGAAGAAAGCCTCAAATTTGATAGAAATCTCCCATGGTACCTGCGTAGCTTCGCCGTTAGGTACGCCCTAAATTTTGAAGTCATGGTGTGAGAGATTTTTAATTTTTTAATAAGTTGCTCATCGCAATTTCCGCTAATTTTTACGTAAGAATAAACATTTCAATAGCATCTCTGGTAAAACTAGTCTATACAGGTCCATAACCTATTCTTCATACAGAATAGGGTGTGTATGCAGGATCCATCCATAGTATAAGTTTTTGATTGGCGTCCTACGCCATGTGGTCCAATTATTCACGAATTCATTGGCGTCCAGTGTAATCACTGGCTGCCAATGCATATTTCATTGGTTGTCAATGCAAATCACTGCGGTCACCCATGAATTTTTGCATTGGTGGCCAGTAGAATTTGCAGTGGTAACCGATGAAATGTGCATTGGCGACCAGTGATTTCACTGGACGCCAATGAATTCATGGATAATTGGACCACATGACATTGACCGACAATGAAAAACTTTTACTATAGGGCATGCTGTATGGGGAACTGCCAACTATAGTCCGTTTCATTTAAATAGAAGCTTGAGCTCATCTCTTTCCCCCACGAGTTTTACCCTCACTCTCGTACCTGTGATGACTCGAGACCTGCCCCATCGGTCGGGGATTCCGTCCATCCCAATGGACAGTCAGCTATCTAAAGGACAGTCTATTGTGACGGTGCGGAATCCCCGACCGACGGGACGGGTCTCGAGTCATCGCAGGTACGGGAGAGAGGGTAAAACTCGTAGGGGAAAGAGTCGAGCTCAAGCTTCTATTTAAATGAAACGGACTATAGTTATGGACCTGCATGGATAAATTTTACCAGAATGAATATACTGTAGCAAAAGTTAGCAAAGAGCCTTATTATTGTATGGTTTGTTACCTTGGAAAGAGTCCGGGATGACAATTAACGAATCATATTCATTGCCATTCAGATGCTTTTGTCCGAGCCTGGTCTCCGAGAAATTCCTCGCCTCGACTTTCCCGCTCCGATATTGTTTGTACATGAGGAGATGTCCATTGAGGAGAGTGATGGGGTCGCTGGAGCCAAGGAGATCGGCCACCGGTTCCTGAGGCACCACGTGAACCACCCGAGGCAATGAATATTTCTCGAGGAAAGTGCGCGGGGTCAAGTTCTCGTTGATCGACGATGACGATTTGCTGTGATTCGAGCGATTCGAGCTGTTGGTACCGATCTGATAGCGGAAGTCTGATGAATCGCCACCGCCGCCGCTTCGGCCGTTCTGCGTCGTCGACTTACGGTCCGATGAGTTTGAGGCGGTCGTTGACGTCGTCTTGTAGTTGTTCGATGGCATCGATGGCGGGAGCATCTTGAGCTGCATGAGATTGCCGTCATCATCATTGATCTGATGATCCTCCTTCTTCTCCCCTTTGACCACCCTCTTGGACACAGCGCGACCTCCTACTCCTAATCCTCCACTTCCTAATCCTCCTGCTCCTCGCCTGATATAACCCCCGGCACCAGCCCGAGGGCTATCTCTCGCTTCCTTGTCGTCCCATTTCTTGCAGACACTGCTTCGATTAAGGAAACTCTCCTTTATCCAACTCCCACTGATCATGGAGAAAGCTTCCGAGCAGTGAAGGAGTTGGGTTTATTTATAAAAAAAAAAAAAAAAAAAATGAGTAGGGTGCGTCGACTCCTACATCATTTTTTTCAAGTCTCTTCCGCGGTCGACTTTTTTAAATTTGACCTTCCAAGAGTTAACTTTTAGCCTCATGTTTCAGAGAAGTCTATCCTTTGATGCGAGTCTGTCTCTCGCTGATGCATTCAATGGTTCCCCAAACCTGCAATCAGTCAGAAAAAGAAAAAATAAATTAATTGTAATGTAAAGAAAATAATTTATTCTCCATGCAAATCGGGTTAGAGGTGGCTTAGAGCCGAATTTTAACAATTTCGTCGACATTTGCTCGAGACTCACTCAAATTGAAAAATGGTATTTGAAATGCGGAAATATAGGACGAGTATCCACTGGAGGAAGAATTTGGGAGCAGTGGCGAAGCGTGCAATGTTGCATTTGGCTCATTGAAACCCATGAAAAATATCGAATTACCAAGAAATTACCGATGATCAGCGGATTCGACCTTTTCCATGGGTTCAAATGGACAAAATGCCATGTTGCCGAATAGCACGCTTCGCCACTGTTTGGGAGAAAGGTAAATGGAAAATGGGTCTTTTGCTAACTATTGCTAAAAGCAAATGAATAGTGAAAACTGATACAAAAACCAGCAAAAATCACGAAAATCACACTAAAAAAGTATAAAATTCAATAATATACTCAGAAAATAGCTGCGCTAAACAGGATAAGCGCAGAAGGAAGTAAATAAGTTCCCTGTTAAAAGCAGTGGAATGCGATAGGGATTATACACCAACCAAAATGATCTTGAAAGTAGTTATTGTGCGATGTGTCAGTTATTGTAATGTAACCTTATGCTGAAGGAGAAAGTCTGAAACATGATCTTGAAATCAGTTGTGAGATGTTTGTATCACCAATAAATTCCATTGTTTCGATTACACGGCCTTCGAAAACGTAAAGCCGAAATCGAGGAGAACTTACTCCCTTGCCACCCTTGCCCCGAGTTTTAAGGGAGGTTAAGATGATTCCAGGGTCGATTATAACTAAAACCGTGGACATTGGACATCATGTCGCGTCGCGCTGCTCAAAAAGTTAACAGTTTTCGAATTCATTCACGCTAAAATAACGAATTTGAGCAATGTCAGCACCTGCGAGCATACTTCAGGAAGATACCCTGAAAGTTTCAAGTGAAAAATTCAAAAACAAAACCGAAAATTATGAAATACGAAAATTCCCGTAAGTTTCAATAAGTGCGAGTGAGACAGATAGACATAGTATCACTCAAAGCTTATGGCGAAATGAATTTCATAATTTACAGCTTTGATTCACAACCAAAATTTTGCTCGTTTGGGGTTAGAAAAACAAAACAAAACAGAAAAAAAATTTCGCAGGTGCTGACGTTCTTGGATTTTGTAGCTTTTCTTTGCCAAAACCACGACTAGTGGTGCTATCTATCGGATTGAAATCTGGAAAAGTTTCGCCTGGATCAGCTTGAACTTTTATAACGTCTGACTGCTTGTCGGATTGAGATCTTAAATTTGAACAGCGGCACCCCTCATTCCTGAGTCGTACATATCAGGAGAGTCAACATTTATTTACTGCTACGTGAGATTTCAACCCCCGGAAACTCCATTTTGCTGGGTTTTTACAGAATATGCTGAATAATCTGAGGTGTGGCTGATGCAGAGTCCCCGTATTTTCCCGGGAGTTCTCCGAATATTGAAAAGTCTTCGTGACGCGGCATTAAAGTCTCCAGGCGTTACTCAAATTGCATAACTGTCGGACTGAAGGCGCGTGGTACGCGCATAGGGTCTCCTTCCGAGCGACACTATTATACTATACACAGTACTTTGCCTCCATGAATAAAAACAATTTCTTTTTCTTTTAAATTTCATTAATTTATTCCCTAATTTTCATTCTATTTTTCATGAAATTGCGGTTTTACAACTCTTCTATTTGTTCTAGTATTTTTGTATTAGTGTTGCATTTCTGGTTTCCAATATGTGGCATAAAGATTTGACTTACAGGCAACGATGAGCTAATTATAACAATTATTATTGAGAGGATTTATAGAGTGTGATTTTGAAACCTCAAAGAGGCATGCTATGATAGAAATCTCTCATAGACATTTTACACGGGCTCGGTTTGTTTGGCTCATTTATTTAACCCCCCAAAAAAAGAAGAAGAAAAAATTTGTGACAAATCCACTAAAAAATTGGTTTTAAACGAAAGTGCAGTTGTTTCAAAGTCGCTAACTGCTCACAAAAATTGATAAAACGGTTTCTTGTGGAAGGATTTGCATGATAAAGAAACTGACACATGAAAGAAAATAAGCCAAATTTTCTCGCCTGGATAGCTGTTTTGACATTTTATGTCCAGATAGCCATTCTAAAACACTTTCACTTTAATTTAAAACTAATTTACAACGAAATAATTGCAATTTTTTTTTTTTTTAAGGCTAAAAAAAAAAAATAAGACAAACAAACCAAAATCATATCATTCATGCTGTCACTTTTTGGGATAGGACTTGTTTGGCAACATAGAGACCCAATTATAGGTCGCAAGCCTCAAGTATCTGTCCATATTTTAACAAATTCACAATCGTCTCATGTTTTTCAAAGATTGTCGCCTTTATTTTTCCAGATAAGCTTCAGAAATGTACAAAAGAACCTCAATTTTACATTTCCTATCCTCAGTGGTACAAATTCATCCGAAACCTTGAGTTATGCGTATCAGAAATTTAAGAAGTTTATTCAACGCCAATTTTTCAGTGTTCAGGCGCCTCATTCAGCTTTTAATTGTCTAGCAACTATCCGACCAAATGTACGGAGAGTTCACCGTTGGAAACTCAGTCATTGCAGCCAATCACGAGAAGCGACAGTCACGATATCAAATGCCGTTAGCCGATTTACAGTGAGGCTGGTTGCATATTTTGTTTACATGTTTTAACACAGCGCTTGCATGCAGGTCTAGCGTTGTACCACCAGTGAAACTCAGTGAATTTCGTTCTATGAGTGGATATATCAAATGAACCTTTTTTCAATTTCTTAAAACTCATGCAATGAATCACAGTAAACCTGCTGGTTCATACTCTACAGTCTACATAGCTCGAGGTTTTGAAAAATCTCGAGACCGTATCAGAGAGCGGTGATCAGAACTTTATTAATGCCAGTGGAGTAAAATCAGCACTTTAATGGCCAGCTTGTAAGATCAGCACTTTTTGCAATCGCTGTCTGCGCGTCAGCAAAATGGCTTCCCATCACTCAAATGAGAAAAGCGATTTCAAGAAGCGTGCCGTGCCGTGTTAGTACTTACGGGCACGCTTAGATGTCATTTCGTCGCCTTCTCTACTATTCATGCTATCTCTCTCAACTAAGTATTGCAATATAGAGGTTGATACATGTTATAAGTCCTATCTCGAAGTGAAGCAACATGGGAGATCTGATTCTGGTTTGTTTGTTTCATATTCGTTCACGTTAAATCAAAAATCGAATTTAATCCAGTGGAAATTGGTTTTAAAACGAAAAAGCAAGTGTTTTAGAGTGGATATCTGGACTCAGAATTCCATTATAAGTTCCAGGTGAGAAAATTTGGCTTGTTTCTGTCATGTACTTACTGTCAGTTTCTTGGTCGAGCAAATCCTTCCAAAAGAAATAGTTTCTGTGACCAGATAGCCACTCTTAAACACTTGCACTTTTGTTAAAAACCAATTTTAATTTTGCTTGTCACAACTTTCATTTTAAGGTTGAAAAAATGAGGCAATCAAACCGAGCCCGTGTAAAATTTCCATAATAGATTTTCATCATTGCTGCCTCCGTCCGCTGCCTCAAAATCACGTCTCACAAATCTCTCTCTTGATATAGCTCGTTGATATCTTTACTAAACTATCTCTCTCTCTCTCCAGTGGCGTATCCACCGGGGGGGGGGGGGGCAGAAGCCTCAAATTTTGCCTTTTTTCTACAGAAATAGCCCGAAATTGCTTCCACCAACGCTTCAAATTTCAAAATTTCACAGGCGTGCCCCCCCCCCCCAGAAAAATTTTCTGGATCTGCCACTGTCTCTCTCTTATCTCAAATGACCCCTGATGCGTACTGATACCTCACTACCTCACTCTCATCCTATACAAAGATGTTCTTCGTGGAAGTTTTTCGGCAGAAATGAATTTCAGCGGTCATTTTAATGAAATGTTGTTATGTAATCTTTTGATCAACCGGTGGATGCACCGCCACCGTTAGATTGAAAAATACCATTAAATGCATACACAAAACGGTATTTCTGATAGGTTCAACCTATCTTTAACCCTTTTGCTACCATTGCATTGTGGCGTTAGGAATACAAACCTTCGCTTGTTCACTTAAATTAAATGAGTAGTTAATTATTCCTACTCCACGGTGTTGATTTTGCCTATTCTTCTAATTGAAGGCACTTGACGAAGTACTATTTTGCAAATGTCAACAATTTGGAGTTGCTAGAGGCTCTATTTATAGAGAGTTAAGACAAGTGAAACCATTGGATGCGTTTTTGCACCTTTGTTTACATTCTGAGGGCCGTTGTTGTGTTTTGGTCTAATGCAAAGATTACAGTGCCGTAGAGTTTCTAACTGTGTAATCTGTCACTGCTTTTGTTGATCGACATCTATTAATTAAATATTCTTTTGGGTACTATATTAGACATTCTTGAAGTGCATCATGATTGAAATTAACAAGTTCATTGATACTTAACTCTTTTATCCGAGAAACACCGTCGAAACACTTCGTTTGTAAACAAATGGATGTTATATGTATGTGAACATATGTGCAAAAACGCACCCAAAACGGCGGCGCAAGTATAGATCCTAAAACTCATGCCCATTTTGACCAATCACAGGCTGACTACCCTCTTGTCTCAACTCTCTACACACAGGGACTCTATTTCTTAAAGGTTCAACCCTTTCATACCTGGTGTACATTTCAATGTACATCTGAATAACAAAGAATCTTATGGGGAACATAAAAATTTGATTTACGTAACGTTTTATAAGAAAAAATTGTGCCCAGATCAGCTATGATGGTCAAAATTCCGTTCCTGTACAAAACGTATTTTCAGGTTAGAAAGGGTTAAATAAAGAGAGTATGGAATCCTCCGTCAGGCCCGTAACCAGGCATGTTGCCCAGGAGGGGCTAATGTGTCTTCAGGGGGCAATCCGCACGTTACCAGAGGGGGGGTATTGTGGTAGTTTCTAATACACTTTATGGTATATGGTAAAACAATTTTTTCCATGAGGCTGAGCCAGGAGGGGCTAATGTGTCTTCAGGGGGCAATCCGTACGTTACCAGAGGGGGGGGGGGTATTGTGGTAGTTTCTAATACACTTTATGGTATATGGTAAAACAATTTTTTCCATGGGGCTGAGCCAGGAGGGGCTAATGTGTCTTCAGGGGGCAATCCGTACGTTACCAGAGGGCGGGGGGTATTGTGGTAGTTTCTAATACACTTTGTGGTATATGGTAAAACAATTTTTTCCATGGGGGGGGGGGCTGAGCCCCCCTGGTCCTCTTTTGCTATGAGCCTGTGCTCCGTTGTTGCCACATTGATACCTCTCTTTAAGACTATCCGCACCCCCCCCTCCAAGGTGAATATGTTTAAAGTTGCGCTGATGTAAAGGTATAGAAATGAACCGTTTTTCAGCGCAGCATTTTTGCCGCGGCTCGCGCGACATTCTGACTGCCCACGAGGCTCGCTCGCGTCGCGTCGCGCTAGTCGCGCGTAATCGTAATGTCTTCGGGTCACTGAGCTCTCTTTCTCTCTGTCCCATGGCCTAGCATGGCATGGGCCCGCTTGCACAGAGCGCACAGAGCACAAAACTGAGGCTGAGAGAGTGCATTCGCATTGCTCTCTGCCCGGTCGCGATTTGCTCCACTCCACCGCGACCGCTCGAGCACACCGTTCGCACTTCACCCCCCCCATCTCTCTCTCTCTCTCTCTTCTTCTCTTCTCTCCTTTCTGTCTTTTTCTTTCTGTTTCTCTCTCTCTCTCTCTCTCTCTCTCTCTCTGTGCTCTCTCTCTCTGTGCTCTCTCTGTGTCTCTCTCTCTCTTCTCTCTCTCTCTCTTTCTCTCTCTTCTCTCTCTCCTCTCTCTCTCTCCCCTCTGTTCTATTTTCTTTCGTTTCTCTCTCTCTCTCTCTCTCTCTCTCTCTCTCTCTCTGTGCTCTCTCTCTCTGTGCTCTCTCTCTGTGCTCTCTCTCTCTCTCTCTCTCTCTCTCTCTCTCTCTCTCTCTCCGTGTCTATTTTCTTTCTGTTCTCTCTCTCTCTCTCTCTCTCTCTCTCTGTGCTCTCTCTCTCTGTGCTCTCTCTCTGTGCTCTCTCTCTCTCTCTCTCTCTCTCTCTCTCTCTCTCTCTCTCTCTCTCTCTCTCTCTCTGTGCTCTCTTGGTGCTCTCTGTGACTCTCTGCGCTCTGCCTCAAGCACCTCTCCGCCATCACAGGTCAGACAATGCTTGCGTGTGTACTGTGTACCTACTCGGATCGGCACACTCGCGTGCGTGCCCGAGGCTGCGTATTGTAATAAACTCGCACAAGATTTCTTTCGGATTGTTTCTTTGTCCAACGGGTTTTCATTGATTCGTCTTCTCTATTCGCTCTCTCAGTCTATTGCTACACGCGGGGCAAGCGCTTGCGCACATGCTCAGGCCAATGTGTTGAGAACTATACCTAAGAGAATTCCAAGTCTGAATGTATGGGAATTAAGAGAATCGGAGATTTCACTGAATCAAGATTTAAAGGACCCTAGGTCAGAATACAACCTGGGATTGGGAACGAGCCACCAATAAGATCAATTACGTGTTTATGAAGCCGTGGAGACTCGAATCTGAAAGTGTCTTGACGTCGTATTTTTTTAAGGCGCCGCGCAACGAGCTATAGAGGTTGTTTCAGAAGTGTAGGCGCACCTAAACCGATAATCTTTGGAATCTTCCAACATTATTTGTCATGTTGCATAGTAAAAGTGAATGAAAATGAGTTAAGGAGTTGGATTTTCATTGAGGAACGCTTTAAAATCAAAAATTTGATGTTGATGGCAAGTTTTGTTTTCATTTGAAGGATTGAAATTTTAAAATTCACCAAAGATGACGGTCTAGATGCGCTGCGCCTACAGTTCTGAAACGAGCTCTAGCGATAGAGAGGATTTGTGGGGCGTGATCTTGAAACTTCAAGGAGGTAGCGATGATGGAAATCTCTTGGGAACATTTTCACACAGACTCGGTTTATTTGCCTCAATTTGTTTAACCTTAAAATGTTTAAAAGAAAATGGTGACGAATACATTTGAAATTGGTTACAAACGAAAGTGCAAATGTTTTAAAGTGGCTATCTGGACATAGAAATCGAAATAACTGTTTCTTCCGGAAGAATTTGCACGATAAAGAAACTAACTCATAATGGAAAGAATGTAAATTTTCTCACCTGGATAGTTGTATTAAAATTCTGTGTCCAGATAGCCACTCTTAGATACTTTCACTTTCGTTTAAAACCGATTTCTACTGGATTAATTACAATTTTTGATTAAAGGTTAAAAAAAAAGTGAGGCAAACAAACCAGAGTCAGATCGCTTATGCTGTCACACTTCAAGATAGGACTTATAACACCCGGCAAAAAACGAATAGCCCAGTTTGGTCCTAAAAACGTCCAGGACGCTTTTAGGACCAAACCGGGCGATTGAATTTTGGCCGGGCATGAATCCCCCCCCCCCAGGCCTCCTCTATCACTATAGTTCGTTGGCTCAAACGCGTTCAATGGCGGCACCCGTAGAGCCTAAAACTTATGACCAATCAAAACCAGAAGCCGACGAACTTCTTGTCTTCTAGCTCTCCACATACAGGGACTGAGGACTCTATAGGAGCGCCAACACAAGTTCAACGAGTTCTGATCGGCTGTTGATTTAACCCATGAAGGACCAGGTTAGTTCAAGAGAAAACCACTCCTCCGTTTCTGGAGGTAAGGTAGTTAACTGTTCGTACTCGGTGGAGTTGGGATTGCCTATCCGAAGAATTGAAGGCGCCCGACGAGCATCTGTTTGTTTCATCTGTATTTGCGTTTATCCGAAATGAAGACTAAAACAATGTGAAATAGACTAGAGGAGAAAAACGAGTATACTCGGGCTTGGCCTATAAAGGGTTAACAAAGGAAGGTACCTACATAAAATGGCGCGACGCCATCTAGCGGTTGAATCGTGGAGGCCAAAAGAGTCGCTTTGCCATCTTGCCAAATGCGCCACTCTTAATAATTAACAAACTGTGTGCATGTCGATTTTTTCTTTTTTTGAGCTCCGCGAGCCCTGGACCTCGTGTCAGTGCTCCCTACAAAAAGTTTTCATCAGGGAACTCTAGTGTCAATAAGGTTCTCTGTTGATGTGTATTAGATGTGATGGTCAGAAAAAACAAAATACACACGAAAAAACAAAAACAATACGTGTGAGGCCTTGTTGCAGTGACCATAAACCATAATGTGGTCATATTGGTCGTGTTGTTGATTGGCTGTCATTTACGCACCCAGCGGCCTCGCCCGCCCATAAGAACGCGAGTAAAATACCTGATTTTCACAAAATAAGAACGAGTGGTAGTGAGCGAAGAGGAGTTGAGAGAATGTAAACCAACTGGCCTCTGACGGCTGAGACAAAAGGATCCCCTTAATTCAGTGATTATAGGGAAAAATAATGGCTAAAGTTGAAGTTTAAAGCTCAGTTTCATAATCTTGACGCTTTAAGCTTTCGCGATAGAGACCTCACTTTCCAAGTTTAGCTCGAGATTTATATTTTTAACGATTTACTAAAATCGAGTGTTTCACACGCGTTCTTATGGGCGGTAAAAGGTCGACTTGAGTAATAATTCTTGGTCGGCCTAGGTTCTTATGGGCGGTGAGATCGGCTTGGGTGCGCGTAGTAATTGACCACACTGTGGTTTATCTAGTCACTGTAGGACTTGTCAAGAGTATAAGTGACTACGCAAAAAGGGCACTCTTTTGGATCATGTAAGAGTCAAGATACAAGTTCTAAAGGAATAAATCAACAGAACTCCCAAAATACTTACTTTACTCTTTTGGCCATCTGAAAGGCACGAGTAAAAACTTTTTTTTTTCTTCAAAATCCTGGAAATGCGTGTGTTCGTTCTGAACCCATAGGAAAATATTTTAAGATGTGGATCTTCGCGAATTTCGGAATTTTTAAAAGCTAGCAATACCCTGGGGGACAATTTATTATGAAGACGGGGGACTGGGGGATATCTCTTTGCTAGAAGGGAGTGAATTTCGCGTTTCTTTTTATCAAAATCGGAACGTATTTCACTGACGTTCATTTTACCATGATCGATTTGTCAGAATCTTGAATTTTGACACGACTTTTCTATTTGTTATCAATAATTTTTCACGATGGTTGGTTTGCTAAAGGCTCGTTATGACATCCTCTGTTTGAGAATACTTTGACATTTTTTTAACTCACAAAGCGCTGCGCTAAAAATAAATCGCAAACGGCCACCAACCGTTGACCTTTTTTCAGGAGAGGTCTCAAAGTCGGCCCCCTCCTTCCTTTCGGGATGTCCAGAATTTCAACAAATTTGCCGAAATGAAATTTAGAGTTGAGCAAACTCCAAAGGTGGAGAAAGTTTGCAAAGTCGATCCAACAGATCAACTTTCATCTTGCACAATGACAAAGCAAATCGCATTGCAACGAGGAAAGAGAATAAACGCTGAATAGGCCGAAGTTAACGGTGCTTCCGCACAACCCCCCCCCCCTTTTAACTCGAGTTTTACACTCGCTGATTTTTGGCTCTTCGTAAAGTTCAAAAAAGAGTTGACGAGTACACACTACACATGTTGTCCCGCTAATGTGAAACCTATAATGGCGAAGCGTTCAAATCTAGCAACGTTACATTTGGTTTATTTAAACCCATGAATTAATCGAACCAGTGGCGCACCGAGAACTTTGGTTTGGTGGGGGTTTCACCGCAAATTTTCCATTTTCTGAGGTCTTGGGGGGGGGGGGGGGGGGGGTTTGAAAGCAATTTTGGCCGAAGATGACCTTTTTTAGGGTAAAATCTTGATGCTTGGGGGGGGGGGGGGGTTGACCCTAAAACCACCCCCTTCGGTGCGCCACTGAATCGAACTATTAGGAATCGGCGATGACATGGGCGTAGCTAGACATTTTTTCTAAGGGGGGGGGGGGGGCAAGTTTGGAAACCCCACCAGCGGAGAGGGTCTGGGGGAAACACCTCTCAGTTTGAAGGATCCGCCCCCAGGCGATGGATTACAAGATTAGGTGGTGCTTTTGGAAGCTTCAAGTTCATTCCATTATTCATTTTTCCCATGTCCTCTCTAATTTTACAGACTACCGCGCATTTCCTTTTGAACCATCCTCCCGGGCGGGCGTATAGCTACAATGCGGTTAGGGAGGTCTGCAGGTCTGGCCACCCCCAGAAAATCCGATTTAAAAAAAAAAATACGGTAATAATTTAAAAATATAATAATGTCATAATAAATGTACAACGAATTGCAAAATTAATAACACTGTTAAGGCATTATTTCATATGCTACGATGTATTATTATTCAAATATACGAGTAGAAAAAATAAAATTCTAATATAGGTTTTTTTCAAATTTGATTTGATTTGATTTTGTTTTTGGTTTTTTGTTTTTCTTTGGTGGGGTTTTTTTTTTTTTTTTTCATTTTTTGTTTTTTTTTTTATGGCAAAGGAACAATAAAATTATGTTTAACGAGGTAGAGGAAGCCTGAACTCATGTTTGAGAGCGGCTTTTGCAAAATTTTCCGGGCGATCTCCCCCCCCCCTCCAAGATCGCCCTGTGGTATTTCAAAGTCGGCCCCCTCCAAAAAAAAAAAAAAAAAAATTCTAGCTACGCCCATGATCATCCTCCTGGGTAGGTTTCACTATCGGAATCTATTTAAAACGCTCGATAAAGGGAAGAGAAATTTTTGTTTGCTGATATGGTTCAAAGGTCATTGGAAACATCAATAAAATGATACAAAGCTGACTTGTATTCGCGGAATGGAATTCACCGTTACGCAAGCTTGGCAAGTAAGTATATAAGAATGAGTGAAAAAGCCGTCGGAGTCACCGCACCGCGTCGCGTCATGCCCATTGCGTAACCCGTGGCGTGTATCTGTTGGAACCACTCGGCACTCTGCTCCTGATGAGAGAATAGCTTACTCGCGCGACAAAGGTGTGCCCGCAGGACTGGATTTTGTTCCGATGTTGCCACTGCAGTGAAGTAGCGTGAAATTTGGCAACGTTTCAGTTCGTCCGTTTAAACCCATGAAAAAGATCGAACTCTTCAGTGTTCGGTGAACACCTCCGCATTCGACCTTTTACATGGGTTTAAATCAGAGATTACTAAGCCTAAGAGATATGGCATAACGATTCAAAAGTGTTATTCGACTCCCTACGAAGTATGCAATGTGGCGTACGCTGGTGACCGTAAACATTGTTACTACTGTTGTTGTTTGAATGAGATTTGACAGCAACGCCACTAACTAAATTAATAAGATTAATAAAGTGTTTGGGAAGTTTAATGAGCTCTGAGTATATTTTGTACGTGAATCTGAAAATCTAAGTCACTTTAATCATCCCATCGGCCATTAAATGACAAACATTTAGATGCTGCAGAGAATCTAACCTCATTTCCAACAACATGAATAACAACAATGTTTACGGTCACCAGCGTACTGCACGTTGTATCACGGCCATTCTGCAGGCGTTTTTTACGGAGCCCGGCCAACGGTTTTTTAACACGGCGGAGATAGGAAGTGTCATATCTCTTAGGCTTAGTAATCTCTGGTTTAAATGGACGTATAATAGAACGTTGCCAAATTAGACGCCACGCCACGCTACGTGGCGCGCCATTGGTTGCTAGTACTATAGTCCGGGAAAGGATTAATAAATACGGGGAGACCCAAACAAAATGGGCCTGCAAACGTCGCTATACAGCTATGCAGGGTGACTGTAAAAAAAAAAGCCCCCACACAGAAGTCGGGATGGTTGCCTTTTCTGATTTTCCAGCAGTCACAGCGACAAACCACGTGGTCGTGGTGGCGTACCATAGCCTAGCGATGCATTTGAGCCCCTTTACGGAAATTCTTTTTAGCGAGTATCGACGCGACGCTCATGTGGTTCCAAAAGAGTCGACAAATTAAAATTGACTAGAACTTTTGGTCTCCACGAGTCCCCGATATAGACGGCGTCGTCTCATAGAGCTGCCCGTGTTAAATTAACAGCCAATCAGACCTTGTTGAGCTCGTGTCGGTATACTCCCTCTACAATAAAACTTGCATCCACGGACTCAACAGTCCACGAATTCCCGGAAAACCCCGTGAATGAAACGACTCTGTTGCGAGATAACTGTTCCTACACGACGGCAGTGTTTTTGCATAAACCAAAAATTGAAGGCGCGAAAGGATTAACTCTGACTCCTTTCTACAAAACTTGCATCCGCGGACTACAATCCACGTGCTCTCAAAACCCCTTGAATAAACGACTCACGTTACTACACGACGGCTCGGTTTTTGCATAAACCAAAAATTGAAGGAGCTAGGAGATTAACTCTGACTCCCTTGAATAAAACTTGCATCCGCGGACTCTACAATACGCGTGCTCCCAAAACCCCTTGAATAAACGACTCTGTAGTGAGATAACTGTTCCTACACGACGGCACTGTTGTTGCATAAACCAAAAACTGAAGGAGCAAGAGGATAACCTATCACCCAGTGGTAGTTAAAATATTTTGAATGCGGTTTTGAACCTCTCCGCGGTAGAGAGATACCCGAACCCCATCAGCGATCAATGTGAGCCCTTTCGATACTAAAGAGGCGACAAGAGGTCAAAAGAAAGTCCTTTATTTGAAGGTTTTACTGTGTATAATTCCTCGCTTTATTCTGAGTCATCATGACATTTTTGAGCCGTCAAGAGTGTTGTGTTTCGTATCATCATTGTCTCCACTGAAAGACAACCTAAAATTTTTTATTTACTATCTGAAAAATTACTCAAAGGACCAAATTTTGCCGAGAGGACCTTTTTTTTGTGGTTGATATTACAGGTTCACAAATGTTTCTTCCTGTGTTTGGGCAGTTTTAGACCACTGAGGGAGTAGGAATATGGTGTACACATCGCGGTTTCGAATTACTGTGCACAGCGGAGCGAGGGCGACAAGGCGTATCCCCCCCTCCCCCACCATGGTTAGTATAAACCGTTTTTGTATCGCATCGGTTGAAATAATACTTAGTGGTGTTTGAGTGGTTCGCGGGTTTACACCACGGTGCGTCGTAGTGGGTACCCCTTGCACTGAACAAAAAAAAAATTAATTGGTTCACCAGACTAATTATAATAGTGTTTGGGCAATCAAATTATGGTTGAACTTACTCAAAAATGTGGGTATTAAAAGCAATAATTGGTAACTATAGTATATTGGGCAATTATTGCAACCAATACAAAATTGGGTGTACCGTACCAATTTGAGTTGGTACCCGATACTAATTTATTGGTAACTAGTACCAATTTATTGATTAGAGTACCTAATTTATTGGGTAAGTACAACCAGTAAATTTGATTGCACAAACACTAAATACGAGGGGTGTTCAATAAATAAGGCGCTTTTGTCTATAAAATGAGAACGAATCAACGAAAAGTAACGATCGAGGTGGCAAATTAAAGCAAATTCAATACTCTTTCAACTTACAAACTCATATTTTGTCATAGTCACCGTTTACAGTGACGCATGTCTGCAGACGTTGAATCCATTTTTGCATTCCGTTGAAAAAAAACTCCTGCGGTTGTGATCTGATTCATTCGCTCACAGCGGTCTGCACATCATCATCAGAGCTAAACTGTTTACCCTTCAAGGCTTCCTTGAGCTTCGGGAAAAGCCAAAAATCACTCGGAGCTAAATCTGGACTGGGGGGGGGGGGGTGTGGGGCACCACTTGAAACTTCAGCCGATCCAGCGTCTCTTTTGTTTCTGCACTGCAGTGTGGTCTTGCATTGTCACGATGCAACAGGAAAGCTGTCCTGTCCGATCGAATTCTTCGGATGCGAGTTTTCCGATTTCGCATAGTATCGCAGTATCTTGGAGAGTTGACAGTATGCCCTTTTTCCAGATATTCCTTGAGAATGACCCCGTTTGCATCCCAAAAAATGGTCAGCATGATTTTTTGAGCTGATTCAGCGTTTTTGAATTTTCACTCATGATGTCGCAATTACGGTACTGACCTGATACTAATGAAACTTTTAGATGACAACCTTTAGGTCAACGCTTGATCGGCTGATTGAGACGCTTATCTTATCAGTATCTCCGTTTTTCGAGTCTCGGAGATGTGAGGTTGCCAAATACTCGTAGATAAGATCACAACCGCAGGATTTTTTTTTTTTCAACGGAATGCAAAAATGGATTCAACGTCTGCAGACATGCGTCACTGTAAACGGTGACTATGACAAAATATGAGTTTGTAAGTTGAAAGAGTATTGAATTTGCTTTAATTTGCCACCTCGATGGTTTTTTTTCGTTGATTCGTTCTCGTTTTATAGACAAAAGCGCCTTATTTATTGAACACCCCTCGTAATTAATCAAACGAACCAATTCTTCTTTTTTTTTTCAATGTACGGCCTACTATGGTCTGAGATCGAAAAAAGTGACCGGAAGTCAGTGATAAAAATAATTCAAAAATCATAGTTTTCGATCTTTCAGGTTTAATTTCAAACTTTCCGATAACACTTGTAGGTTAAAATTAGTTGTTCAAAGTGTCCTCTGTGTTCAAAAATGGTATTTATGGTATTTAAAGTTCATAAATGATAAATTGTGAAGAAAACTATCTGATTTTTATCCACTATTTAACCATTTCAAACCAACTGTAAATTTTCGACTGATAAATTTTTGGATCCTTATAGAAACGTGTATTTCTGATGGCCTGAAAGGTTTTTTTTTTTTTTTGTCTTTCCTGAAAAATGCATATATGTAGTATATAATTAATGACGGCGAGTAGCGGTTTATCAGAGTGAAAAATGTATCCGTCTTTTTATAACTTTATTCTGTTTTCATATACTTTAACCATATAACCTTAACGGTTCAGTTACGGGAATGACCATAAGTTATGACGCTACTAACATTCATTTTTACCCACAGTGGCCACAGGAAACAGGATTGTTCACTGTGTGAACTTCACATCACTGCACTGTACACGTGCCGACAAGGAATATTCACCCACAATCAGAGATATTTAAGGAATGTTTCTAAAACGCATAATTTGTTGTCTTTCAACGATCCGTGCATACAGTGTGGTCCTAAAGTAACTGAAAATGGGTGTACCTACTTGTAATGGACCTGATACATACTGATGAGAAATTGCGATTTGTGTCATTCTTTGTTAATTTGAGGGGCGAATTGGTCGTAGGAATTTTCATAATCGCAGCCCCAAAATTTTGAATGGCATCTCCAGTCAAATAAAACGTCTTTGAGAAAAATTTTCAGCGCAAATTGGAGGTCCCTATCCTCCATCCTCTTCCATCCTCCCGCTCTCCCCCTCTAGAGAGAGTGGATTTTTAATTATGAAAATAAGCGTGTGGATCAAAAGCTCGTTTGATAGCTCTGAAAAAAACACGTGTATAACTCAAACTGTTACACTGTTTAAAGAGAGAGAGAGAGAGAGAGAGAGAGAGAGAGAGAGAGAGAGAGAGAGAGAGAGAGAGAGAGAGAGAGAGAGAGAGAGAGAGAGAGAGGAGGAGAGAGGAGAGAGAGAGAGGGAGAGAGAGAGAGAGAGAGAGAGAGAGAGAGAGAGAGAGAGAGAGAGAGAGAGAGAGAGGAGAGAGAGAGAGAGAGAGAGAGAGAGAGAGAGAGAGAGAGAGAGAGAGAGAGAGAGAGAGAGAGAGAGAGAGAGAGAGAGAGAGAGAGAGAGAGAATGGAAGCTGGTCAAAAGTTATTTTTTATAAACACTTGGCGACGTTTTGGAACCGGGATGGATAACAACCTCCAATTGGAGCCGCCCCCCCCCATAGAAAAACAAATGTATTTTCTGACAATATATTATTTGATGGGGGTTGGAATTTGACTTATTGAGGGTGAAATGGGGTAGAAAATGGTCCGTTACTTCCCGCTTTGCCCCTCACCTCGCTCATCGTCGCGTGATCACACAATATGGTCAGAGATCAGTAAGAAAGTTGCGAAAATCAGTGAAAAAAAGTAATAAAAATCACCGTTTTCCACCTTTCAAGCTTAATTTAAATCTGTCTTCCTAGTGGCATTTCTAGGTTTCAATGGGGCTGTTGCACACTTTAGCTATAAGCACTTTAATAGTCGACTATGATGTAAAAACCTCCAAAAATAACGATGGCAGCACTGAAAACTTCCAGAATCCACTCTTAAACTCAATGGACGCTCTTATTTGCGTTTGCGCGAGCGTAATGGTGGCATAAGGCAGTAATAATGGAGATTCTTATCTTAATTTCGTCACTCTTTCGTCACTCTCTCTATGCTTACAACGATGATTCACAGAGTAATTAGTCGTTAGAGTAGTGATCCACATCCAATGAATGGTACCGTGACACCTAGCGACACTGGTGTCAAACGAAAGTCGTCTCCTATTGGTTACTTCTTGATGGAGTTACAGTATTGTAAGATGGGAATCTCCCATTATTGCTGCCCTAAGCCATAATTACGCTCGAGCAAATAAAAGGGTTTATTGACTTTAGGAGAAGATTTCGGAAGTTTTTAGTGCTGCAATCGTTATTTTTGGAGGTTTTTTACATCAGAATCGACTATTAAAGCTCCTACAGCAAAAGTTTATGCAACAGCCCCATTACTTTGTTGCCGGTGTTTTCTATGATACGAATTGGCCTTGAAAGTTTATGAATGTTATCATTCTTGTTATCATTTATCAACCTTACTTCTTGACTTTTGGCCACTTGCTGACACAGACCACTAGCGCAACCAGGATCCCTTCCATCTCTCTCATTTCTCATTTGAATATATAAGTAGGAAAAGGACAGAAAGAGGGGGTTTTATCCCCTTATTGTCCAACCTTGTCTAACGTATACGTTTTTTAATGGAGAAAAAAGAGAGATGTAGAAACTCTCGTTGCGCTACTGTCTTAGACTAAAGTGTGTCGGGTTGCTATCGATGAATGTAAGAGATATCGTCTACTGTCGCTGGTAAATACCGCCGTAAGAGTGTAAATTCCGTCGATCAGTCGGATTCAGTGATGGTAAATTCCTCCGATGACGAACTCGGGTAATGTTTTTCGAACGGCATAAATATTCCGAGTTGAGGTATTATTAATGGTATTATGTGCATTGGAGCGCCTGGATCTAGAGTCAGCTGCGCTTATGCAGTCGACGCGACGACTACCAAACGGGTTAATACATAAAATACTTTTTTCTTTTACGTCATTATCTCTTGATAAATTCCAAATTTAAATCCTGATTCTTGTGATGCTCTTGAGCCTTTGACACACCCCTCTCCCTCGAGTACGGGTAACTATTTTTCTTGAATAAAACATTCAACTACACACATTTTCACTCCCGATTAGATCGCCGCGGGGTAAAAATTTCCCAGATTTTCCTTTTCCTTAAGAAGTGTGGGGAATTTTGTCAACCAATTACTTTTGATCTTTAATATAATCAACGAATGCCTCGTTGATAATTCTGTCCGAGGCAGCATTCATCGGTGAAATTTACACTTTCAGCAGAGGGGAAGTTGGTAAAATTTACATTTCTGGAAATGGAAACCATCGGAATTTACTGACTCCCATCGATTCCTTACACATACGTACAAATATACAAACACCCAATGGTGGTTTGTGCTATATGGCAAACATGTTTTTTTCCATTTGGACCGATACAAAATTGTCGATTTCTGAGGGATGCGGTGAATCCGAATCCCTTGAAGATCGGTTATTTTACGTAGGTCCAAGGCGAGATTCGATAAATCCCCTGAAGATCGATTATTTTACGTAGGTTTAAGTCGAGATTCGATGAATTCCCTGAAGATCGATTATTTTACATAGGTTTAAGTCGAGATTCGATGAATCCCTTGAAGATCGATTATTTTACGTAGGTTTAAGTCGAGAGTCCGTTTTTGATACATTTCACAAATTGAATTTATGTTTTAAGATTGAGGAAAGCAGATTTCTCCCCGCTTTTCTAATTGTATACAGTCTTATAGTCAAAAACCCAACGAACTAATTTGAGTAATGAAATCCAAAAATTGTTCATTTTTGAGTATGAAACTAAGAGAGAGTTCCAGTGAGGGTTTTACGCGAAAGTGAGAGAAATAAAATATAGCGGTTGAGAACCAAAGAATAATAAACAAAAAACAAAAAAATAAAAAAATAAAAATAAAAAAAAAATAAAAAAAAAAAAAAAAAAAAAAAACAGAACGAAAAACGTAAAAACTATCATGGAAACATCAAGTAAACCAGGCATAAAAACAGCAATCCGTGACGTAGTTACTTTAATTAGTCTATTTCAATCCAATCAGAGAAGACTTGGAGAAACACCAAAGTCACGGCAGCGACTGCTTGGATCGCAAACATTGAAGAGAAGAGAGGTTAGAGAACTGCACGAATCTCACGGCAAGTACGGTTGACGGAGCTCCTGAGGTCGTCAACGTTGATGGCCATCGGTCGATGGTGCGATGGTACAACGTTGCCTTATTGAAAAATTTAATACTTAATTAAAGGCTCCTCCGACTCCCGATGACCATCGGATTAATGAAATACAGTGGCTAAGCATGTTTTCTGACAATTTTGTATTTGTTCCATTTAAACCTATGCAAAATATCGAATTATACAGGGATCGCCGACGGCTATCGCATCCGATCTTTTGTATGGGTTCAAATCGGCAACATGCTATGTTGCCAGATAGCTCACTTCGCCACTGATAAAATACTCGCGATACAGGGTCGTCGATGGCCATCAAATCCTGTTTGATAGTGAAGCAAGAGGTTACTAATTCACACGAAAAAAAGGCTGGTAGAATTTACCGTATCTGCATAGCTGATTTTGGAGTCTGCTATCAGGTATGGTAAATGCTGCGAACCTTGTGGTATATTAAGATAATCTGTTGGTACATTTCACCACAAGGTACGTTGCATTTACCTTATGATGGTAAAATTTACCATACTTGAAAGCAGACCCCACAGTCAGCTATGCAGATGCGGTGAATTCTGCCTGTCTTTTTTCCGAGTTATCGCCTGAGCAAAGGAGGGACTAGGAATCTGCTAACTGTGGATTCTTTCCATTTGAATGCGTATGAAAAACAATCGATTAGTAAAAAGGCCATGGCCCCTCAAGAATCGATTGTTTCTCCGAAGTTCAAAGGGAGAGAATACATAATACATGGTTGCCTCGTTGCTGGGCCTGCCCACGCTATGTAGTGCTGCTTAAAACTAACTATGTTTTGAATATTTCAGAATAATTGAAACGTCACTTCAAACAAGCGCATCCAAGGATGCTTTGTCAGAATAATCATCAAATTAAACTTGATATTGACAGTATAACTATACTATACTATATCATAAGACGTATCGTAGAGTAAATCATCCAATCTAATTAGGATATAAATACGATATGTATACATATTCAGTGGCGGCGCGTGCAATGTGGCAACAACGTGTGTTTTCTCCATTTAAACTTATGAAAAACGATCGATCTTCAGGAGGTGCAATTGCAACCCCAAGATATCGATACATTTGCATTGGTTTAAATGGCCAATAAGCATGGTTGCCAAATCGCACGAACCGCCACTGTGTATATTGTATACGTCTTTTGACCGTACTTTTATACCTTGGATATAAGGTCTAGCCCGATGATTTTTGGAAGAAATCTACTTTAAGTGTGTCTCTTTGAAGCGACGTTCCAACTTTTCTAAATATTCAAAACAAAGTTCAGATATAAGCTTTATATCGGACGTTAATCGAATCAAAATTGCCGGGCCTCCAGAATCACATTAAACTGAGCTTTGCTCATATTCATGCTTTAAAGGTCTTCTTTAAGTAATTTCAAATACTTTACTTAATTCATTCTTGTTTGAGTTATGGCGAAAATGGTAGGTTTATGCACAGATAAGACAGTGTATGGATTTAAAATGCCGTCTCTATTGGACCTGTAGGTGCTTATAACTTTTCAGCCAGATACCTACTAGGGTTCCTGACTTATTCAGTAGCCTTTCAGTCATAACTTTCAAAAGACCACTTTGTTCCCTCAAATTTGGTTAAGCAAAAAATGGAAAAGCCTCAAATAGAAAGCTAATAAAATACCCGGTTCAGTTATTTGAAATAGTATGATGCCTTTGCAATTTTCGAGAATTTTTCAGCAAAATAGTTCCTTGGGGGTGGCGAGAGTTGAAGCGTTTTAAATTATTTTAAATTTTATTTTAAATGATGAATATTACAAAGCTCAATTACTTTTTAATTTCAGAACAATACAGGGTGCTGCCCTATATATCTGAACTTTCCTAAAAAGCATATACAAATAAAGGTAAAGCCCATTCCAGTTCAATGGATTTTGACTCGTGTGCTGATAATTTAATTTTCTTATCATAAATAATATGGTAGCATAACGTAGACAAAATTAACTCACTTGTTTCACTACGACTTCGCAAGAAAGGTAATTACTCCAAAGATCACTTATGTATGCACCACTGACACTTCCAAGTTATTTAACCGAAGATTAAAACTATTGAATTAAAACAGGCACGTACAAGACGGCCCTTCGTCGAGTTAAGGGTTTATAACAACATATCCAGAGAAATGACCACGTTATAACATTACACACACAAAAAAAAGAAGAAAACTGTTTACGAATTTAATTAATGAAATTAAACACAAAACACCATTTTTACGACAGTGATTTCATTAAAACTGTTCACTTACGAGTTTAAAAAAAAACTTTTTTCCAAGCACTAAATGTAAAACATTAACAAATAAAAAAGTATCTTATTATTCAATCAGGTAAACGACGAGTTGTATTTTTCTTCAAGCACTAATGTAATCAGAGAAAAAAGAACAATTCACAACATTTCCGCAAACGAAATCAAATTGATTTCAATTCACATTTGAGCGCACAAAGAAATCGACCTCGGTACGAACGCAGATAATTTTGGGGAGAAACGGGTAATTGAGGGGGGGGGGGGGGGGTCAATTCTTCGTAGCTAATGCAGCGGACCGCAGCTTAAAAGCGAAAAAACCGAGCAGTCAGCAGAGGGTTCGGGACAAGCGAGAATGCGGCGCGGTGTCTCATTGAAATATGAGATGGGATACCTACACCAATTATGTTTATTACACTGTGATGATAAAATGCAGGTATGTGACCGAGCACCGAAGACCGAAGGGGGAACACCAAAGTTAATCAGTGCGACGACACACGCTGACGCATACAGTGTTGACCCGCGCTGAGCTGATTGCCAGACTGGGGAGACACAGGCACGAGGACACACAAACACGGACGGACAAAACAGAGACGGGGCAGTTTGAGGCACTCGGCAGCGAGCGCGCGTCTTACAGCGTCGAACGATGGACTTGAACTGGGAGTTAATTGAACTGAGAATCGTTCGACGAAAAGAATCGACGAAGAAGAAGGAACTATTGAATTGTGTTTCTTGTATGAGAGGATTCATACGATTCATTTGAATTGTCTGCTGTTTTAAACTTCGCGAGTTCAAAATCGGTTCCTCCTTATTCTCTTCTTTATATACATATACTTACTTCAAGCATAATACCCATTTAATATGCCACGACACGAGCGAAATTCCAGGTGCAATGTATTGTTTAATCCTTTCACGGGCAGCGGTACACATGTATACCATTTTGTAATATTGGATTCAATATTGAATTTAAATGGACTTTTTGCACAAAATTGTGTAACCCATCAAAATTCTTAGAAAATTGAATGGTCCAAAAAATCTTAAAAAAGTCAGACCCCAAAATGCGTGAATGAAAGGCAGTGGCAAGGCGTGACACTTGGAAACAATGTATTTTCTCCATTTAAATTCACCAAAAAAGTCGAACGCTTTAGTCATCGGCAATGACCAGGCATTTCGACCTTTCTGATGTGTTTGAATGGGGAAAAGAGTAACGTTGCCAAATCGCACATCTCGTCACTGATGAAAGGGTTAAATGGGGCTCTGGCTAACTTTTGCTGCAAGTGATTGAAAGATGATTCTTGCCGAAAAACCTGTAAAGATGACGCTGAGAACACTGAAAAATCACAAAATTTACTCTCAGAATCGAGCTTAATTAATGGTGGGGCGACGCAAGACGCAGGTACTATGGGAGATTTATATCTCATTTGAGACATACTTCTGTGTTTCCGCAGAGAAAGTGACAAATTAGACAGGAATCTCCTATGATACCTGCGGAGCCCCACTATATTGCCGTTACAGCTGTTATTTGAGTTTATTACAGAATTTTAGACTTTTTTAGTGTGATTTTTGTGATTTTCGCTGGTTTTCACATCAGATTTTACTATTCATTTCCTATATCAAAAGTTTGTAAAAGCCCTATTGTGTTTCTTGTATAATTGTAGAAACGATTCATTTGAATTGTCTGCTGTTTAAACTCGTCGTGAGTTCAAAATCGATTCCTCCTTATTATTCTTATCATATACATAGACTGTCCAAAAAGTAATGCAACGGTGAACTTTTTGAGTGAACGAAAGAAGTTAGCAAGTTTTGGTTTACGGATTCGTGTAGACAGTGTAAATACCGATAAAATGAGACCTTGGTCAGCTCATTTGGTCGGAAATTGATCGAAATACACAGTTTCTCCATAGGTACCTCACACGTGCGCCTCCAGGATTTTAGAGTACTATTTGCAAAGACAAAAATGAGTGACAGTTAAGAGCGTGTATTGGAAGAAATTAACAAAAAAGCTTTTCCTACTATCATTCGACGAGGTATAGGAAAATGTATGGAGTCTTCAGATGCATGAAGAGAAATTGAATGCGTAAAATTATAGTCGGAAAAGTTTTTTTGTTAATTTCTTCCAATACACGCACTAAACTGTCACTCATTTTTTTCTTTGCAAAACGTACCCTGACATTCTGGAGGCGCTCGTTTGAGGTGCCTCGGGAGAAACTGTGTATTTCGATCAATTTTTGATCAAATGAGCTAAGCAAGGTCTCACTTTATCGGTATTTACACCGTCTACACGAATCCGTAAACCAAAACTTTCTAGCTGTTTTCGTTCGCTCAAAAAGTCGACCGTTGCATTACTTTTTGGACAGCCTTTGCAACTATAATTACTCCGAGTGGTAAAACGGTTCGTCTAAAGGGGTTTCCCCACCTGCGCATTTAAAAGTGCGAATTGACTGCTTGAGCCAATGGGCTTCTTTGTTGTCGATACATCGGACTAGACCTATCGACTTCAAGGCAGCTCATTGGCTCAATCACTTTATTCGCGCTTTTAAATTCGCAGGTGGAGGAGACCCCTTAATGCATTCCGTCCGAAATATTTTGTCCACCTTTATATTCATCAAATGCGTCTGGTTCAATCATTTACTGTCTACCATACAAAAACGTCCAACGTAAACTTAGTTTGAATGTTCTAAAACGTCTGTAGAACATGTTCTATGAAGAATGTTCTAAAATGTCTTCAGATTATTCCAAAATCATCGAAGTTTGAAATGACAATTTCTGAGTCATTTCGCTAATAATGTGCGGAAATATCTTACAGAAATTGTGGACATCCACATCATAAGCCGAAACAAATATCCAACGACGTACCAGCTAATTCCTAATGATGAATAATTTGTAAGCTGAAATATATTGTTTAATTAAGTGAACTGCAAGGAGAGGAATTCAATTAGTAAACTAAAACTCATTTTGGTCGAAATTGGTATGTGACCCCTGGAACTAATCCGATAAAACGATTTTTATACCATATTAGATCAGAAGGTTCCGTGATCATGTCAAGGTCTCCATAATCGTCTTTATGAACAAATGAAATATATGTATAAATTGAAACAATTGTAGTAAAACATGTATAAATATTAAACTTAATTTAACTAAGAATCATTATTTCGAAAAGTTTGCACCTTACAGATTAATGCATCTTCATTAAAAACACATAACATGTGTGCCATTAATTTTTATAAATTGATATGTCGATGACTCCCAAAATTGGTCAACGGTTTGCTCGGAACTAGACCTTGTATCGAGATTAGTGTGTGATGAAGTCTGTATAAAATCAGCTTCTGCTCTGGTGGATCCAGGAATCTATTCTTCTCTCTCTTTCCTCATTAGAATGTGTGTGTTAGAAAAGGACAGATTAAGGGCAGTCACGTGATTTTCGCCCCGTCTACTGTCCTTCTCTAACACATGCGTTCTAATGGATAAATTTAGAGAAGGACAAATTCTTGGTTCCGTTATAGTGAGTCGAGTTAAGTCACTGGCGGATCCAGAAATGTATCCTTCTCTCTCTTTTGCTCATCAGAATACATGTGTTAGAAAAGGACAGATGAGAGACAATCACGTGATATTCGCCCCCTCTTCTATCCTTTTCTAACACATGCGTTCTAATGGGAGAAAAGAGAGATAGACGATTTCTTGGATCTTCTAGTAATGTGTTGTGTGTTTATATATGGTTCATTAACGAGTGGATGAACTCTACTTACGACGAGAACTATGGAATGAAATAATGAACACGAATTACACTTAAATCGAATGAGTCTGATAAAAATTGTTATACTGTTGAACAAAGATGAACGAATCCTATTTTAGAATTGGATCGTTTGAGTCAGATCGATGCATCAAAGGGGAAGAACGATTCTATATCAGCGAGTTCGACGTTGGGGCCAAATCTCTGTTGGCTTTTCGAGCGACGCGTTGGCGGGGGTTCACCTCTCAACAGTCAGAGTGAGAGTCGGAGTAGTCGGAGTCAGCGTTGCCGTTTTTCGGATAATTGTCATAATTTTTCTCATCTGACTTAATGTAAAAGTTGGGGATTTATTTGAAAGTCTGGCAACACTGGGCTCGGAGTCGAAGTTGGAGTCAGTGAACAACCTTGAGCGTGAAGCCGTGGACCGAGCATTGAGCGGTAAAGTAGCGGCGCATTCACAGTGTTGCCACTTCGGGATTAAAATTCCAACTTTCCAATAAATCGGAATCATAATATTACTCTCAAGTTTCAAAGTCTGATCGATTGCGGTAAAAATATGAAAAAGAATAAGTAAGTATAAAGTTACCCTCCCCCCCCCAATAAATTCAAAAATTGACTTTCTTTTACGTGTTCGAATTTTGAAATACTCTCAAGAAAGCAACGTTGGAATCGCGATTCGCGATAACCATGTTTAGCGAGAAACAGTGGCGTCGCGTGCAACTTGGCAACAATGTATTATATCCATTTAAACTCATGTAAAAGATCGAATTCAGGGGGTGCACAGTGCACAAGGAAAATTCGATATATTTAATGAGTTAAAATGGAGCGGTTGCATTGCTGCCAGATGGCACGCGACGCCACTGGCGAGGAATTCAGTGGTGACTTCTGCAATTTGGCAATGATGATTTTCTGCCGTTTAAACCTGTACAAAAATATCGAGTCTAAGTGAGGCACGGTGCTTTATCGAAGGATCGATTATTTTACAAAGGTTTACAAAGATGGAATCCATTGTTGTCACATTACAAGAGAAGCAG
The DNA here is from genome assembly GCA_011764245.1 of Trialeurodes vaporariorum. Classification (NCBI taxonomy): domain Eukaryota; kingdom Metazoa; phylum Arthropoda; class Insecta; order Hemiptera; family Aleyrodidae; genus Trialeurodes; species Trialeurodes vaporariorum. The sequence goes on along the minus strand of VMOF01000002.1, from coordinate 15,630,685 downwards.
CTGTTTGATTTTACATGAAACAATCGATTTGGGGTGAAGAAACACACGATCCTTTTACCTACGTTTGAACGAAAAAATTGCATGGTTGCCAAGTTGCACAATCTGTAACTGTGAGATTGCACTATGCGTCACTCCCACGCACGCAGAATTGCAGTGGCGGTTAGTGTGATTTGACAACCATGCAATTTTTCTATTTAATCTTACGTAAAACAATTGATTTTTGGAGGAGGCTGACTGACTTATGGAGAATCAATTGCTTAACATTCGTTCAGATATATGGGAGGAAAAACCACTGTCACCAAATTGCATTGATTGTTATTATTATTGTAAGCTCCGCTTCCTCGCACTATGGTCTAAGATCAAAATACAGGGAGGAGGAAGACATCAAAAATCATCGTTTATCGACTTTGCCGTTTAAATTTTAAAATTTAATACTTTCCAGTGACATTTCCAGATTTAAATTACTCGTTACAAAGTGTTCTCGGTGATTGCAAGTTTTGGAAGTTCATAAATGATAAACAGTGGCGAAGCGTACTATTTGGCAACACGGCATTTTGTCCATTTGAACCCATAGAAAAGGTCGAATCCGCTGGTCATCGGCGATTCCTTGATAATTTGATATTTTTCATGGGTTTCAATGAGTCAAATGCACCGCTGCCAGATTGCTAAATTGATGAGATAGTCACTTTTTGATTTTTTGCGATTTTTTTATGATCTCGCGGACCAAAATGACTCACCAGCTCTGATCTTAACGGGAGTTTTTTACATTGTCGGGGTCGATGTTTTAAATTAATTTTTCATCGCCAGTTACTCTAATGGGACAAATTTTCGTCACTCACACCTACAGATACATCCGAAAAAATGGTTTTGGTTTGCCTATTTGCCAGACTCTTTTTGTTTTAATTTTTGCGTATCGTTCGACGTGTTCCACTGAATATGAGCTGGAATCTGGCAACGTTGCACGTTATGAGTCTTATTCTTTTTATTCCAGTTACTCAAGAGTATATAATATGAGGAGGTTATGAGCTATCGAGATAGAGAGAGAGATCCAAAAGATATAATCAGAGTGAGATGGAGGTAAGTTGAAAGAGAGAAGTAGAAGCAGACGCAGAGAGATAAGGAGAGAGAGATACTTTTTTGATATTCGATATATCGAACGACACCATAGTTCCTATATCATAAATTTTCCGTGGAAAAAACCAAGCGCCCCTTCAAATTTTCTGATTTTGCAATCCTTTGGACGTGATGTATTGTAATCACCAAGAATACTTTCCACGCCAATCGTAAACCAACCGCTAAAGTTCCAAAGTTTTGAACCCTTTTCTCCTCCATCCCATAAAAGTCATAAAAAATCACTGAGACGATTCGTGCAATCTAGAAAGGGAAACCACGCTTTTTTCCACTAAAACCTATACAAAATAATTGATTTTAGGCGAGTCACGTCGCTTCGACTCGAATCGATAGTTTTACATAGATTTAAATGGAGAACAACCGGTACTGCTAAATATCACGAGCCACCACTGTAGAAAAATGTCAAAGGTTTAAAACTGATACAGTTGCAAATATAGCTATAGCCTCGATCAGTAGCTTGATGATAAGCAATCGATTCTTGAAGGGGCAACAATCCCATGACTAATCGATATTTTCTCATGCAATCAAATGGGGGAGAATACATTGTTGCCAGATTGCTGAATCTATAAATGATTCTATGTGGTTAGTTATGAGTGAAAGAATCTCCGGGCTGAAGCTTTCAACAAAACGATTCACCATTTTTGATATTTTTGAGCTAATTTTTTTTCTGGGAACGAAATAATACACACTCGGTAAAGCTTCAGATTACCAGGTCTAGAGTTTTGGTGAGTGAAGTTGGTGGCTAATGGCGAACGAAAAGATCATCCCACCGAAAATATTTAAGACTGAGAATTTACTCACGAGCTTCAGTGATAAGTTCATCTTAAAAATTCGAAGACTTGGTCCTTGAGCACGCCGAAATGTATTTTTTGCGAATCAAATGTTTGTTTGCAACCGGTTTAACGTACACATAAAGATCCCTACGACCAGCCAACTTAACTTGCCATCCATAGCTATACTAAAGTGAAGAATGTTTTTTATTATTTTCAGCCTCAACCTTGGAGAAAAACCACTATCCTAATTTCATACTTCCTTTCCGTACATAATTGCTCCTAAACTGTCTGATTTTAAATTTCAGGATCATGGATTATATACTGTGCGTCAGCAATCGTAAGGCAGTACAATAACACGCCAAAAAAAGAAGCATGAATGTGGCAAAACTTTTTATCGTTTGATTAACTTAAATATAGATAACTAACTAATTACCCTTATTAGATTGAATTGGAACTTTCATGTGACGTTTGATTTGCATTGCCCCTTCAACTAACCCTATTTTATCTGAAGTTTCATTCAAGGGCGTAATTTCAAATATTTCCAGGGGCGTGGAGGCAAAGTCACCTTTCAAAAGTTAGGGGAGGGGGAGGCAAACTTCCTATAAGTTCCGAAAAATCTTTGGTAAATGCCTTCAATTTCCAAAAAGAGGTATATTTTCCAAAAAAAAAAAAAAAAAAAAAAAGAAGAAAGGGTCGAACTCAACGGGAGGGGACAGATGCCCCTAGATCCTTCCTACCCCCCCCCCTCCTCAAATTATATATCCCTGATTTCATTAGAGGCATGCAGAGATTGGACTCACATTGTGAACCTCCAAATATGTAAGTTTTCCGCTGTCGTTTTAAGAAGTTAACCTCCATGCCATTCGTCAGATTTACTTAAAGCATTGTACATGAATGTTATTAAGTCGATCAATTTACTTCTGCAATTTTGAGGATGTTAGTCTACAAGTTTTTCTTATGAAGCATGTTTTACTTCTTGTTTTCCTTGAGTCACGGTGGATTTATTTTTAATCACATTGCCGCTTCCTCGCCGGCGACGACAAAATGTTAAAACTGGCAACGCCGCATTTTGTCCAAATATAGTATCCTTCCCCCAAGAGATAAGCTATTAAGTGGAAGGTAAACAATCCCAAGTTTGAACTTTTAAATTGGTTTTAATGGACAGTGCAAGGTTGCCAAATACAAATTTTGCCACTGCTTCTTTCCTACATCAGCGTTGAAGTCTCTCACAGCAGCGTGCACAGTCTGGCCATAAATTCTGTCAGTTGAGATACCGTCACTCTTTTGAGTTTCCATGCAATACCGTCCAAGATAAGTTTAAAAGTCACTATATATTCTTCAAGTACATAAAAAAACCTACAAAATGATGTCATTGAATTCAAAAACTCTGTATTTTAAATCCTTGAAATTAGGCATCGAAATTACGACACTGCATGACTTTTTCAACATTAGGTGTTTAACTTTTTCAAAAGCAAGTTTTGCCTATGAGTGCCGATGATTTCAAGTAAGAAAATCTGAATTGTATTTAATATTTTTACAAACAAAAATGTAAAGTCCTAAAAATGTCACTCAAAGTGCCTGCTTGACCGACGACTCTGACTCTTCAACAATCCTCTGTACCATAATTCTAAGTTCATGGCAACAAAGCATAAAAATCAGGTTTTAAACATTTTAAATGCTGCTACCTAAAATTACCAAAAATCATGAACTTTCGAGGTTAAACTTCACCTTTCACCCTGGAAATGTAAAGTTTCATATGTGTACATATGAAGAAATCAGGTCATGTTTTTTGTGGAAGCAGATATTCCCGTATGCCTCTCTAAAAGAAAATCAAAATTCCTTACAAAGGAAATAAGGTATGAACTGAAGGGTAAAAAGTAGCTTTATATCCTAAGTAACGAGTTTAAAACTTTTACACTTATAATGTACCTTATTTCCAAATGCCTAAAAATTTCAAATTAAAAATTTCAAAATTGAAAAATTCAGTTTTTTAGACATTTTAGATTATCATGCTGAACGACTTTAATAATGAATCACCGTTATTAACCCTTAATTGAAGTTAGTGTTAGTTAACTAGTTAATTTAAGTTTGTGTGTGTTTAAGTGTTTATTTCATTTTCATGCTTATGGAAGTGAGGTACATTTTAAGTGTAACAATTAGTTTTATATGTCCTAATTAACGACTTTAATAATTGAAATTAATTATTGAAGTAGTTCGCAGCATGATAATCTAAAATTTAAAAAAAAAATGAAATATTTCAATTTCAGAAATTTTCAGGCTTTCAAACTCTAATCAATCCGCATACTTATTCATACTCTGTATATGGAATTGGTCATGGAACTGCACACACCATTTTTACCAGGGAAAAATGTACAAAACTGAGATCAGATGTACTTCGACTTGTATTCCGACTGTTCTATTCACCTCCCGAGAAGCGCTGCTCGCGAAGCTTAAACGACTGCAAAAAAAAAAAAAAAAAAAAAAAAAAAAAAAAAAAAAAAAAAAAAAAAAAAAAAAAACGGAGAAGGCAATCCGGTGCCCGGAACAAATTGGAAAATGGAAGATGTGCAGTCGAGAGATGAAAGGTTAAAGTAGAAAATAAAAAACTGAAAGGCGAGGTCGAGGTGGAATTTCCGAACGTGGGGGGGGGGGGGGGGTTGCGAAGGTGGACGATACAGCCAGCCAGTCGCGGCCCAGACCACGACCACTACCACTACGACAAGGAACGACTGGCTACCATGAACCATGGACCATGGTCTTGCAGTCGAGCGTTGTGCTTGTGCATGCACCAAGCCGATGTGAACGAGCGAGCAGCCGCGTCCCTTCCGTCTATCTATCCCGGCGCGGCGCGAGCATCCAGTCCCGAGAAATCTGCAGCTTAGCGAATTCAGGCAGACAACGACCTGGAGACTGGATGAGCGGAGATTAGGAGGGGGAGGGGGAGGAGCAGCAGACCAAGAGAGAAAGAAAGAGAGAGAGAGACAGAGAGAGAGAGAGAGAGAGAGAGAGAGAGAGAGAGAGAGAGAGAGAGAGAGAGAGAGAGAGAGAGATTGTAAGAAACCAAGGAATCGCAACTCGACAAGAGGCCAACAACTATAAGAGAGAGAGGAAAGAGGCTAAGAAAAGCGTATGAACTTGTGCTCGTGGCCATGAACTTAGACTTAGGGTATACGGAGGATTGTTGAAGAGTCAGAGAGTCGTCGTTTATGTGCAAAGTGAATACAAAGTCAATTATTGCAATAGATGAGTCTAGAGATGAGAGAGAGAAAAGGAGCCGAGAGCGAGAGAGGATGCTGCGATGAGAGAGGAGTCGAGTCGAGTTTAGTCACTGGCGGATCCAGGAATTTATCCGTCTCTCTCTCTCTCTCTCTCTCTCTCTCTCTCTCTCTCTCTCTCTCTCTCTCTCTCTCTCTCTCTCTCTCTCTCTCTCTCTCTCTCTTCTCCCATTAGAACGTGTGTGTTAGAAAAGGATAGAAGAGGGGCGAAAATCACGTGACTGTCTCTGATCTGTCCTTTTCTAACACACGTATTTTAATGGGGGAAAGAGAGAGAAGGACAAATTCTTGGATCCGTTATAGTGAGTCGAGTTGAATCAATGGCGGATCCAGGAATTAATCCGTCTCTCTCTCTCTCCTCATAAGAATGCGTGTGTTAGAAAAGGACAGATCAGGGACAGTCACGTGATTTTCGTCCCTCTTAGCTATCCTTTTCTCTAACATGCGCTCTAATGGAGAAAGAGTGAGAAGGATAATTTCTTGGATCCGTTATAGCAGAGGTGCCGTTTTGAGTATAATAAATGACATTTGACAATTCACCGGTGAGTCCACCGGTTGAGAAAAGATTACACAGTTCAGTTCTGTGTATGACTGTATGAAAATGCTCTAATCTGTAATCTTTCCTCAATCGGTGGAAACTCCGCTGAATTAATGAAATATCCGCAAGTTCTTTTAAATTTATCGACGACTCCACCGGCTGAGAAAAGATTTGCAGATCAGAGTATTTGTGTGTCGTACAGTCATACACTGAACTGAGGTGTGCAATCTTTTCTCAACCGGTGGACTCATCGGTGATTTTAAAAATGTCATTAATCATACGCAAATCGACTTGAGTCACTCGCGGATGCAGGAATGTATCCGCCTCTCTCTTTTTCTCCTCACATCAGTAAAATGCGTGTGTTAGAAAAGGACAGATCAGGGATAGTCATGTGATTTTCGCCTTCTCTTCTATCCTTTTCCAACACGTGAATTTTAATGGGGAAAGAGAGAGAAGGACAAATTCTTGGATCCGTTAAAGTAAGTCGAGTTGAGTCACTGGCGGGTTCAGAAATGTATCCTTCTCTCTCTTTCTCCTCATTAGAATGCGCGTGTTAGAAAAGAACTGCTCAGGAACAGTCGCGTGATTTTCACCTCCTCTTCTATCCTTTTCTAACACGTGCGTTTTAATGGGAAATTAGAGAGAGAAGGAAAATTTCTTGGATCCGCTAGTGAGTCGACTCGAGTCGTATCGAGTCGTCTGGAACTGTGGAATGAAAAAGAGCTTAGACCCGGTTTTTGAGTTACTCGATCGACTGAACCAGTGGCGGCTCTTGCAAATTTGACAACACTGTATTTTCTTCACTTAAACCTATGTACAATACTCGTTTGTTCGTGAAGCCCTGCTTCTCTGTTAAATCGATTGTTTTGCACAGAATTCAGTTGAGGAAAAAAATGATTGCCAAAATTCACGAGCCGCCACTGGACTGAAAGATGCGTGATATCACTGAATAAGTACCCAGATATGAAGAAATATTTTAAAAACATTTTAATAAAAACATTTTCAAAAAATTTTAACAAAAATGTTTTAAAAATATTTTCAAAAGGCAAAAATATTTTTAAAATGTTTTTAAAATATTTTAATTAAAATGTTTTAAAATATTTTTGTAAGTATTTAAAAATATTTTCAAAAATATTTTGACGACTAATCAAGTTTTTTAAAATGTTTTTAAAATATTTACGAAAGGTTGCCGAAAACTTTTGGGCAAGATTTTCAAAATGTTTTTAAAATATTTCTTTCATATCTGGGTAGCGGCTCGTGCAACTTGGCAACAGTCTTTTTCAGTGGCGGCTCGTGTGATTTGGCAACCATGCAATTTTTACATTTAAACTTAGGTAAAAGAATCGATTCTTGAGGAGGCTGACAGCCTCCGGGAGAATCGATTATTTTGCATTGATTAAATGGGAAGAGTACACAGTTGCCAAATTTCACGAGCCGCCACTGGTCTTTTTCATTCCATTTGAATCTATATTAAACAATTGATGGTTGTCGAATTGATTGTTTGACGTAAAATTAAATGGAGGGAAAAGGGCTGTTTCCAAATCGCACGAGCCGCCGCTACTTGTTAAATGAACGAGTGAACCGATCCCTGGATTTAATGACATTTTTCCTTTTTCTTTCATTTTTTTTTTTTTTTTTTTATAAAAAAACTTTGGTCGGGATGCAGTTATGATCGTCTACGCGTTTGTGAATTGATTCGCGGTCTCAAAGAGATTAATGGATTCTCTTCGGTATAAATAAAGACAGATCCTAAAGAAGAAATACAAGTTAATTCGATTATGTGGTCTGTCAGTATCTATGCTGTAATATCCCATCGATCTAGATAAATCATGTGATTCATTCGATTCAATTTATGTTAGCTCTTTAACTGCGGTCATTCGCGATTCCCTGATTCGGGCATATTGCTCAATCCTCTTGCTACTCGGGAATTGGTTCGACTATAGAAGGATGTCACTAACTCTTTCCTTTTTGAATGCAGGTTTTGTCTACTTTTTAATGAATATTTTTGGATTTTACGGACATTTTTTTTTCTGGGTGATGTGGGGGGGGAGGAGGGGGAGGCACCCACCTTGATTTTTACAGACTTCCGAAAATGACTAGATACTATCTCTATCTACTCTTTCTTTCTGATGCATTACTAGGATCTTCTCCGTCTCTTTCTTGATTATACCATCTTTTTGACTATTAGTATTTGGTTTCTTCGATTTTTATCCATTTTTTGAAGCCCCCACCCCCCTCCGCCTTCTACAAAATTGCGCCAACTATAACTAACTGAGCCTGATCACAGCGGCGTAGCGTGAAATTTGGCAACGTTGTATCGTGCCCATTTAAACTCATGTGAATGGTCGAATGCGAAGGTGTTCACCGAACACCCAATAGTTAAATCTTTTTCATGGGTTTAAATGGACGAACTGCAACGTTTCCAAATTGCACGCTACGCTACTGCCTGATTATGAAGTTTATTTCCCGACTCTTTTTAACTCTTTCAGGCATCCAATGACACTCCATCTAATGCATGTAGGGTGTAGTTTTAACCCATCACCTCTCTCCTCAAATATTATCCTCTTCTCCTCAATTCTCAACCCCTCCCCCTTCCCCATTCAACCTCACAAATTCTACTAAAATCGATATTTAATAATAGCGAGAAAGTAATATAATTGTATTTAGTATTAATATTATATAAGCAAATTATTATAAAAAAAAAAAAAAAAAAAAAAAAAAAAAAAAAAAAAAAAAAAAAAAAAAAACCTCTAAAAGATAGGCAACTGGTTTGCGATAATCCAGGTGCCCCGTGCGCTTAAATTGACCAAATTCAGCGTTGCCAGATTGCAGGCGACGCCACTATGCGCTTACCCTTATGTTTTCTATAAAACAACATTTAAATGTATTAAATTACAATAAAATTTTCGAGACTTCTTACTTTTTTGGATAGCCATCCAAAACTAACCTGTTTAAAGAAAAGTAAAATTGAATACGGTACTCAAATAAGGTTTACCTTAGGTTTTAAGTGAAAGAGGGGGTATTGCCTTGCCTTCATCGATCCAAAGTAATTGACGGGGTTATTAATCAAGGTCTAGTTTCATACGAATCTCCTCCGGCTTCTAGGCTCCCTCGTCATGAGTGTGAGTGACTTCAACAGCTTCATACATCTTCTGCTCTCTTCGTCATCATCAGCTGCTCGGTCGATGAGCAGCGACCGGCGCACTAAGGTCTAAAATCGTCAAAAAGTGGCCAAATCAGAATGTAATATGTCTCATCAAGTCATCATTTATCAAAGAATGGGTCTGTTGCAAACTTTTGCTACAACGATTAAGAGTGTTTAGTCTAATGTAAAATCGCCTGAAAAGTCCATTGGTGGCATCAGAAAGTCATAAAATGCAATAATAGACTCACAAGAGGAGTTTAATGAAATCCGAGATGGCGAAGTAAATATCGAGCAATTTGTATGCATGCACCACGAACATCCAAGGATGGCCATGCAACTTTGACAACCTCACTGGAGGTAGAGGTTGTGTGTTTTGTTTACGTTGTGATTGGTTGTGATCGATATTGTGAGATTGGCTATCCTTGGATGTTCGTGGTGCATGCATACAAATTGATCGATATTTCTCCGCCATCTTGGATTTCATTAAACGCCTCTTGTGAGTTTATAATTGCATTATACGACTTTCTGATGCCACCAATGAACTTTTTAGGCGATTTTACATTAGATGAAACTTTCTTAATTGTTGTAGCAAAAGTTTGCAACAAACCCATTTGTACTATACATATACGCAAATGTGGCATACTTAGGACGGGGAAAAATTGACCTGGGTTGGGGTACATACATAATGTGCCTGCAAGAATGAGAGAATGCTGTTAGGTTAACGATGCTGATTTTGTATACACAATTTATTGAAGGCGCTTGAGAAAACATCATTTTTCACAGCTTAATAATTTGGAGTCACACTTAATAATAATAAAAAACTGGCTTGTGTGAGGCAGATTGCGTCACAGAGACGAACATACTCGGGGCTTCGGCAAGTTTTTGAAAGGTTTTGAAAGTTCGAAAACGATTATTTTTTATTAATTCATTTTCAGTGATTTTTTCCGCTTTTCATCGATGTAGACCACAGTGAGGCGCGGCGATGCTGCTGACTGACTCAGCCGTGGAATGGAGCTCTTGCAAGGTTTTGCTGCAGGCAAACAAGCAATCAATTCTGATGTAAAATGCTGCGAAAATGACGTTGAGATCAATAAAAAAGTCTAAAACTCGTTTCGCGCAGATAAAACTTAGCTCAAAGGTTAGATGGACCACCCGTTATATGATATTTGTACCACGCATGTTTGTTTAACACCCCAAATGAAAGGACAAGTAAGTACATAGAAAAAGTCCGCGTCTTTCTCTCTTACTAATAAGCAATGTTTGTTGGTGCCACACAGATAAATTGATTGATGAAATTCACCATGCTTGTGGTTGATTTTGGCTTCAATGAAACTGCAAACTCCGCTAGATATCTGATAAACTTCATCAAGCAATCGAGTTAAGTTGAAAAAAAAAGTCGTTCGGAAAGTTATTAGCCAGACGCCTTGTAGGTAAATAGATTTCAACAAGTAGGCCTCATCCGCAAATGGGACTGTTGCACTCTTTTTATGTAAGCGATTTAAGGGTAGATTCAGATACACAAATCTGCAAAATTAACGATGGTAGTCACTAAAAACTCACAAAATTCACCCCCGAAACTCCATACATGCAATTAAATGCGCGAGCGTGATAGCGGAGTGTGGCAGTAGGTAATAATGGGAGATTCCCATCTCAATTTCGTCACTTTCTCTATGTGAACTAGGAAGATTCACCGAGTAACTAGACACCAGAGTAGTGATCCACTGATCCATACATCCGATTAATTGTACTGTGACACCTGGTGACGCCGGTGTCAGGGGAAAGTAGTTTCTTATTTGGTCACTTTCTTGGTGGAATGATAGAGTTCTTAGACGGGAATCTCCCACTATCTCCCATTATCCCATTATTATGCACGGAAAAAAAGACTGGTAGAATCTACCTTCTATGCGCTGATTTTGGAGTCAGCTATCAAGTAGATGGTATAAATGCAATGTATACTATGGTAACTTATTGTTTAATTTTACTATCATTTAGTGAAATTTACCACACTTGATATAGCTGACTCCAAAATCAGCTATGCAGATGGTAAATTTTACCAGTTATTTTTTTCTGTGTGCATTCAATGAGTTTCTGAGTGAATTTCGTGAGTTTTTAGTCATGCCACCATCGTTATTTTTGCCGGTTTTTGCTTATGAATCGACCAGTAGCGGCCCGTGAGATTTGGCAACCATGCATTTTTCCCACTTAAACTTAGGTAAAAAAATCGATTCAAGCGGAGGCTGGCAGCCTCCTCGAGTCTCGATTGTTTTCCATGTATTTAAATGGGATAAAAACACTGTTGCCAAATCGCACGAGCCGCCACTGGAATCGACCCTTCAATCCAAAGAGTAAACAAGAGTCGCAATTGAATGGAAGGCCTGCGTGGTCAACGTAGATAAGGGATCCGAACGCGGGCTGGCCTGGGCTGGCCTCTGATTGGCTGCAACGGGTGGAGCAAAAATGACTCGGGGTATAGGGAAAATAACACGGGATTTTCGTTCCGGGGCGTTTATCTCGAAACCTAAGCAAAATAGTATCTAAACAAATTATACGAGTCGATTTAGCAGATTTTTCCGAACAATTTGATAGGTCATAAGTGCCACTTTATTGCAAATTCGAAAAGACTGTTTCAGTTTAAAAGTACGCACAATAGTGTGATTACATGCTTGGCGTGTGTTCGAGCAGTGTTTGAGTAACTCACTATTGTGAGTACTTTTAAACTGAAACAGTCTTTTCGAATTTGCAATAAAGTGGCACTTATGACCTATCAAATTGTTCGGAAAAATCTGCTAAATCGACTCGTATAATTTGTTTAGATACTATTTTGCTTAGGTTTCGAGATAAACGCCCCGGAACGAAAATCCCGTGTTATTTTCCCTATACCCCGAGTCATTTTTGCTCCACCCGTTGCAGCCAATCAGAGGCCAGCCCAGGCCAGCCCGCGTTCGGATCCCTTATCTACGTTGACCACGCAGGCCTTCCATTCAATTGCGACTCTTGTTTACTCTTTGCTTCAATCGCTCACAGCAAAAGTCTGCAACAAGCTCATTTGCTATTTAATATAGGAGCCATCGAAGGGTAAAATTTACATCACCCATCCATTTTTTTCAGTCCTTCGAGCAGTGGCGTAGCGTGCAATTTGACAACGTTGCAGTTCTTCCATTTGAACACATGATAAAGATCGAACAATTGGGCGTTCGGTGAGCACCTTCGCATTCGACCTTTTATATGGGTTTGAATGGACATAATACAACGTTGCCAAATTGCACGCTACGCCACTGCCTGCGAGGCTTTTGGAACTGGCCCAGGGAATCATTTTTCCCTTACAGAGAGCTCTCTTCTGTTGTTCCTTGTTTCAGCAGGACAGACGGACGAATCGCAATCGAAAGAAAATTAGAAAGAAAAGAAGAAAAAAAGAACGAAAGAATCCTCTAGAGATCAATTCTCTTACACGGAGGAATTATAAAGGAGGAGGGGATAACGATGGCTCGTAATTCACGGGCCGCTGCGCTCGCCTGCAGTGAACGGAGAAGGAGGAATGCATCGAACGAACAAACGAACGAACGATCATTTCAGAGAACCGAATCTTTTTAATGAACGATGAACCAGTGCCGTTCCATGTATGTATATATTTAATGGCATTTGTCAATTCACCGATGATTCCACCGTTTGATAAAAGATTACACTGTTCAGTTCGCAGCGTATGACTGTAATGCTCGAATATTGTCGTGTCTCCATAGTATTATATCAATCGGTATACAATCGATAAATTATTAAAAAAATCCGCAAGTTTTTTTTTCAAAGTCATCGACGCGACAACTTCACCGGTTGATAAAAGATTATAGATGCAAGTATTTTCGTGCATAACAGTCATACGCTGAACTGAACTGTGTAATCTTTTTTCAACTGGTGGAATCATCGATGAATTGAATCGATTCCTCGCCATCGATTCCTCATTCATCGATTCCTCGCTTGCCTGAATTGAGATTCTGGCTCAATATACAGCACCTTAAGTCACATTTTTTTTAAAATCTGACTTTAAAAGCATATAGCTTTTTTTCTGAAAGTATCAATCGAATGGGGCGTCCCTACAAGAACTGTGTAATTTTATACTTAGTTTCTAGAGCCAAATATAAATTGGCTGTTTTGGATCGGACCCTTTTGAGAATTGGCGGTTTTAGAATTTTGCCATTTCAACAATGTTGTTTATATGTAGATTGGCGGAGAAATCAAGCACCGGAATTTTGGTAGAATGTCAGGTCATATAGGAGGATTCTATCATAATGATGGAACGCCCCTATCTATACCTAGCCTACTTTTTTGCTAGGATTTTGATGATTGATTTCTCTGTCAATCGAGAACCAACATTATTGAAGTTGAGTAAAAAATCATGCAGTTCCTGTGAGGATACTCGCCTTTCGAGTCATGCTTTCTGAAAAAAAAAACCCCATACGCTTTTAAAGCCTCTGCTTATAAGCCTTTTTTTCAAAACCTAGAGATTTTTCTTGTAGAAAAAGCTCTCTACAGTATCGGAGAGCTCACAAGTACTGTTAGCACATAGACGCTTTATACGCTTCCATTTACATTTTCCTTTTGTTATTGTTAATTGCTTTATTATTATTATCATCATTCTCATTATTATAACAATTACTTCTACTTACATGTCCTGAACACATAGCTATCTTTAAAAGGAGCTTTTTTGTACGAATGGAGCTATTGCAAACTTTTGCTACAGGCTTATTAATAGTTGACAGTGGGATAAATTCCTGTAAAAATAACGATTAGCGCACTAAAAAATCACGAAATTCACTCCTAAACTCACAAGATGCCTTTAAACGCAAGACCTTAATGGCGGCTGAGGCCGCCCAAATCTAATGGCAATTGTATGTTTCTTCTTCTTCTTGTGTGGTGTTAAGAGAACACCTCGTGTAGATGGCGCTGATCGAAGATAGGAAAACCCAATGCAAACCGAGGCCCCGGCCGCCATTACGATCTCACGTTTAAAAGCATTTTGTGAGTTTAGGAGTGGATTTCGTGATTTTTTTTTAGCGCGCTAATCGTTATTTTTACAGGATTTCACCCCTCAAACAACTCTTAATGAGCCTGTAGCAAAAGTTTGCACACTGAAAAAAAAATTAACTCTTTTAAAGTTAAAAGTATGGACACCACATAAAAATTATTGGTTTGACTGTTTAAATTAGTTAAATTAAGCTCGTGCCGTGTTAATTTAACTAATTTAACCAGTCAAACCAACAATTTTTAAATGGTGTCCATACTTTTAACTATGAAAGAGTTAAAGTCACCCTTCTTTTTTTCAGTGCAACAGCTCCATTAAATAAATAAATAAATAAATAAATAAAATAAAGTCGAATTTGAAAAACGTGACTAGTGGCGCTACCTAATGAGCCAGAATCGTACTTCATACACAGGTGAGGAATCACCTTAATTAATTTACACGGAACAGCAGCTCTGCGATGAACGAAAGAGAAGAAGGATTTAGTCGGATCTATCCTGCGAAGACGATCAACCATCGCATGGGTTGCAAGACCGGTTCATTTTTCCCTCCGCGGAACCGCGAGTAGGAGTGGGACTATAAGAAGGGGCTACGGAGTAGAGGGAGGGGGGTGTTTGGGTCCAGGTCCAGGTCCAGGCCATGTTATGCTGCTGCTTGCATCCATCGGCTTCAACCGATCGCGAGTCGCGCTCTGTCGATGCGGGCGCGAACGCGAACCGCGAGCGATGAGCGCATAGCAAGGGGGTGGAGCAGTGGGGGAGGGGGAGAGTTGGGGGGGGAGTTTCAGGTAGATACGTAGGTAGGTTGGTAGAGAACGGAGTGGGGGAGGGGAGGGGAGGGGGAAGAGCCTGAAACTGGTTTTAGACATAGTTTTGGAGACAGCGGCGCGCGGCGGTTGCGGTGGCCACACTCACACTCATACTCACACACACTCACACACTCACACAGCAGCCGCGGCAGAGCAGCAACATCAGCATCAGCATCAACGTAAGCGTGCGTCGGAGTCGTCGGCGCGGCGGCGGCCGCCACACTATGGTCTGAATATAGTCAGAAACAGGCCAAAAAAATCAGAATGTAAATTATATCAGTTTATCATTTAATAACATTCAAGGCTAATTTTAATCACAGAAAACAATGTTAAGAAGTGAATGATACCTAGAAACGTTACTAGAAAGTTTAAAATTAAGCGTAAAAGGTTGAATTTGTGAAGATTTTTTTGTCGCTGATATTTTACCATTTTTTTCCGATCTTAGACTACTGTGCGTCGCGGCAGCATAATAAGAGTTACTCGCGGCAAATGTCTGGACAACTATTTCGTCCGAGTTACGAAACATGGCTTGTCACGCCTCTTTACCAACAACAACTTCCTCAACATCAAAATATCCTTCGTCATTTTTATTTTATTCTTCTTTTTTGTTTTTTCACGCATATTTGCGCCATTAGTCGGGCCCCCTCTTCGCCAAATCGGCGGAGCCTATAAGGAATTTTATGATTTAAAAACAGACCTTTGGTTTTCGTCAGAGGCAATGTATCGAGAGACCAGTGCTGCCGTCTTGTGGATCTTGGATGTTTCATAATTCATCGGTGGGATTCAACCGGTTGAAGCAAAGATTACAAATCAGTAGGGATGTATATTGTATAATAATGAATTACAGAAATAGTCAAATCGGTAATCTTTGCTTCTCCCTGTTGATTGAGACCAGTGCTGCTGTTTTGTGGATCTTGGATGTTTCATAATTCATCGGTGGGATTCAACCGGTTGAAGCAAAGATTATAAATCAGTAGGGTTGTAAAATAATGAATTGTTGAATCAAATCGGTAATCTTTGCTTCTGCCTGTTGAATTACACCGATGGATTATTGTAGAATGTCACGAAAGATTACATGAAAATACTTATCAGTTGAGAAGTGTAACTGGCTTACAGAAATACTCGAATCAGTAGTCTTTGCTTGAACCGATTGAATCACCGACGGACTGTAGAATATCACAAGAGATTACATAAATATGGAAGTATACCTGTGGCTCATAAAAATACTCAACTCAGTAATCTTTGCTTTAACCGACTGAATCGCTAATGGACTGTAGAATATCGTAAAAGATTACATAAATATGGAAGTATAACAGCTAGAGTATTGGCTAATTTTATCCTCAACTTTTGAAGAGTGTGGGACAAAGAAACCTTATTTTAGATTCTTTGTCGCACTACTCAGGATGTTAAAATTTATTTGGGAAAAAGGGGGGGAGGTGGTTGTTTGTGGCGAGAAAAAAAATGATGTATCAACGAAGATGCACAAAGTGCAGTTTCGGGAGGAGAGCAAAGGGTCTCTGATAATGTGAAAATGTGATATATTAAGTGGCTTCGTTGGTTACCGGTAATCTCATCTTGCGCCTTCAATTATTGGTTTATGCAAAAATACTACCGCCATGTAGGAATAGTTATCTCATTATAACTCCATTTATTTTCGGCGCTTCTGCGAGCAGGCTATGCTAAATTGCTAACGGTACGTTACGATTTTTCCTGGGAGTGTGGCAAAAGCAAAGAAGTATATGAGAAGAAGAAGAAAAACAAATCCTCAATTCTGTTGACCGCGAGGTTTGCCCTAACGAGTCCAGGAGATGCATTTTGCAAACATAATCAGCAAATTTGTAATTCTGAAAACGCGGATACTTTGAGAACCTCGGGCTTTTCTATAGGGCAATTACATGAAAGAAAAAAATATCAAAACAAGTTTGCCAAAATTGCCAAAACCTACTCACGAAAACAACAAGCAAATTAAACAAAAAGCAAACAAATTCTAACAAAAAGTTATAAAAACAAAAGGGGGAAAAATAAAAACCACAACAACAAAAAGGAAGAAAACCCTCGAGGGACAAAAAAATGTAAAAACTGATAGATGAAAAATGCAACAACGACGTCACAAATCACACAAAACTCGTAACACCGTGTGTTTCAAATCGATATTATTCGATACTTTACACGGAGTTAAATGGGGGCAAGCTGATAACAATAAACTACGCAGTTATACTGCATGTTTAAAAAAAATCCTCAATTCTGTTGACTACGAGGTTTGCCCTAACGAGTCCTGGAGATGAATTTTGCAAACATAATCAGCAAATTTGTAATTCTGAAAACGCGAATATTTGTATTTTCGCAATCTATGTATAAAACTTCAATGTTGTTGTAGTATGTGTATTTTGTGAACAAATTATGTTTATACATATTGCGCCAATTCTCGTGCAATAAATAACATTATAAGTTAGTTTCTGTTGCCTAAAAATAAAACCGGCGTAAACCTGTTCCTACAAAATTTTCCAATAAGACCTAGGCATTTTCATTTTTACATTTTTCCCCCGCTCCTGAAAATCTGAAAAGTAGACTTTTGGTGCCCCCTTCTATTGTGGCCCGCTCTCATTTGACCGCCATCTTTGAATTTTCTTGAACGCATTTACTGGGCTATTGTGAGTGGATTTTGAGACTTTTCGATGCTTCTCACCAGTAGCGCAACAAGAGTTTCTTCACCTCCCTCTTTTCTCTATTAAGGAACGTATGTTGGACAAGGATGGACAAGGGGATAAGGGGGGGGGGCTTTTTTTGTCCTTTTCCTATTTATGCATTTAAATGGGAAATGAGAGAGGTGGAAGAGATCCTGGTTGCGCCAGTGCTTTTCACTATGATTTTCACGCAAATTCACATGAAAAGCGACCCTCCATAAAAGTTCGCAACATAGACTCATAGAAGTTAAACGTTTATCAATCGACAGAAGTGGGAGAGACAAGAAGAATTAAGCTAACAAACCGGACCCAAAAATTCAAATTAGTTGTGGAGATTTAGCCTATTATTGAAGTTGATCGAAGCGAGACACATGACGTCACTGCGGAGTTTATTGCCGACCGTGCAAAATCTCGTATTGTTCTCGCTCATTTTTCTTGCATTTAGGTCCTGTGTCTCCTTCTTAACAATATAACAAGAGTCTGAATTCAAAGAAAATTAAATTTTCTTCCGGGTCATTGCACAGTAAAGTGGACATGATTTGCAAAAATTGAAATTTAAAAATTAGTGTCTGGCACTCTTGTTTTGCATTAAATTGCAACCAGAGAGGAAAATATTATCTAAATCTAATAAGGTCAAACGTGTTGATGTTACAGCAGGTTTGATGTGTATTTTCAAAGACGAAATCACACGCGTCCCACCCGTTACAGAACCTAGCTCTCCCATCCGTTACACTACTTCTTAATTTTTTTAGAGAAAAATAATTTAGTACATGAAAAAAACTTTATGTAGGATCAAAGCTTATACCCTCACCTCTAACACAAATTTTTCCAAATTTTTATCTCTTCAAAACTCACAGAGTTTCAACTGTTTCTGAAATGATTCAAACCCGTTACACCTTTATTTTGCTCTTTTCTCAGCTTTGGATAGACTTTTTTTTTTAAATTTTGAAAATCCTATCACTATCTAGAAGTTACCTTTCTGTTGGTGGGATATTTTTTCATTTAAATGATTAAAAAGTTGAAACAAATCACTTCAAAGTCGTTTGAATGTCCCACCCGTTAGAAAATAATGATCCTTTCCTCTGATGGGAAGATTTGGCGGCAAAGTTTGGTTTTTATAACTGATATAAAACAAGCAGTGGCGGCTCGTGAAATTTGACAACCGTGTCCTCCTCCTATTTAACCAATGTAAAACAATCGATTCTCCCGGAGGCTGCCAGCCTCCGCAAGAATCGATTATTTTACCTACGTTTAAATGGAAAACTTGCATGGTTGCCAAATATCACGAGCCGCCACAGAAAACAAAACGATCTGCAACAATGGTTTTGATTGAATGTCAAAGTTCCCGAGTCTTTCTAAATTCTACCTAGTCATATTATGACTCAGTTTCAACCATAGAACATACAGAACATCAAATTTCTAGAATAGAAAATTTTTATTCTGCTCCTTACATTGTTTTAACAAACATAAATTTACATATACTTAGTTAAGTTATTGAAAAAATGGAAAGTACGCGGACCAGATTTAAATATTGTTACTTAATCAAATCCGCGTATTTTCCGCGCATTTCTCTCAGTCAGTGGCGGCTTGCGGAAATTGGCAACAATGATTTTCCTTCATTTGAGTCTATGTAAAACAATCGATTCGACAGTGAACCATTGCTCCTATCAACAATCGATTGTACATATAATATAGATTCAAATTGAGATGAAACAGTGTTGCAGAATTGCACTAGCGACCAGTGATTTCAGTAACTGCACTTTAAACCCAGTCGAGTCTATAACAATTGTATAACGAGCAGCAGGCTGATACGATCGTATCGTAATGCTATCGAGTCGACGATCGATTGCGCGTTATCTTTTGAGTGGTGCTATTCTGAAAGGTCCGATAGAAACCCTCCCATATCTACGAAAATTTTCCGATGACTCCTGAGCTATCGGAGAATTTCCATAAAGATGCGGGATGGTGTTTCTATCGGAATGAAACCTTTCGGAATGACACCACCCATAAGATAACACGCACTCAATCGTCGACTCGATAGCATTACGATACGACCGTTCATAAATCAGCCTGCAGGATAGAAATTTTCTGTTCTATAACATAGTGTTCGTGGTTTAAAAGAGTCGGATGAGGACTGAGGAAAATAAGACAGAACAACTTAAGAACTCGAAAATTCATTAAAAACCTCTTATTTGCCATTCTGTAGTATAAATTAGCAGAAAACCGCACTTCCAGCTGTTCCAGCTTCTTGCAATTTAGGGCTCTAGAAAGTACCCGTCTCTAATTTTTATGATCCATTATCAGAGCAAGAAGCTTACCTGATTATACGCTTTCGGTGCGACCTTTAATTCTTTCCAGGTTATAATTTAATGGTATTCTTATTCTCATTGATATCGTTCAATGTGTTGTTTACCATCCTGCAGTATCCCCGACAATTCCCCGTATAATACTTCTATAGAATGTGCTGACAAAAATTTGGAATCATTTGACTGAAAAATGTCAAAATGATCGAGGTCTTAGTTTTCACGCATCTTATTGGGTTCGGTTGGTTTATATTTTAGGCTATGATAGGACGATAGGTACTACGGCATCGAAGAAAATGTAATACTTCTGAAAGTCATTATTCTTGGAGTGAAACATAAGAGCCATTATTTTAAAAGGGGACATTTTAAAAAAAAAAAAAAGTATATTCTAACTGAAAAAAAAATTATTCTCTCCATTGAGTTATAACTTCAATTTTATGAAACTAAGTTGTTTCACTCAATTTTTATTTTTTTTCACTAGTTTTTCAGCTTTTTTTTGGTGCAGTGTTTGCTCTAGTGATTTTAGAGTCAAGTTGACATTACTGTTTTGTACTAATTATTGCATCATCCAAACTTCAAACACATTGTAGGAGTGAGGTTAGATCATTAATAACATCTTCCTTTAACAGCTAAGAAAATAGGTAAGTTTTAAACTATATTTTAATAATTATTCCAACTTGCTTCTAAATGTAACGTCCGTAACAGGAAAGTAACAAAAATCAGTGTATTTTCCTTTTGAGTAGGTATATTAAATTAATTTTTGGTGAAAGAAACATTCATGATGTTTATGTCATGCCAGGTGGATCACTTTTTTCACAGATATCTTAGGGACCATTTTATTACACATTACATTTTGTAACGTCCGTAACGTTACGGACGTTACATTCATTACCTTGTACCTAATTTTATCAGTTACGGAGGTTATAACCATTGTTTTACTTATTATTCCATAACTGAAATGCAACTGTGCGCCTTCAAGAAGCAAAGGTTAGGTTAGGTTAGGTTTATTACATTTATTATCACATTTTGTGTCAATAATTTTGCATTTTTACTTGCATCTCAAACAAAACATTTAGTTTGACAGGTATTTATTTTGATTTCAGATTATTATGACTGGTAGGTACTTCTGGAAGAGAAATTTTACCACCTGGGATGCTCCTCAGAAGTGTAATTTAAGTAAAAATTCAATTACCACTTCCAGATTCTCAAATTGTGTTATTATTTTATGTTTATTTTTATACAGGGTTTATTGGGCCGTTACTTTACGAGGGTGGATTTTAAAGTAAGTTTACCTATTTTTCTTCTCAGAAAATATCAATGCTAGAAAAAAAAACTCAACCAATGTTGAAACGTACGTACTTTCAGCTTTCTAACGAGCTTTAGTTTTTCAAATTTTTGCCAATGCGTTGCGGAGATATCGTGGATTTTCCCCATCCGTCTTTCCCTCAAATGTGCCCACCTTTTCACGCGCTACAGAAGACTGCGAGTTTCGGCAGGCGATGCACGTATCTCCGGATCAGACATCTCAATAATATCTGAGTGCATGTTGTTTACTGAATAGACTACTCTACTACTGAGAAAATGATCCAATCTGTTTCGATCTTCAAACTTTCGGTCAGTAAGGAAAGAGCAACCATCATGAATTGAAGCTGGATTAACAGCTTGCGTCAACACCTGGTTCAGGAGTATGTGGAAAGAATTTTACGATTTTTTTTTTTTTTTTTTAATGAAAAGTTCAAGAATCTAGCGGGTAACTATGTCAAAAAATGAGGTGAGATGCCTCTCAACAATCTTATGACTTGTTTCAATAAAATAATAGCTCTATTTTACTTTTTCAAAGTCTAAAACTTATGTTTTCTGTGAGGCTAAAAAGGTGGGCACGTTTGAAGGAGAGATGGGTGTGGAAAATCCACGATATCTCCGCAACTCGTAAACCAAATTTGAAAAACTGGAGCTCATTAAAAAGCTGAGAGTACGTACGTTCCAACGCTGGGTTTGTTTTTTTTTCTAACATTAATAGTTTCTGGAAAAAAAAAATAGGTAAACTTACTTTAAAATCCACCCTCGTAATTTTAAGTTTTTGATTTTGTTCAAAATAATTTAGTTTATTGTTCCTAATAAAGTTTATTTTTTCTTCCTTATGCTGCATGTTGGTTATTTTCAACCTTTCTCGTCACTACATAATTTATTTTTGTAATTTAGATGAAAATCTGAGTATAAGATGGAGGGCGGTAAATTTTTTCATTTTTAATAAACTAATTTCAGATTTAGACTTAAATTGAAAAAAAAAAGTTTTTGGCATATTTTTACATATCTATTGAAGATAAAACAAAATCCTGGTCATTTAATAGGAATAAGCAGCTCTGAGTAAAGATAAAATGGGTTAAAACATATCTATTGTCCAATCATTGTTACCTAGTAACGTCCGTAACAGATGCCGTGTAACGTCCGTAACACCAAAAAAGAGCAATAACTCAAAAAAATCACAGGAAAATTTTTTTAGACAAAAATGATTCTTAAAAATAGATGGTATGAAGAATGACTCAGTTCAAATAGAATTGGAAAAAACTAGAATTGCTTTTAAAAAGAGCAACCGAAATTAGGTCCATGGAAACTGGGTGTCTTTTTTGTAACGTCCGTAACACTTCATTTTTTAACGTAACTGAAAAATGAACCAATATTTTGCTACGAAAATTGACAGAGAAGTAGTAACCATCTAGTTTTATAACTTCCCCTAAACAGTTCACCATAATTTTACACAGATTGTGTTATATACCAATTAGAAGAGTAAAAATGTAACGTCCGTAACAAAAATAATGGCTCATAAGTAGTTTTTGTTGAAAATTTGACGTTTTAGTAGGTGTATTTTTAAATGACGGCCAAGAGATCATACAACACTTGTGCACAGGTATTTCTCTAAAAACTCCTGCGGATGCCAATATTTTTCACGCAAATCTATGCCTCGTCGTCATTGAATAAAATAAATATCAAATCGATCTATGTATTGATGATACATGCTCATTAGAAAAATACATACGAGTAAACTATACGGCTAAAATCAAGGCGTACGTTAAGAAGAAGGTTCATTTAGATATATGTCCCAATCTCTTTCAAAACAAAGCCTGAAAATTGTCTATTTATTTTCTCTCTTCAAATTATTGCATTTTTTTATTTATTTGGAACGTACTAAATATTCCCTATAAGTTTTGAACAACAAAAATGAAAATGATCGAAAACATTGCGATTTTATTAAATTGAAATTCAGGAGACCGTCCGACCACTCCTCATTCGATAAACTGTGTCATAAAAGAGCTCGGCATGATACATTGATACAGGGCAAAACGAACGATAGAAATAAACAGGCTTTTTATAATTAAGGAAAACTAACCGAGGAATCTGATTCCGCTTCCGGAAATAATTTAGCATTTTTTGCGAGTGACGACAATTAGAACTTTTTACAATTATCCGTGGAATTCTTATTCCTGAAATGACATTCATGAAAATCTCTACATCTGACAAGACGCAGGGCTCATTTTTGTCAGGCATCCATATCGAGGACAGGACATTTTTAGACTCGTAGATAAAAAGAGAAGCATTCATCACGGTATCCGAATCCGACGCCACTGGAAGATCCAGGAATCTATCCTTTTCTCTCTTTCTCTTTTAGAATGCGAGTGTTATAAAAGGACAAATTAGCGGCAGTCACGTGAAGTTCGCCCCCTTTTCTATCCTTTTCGATCACATGCGTTCAAACGGAGAAAGAGAGAGAGGGACAATTCCTTGGATCCGCTAGCGTCTGATGATAAATAGGTATTTTGTTTATTCATCTAACTGTTCTTTCGATTACAAAGGTGAGAAGGACACACTAACGAATTCAGACACCGCTAACGAAAATCTCTGCAAAAAACATCGCCCAAAACAAGGCTGAAACCTACCCTGTAAATGAATCCATAAAAATATTAAACACAAGCAAATAGAAGAGGCGAAGATAGGATATTCAACGCTTTGCTTATTTTCTTTTTTCCCGGTCATTGTTCGTTTGATTATCGCAAGGTGAGAAGTTAGAAAACCTCTCTAGGATGCCTCAATGGAAATGCATTTTTCAAGGGTACCTACTACCTAGGTAGGTACTTGTAAAAAAAAACTGTCTCCCAAGTCCTTAAAAATAAAGAAAAAAATAGTTTTTTTAATGTGAATCTAGAAGATACGAGGATTTGAAACCTGTTTTGGAATATTTTCAGCAGTTTGTGTTTGACTTAAGACGGTTCAAGCTTTTTTTTCGCATTCTTTCGAGTGGTACCTAATGTTCAATCATCCAAACTTGGCAGTTTTTTTGATGGACTATGCTGAACTGCAGAAGTAATATCTTGAATTCTTGTTACCGTGCAGACGTCTTTAAAATCGATTCACAGCGTTTATTTTTTCGTCACAGCACTTATAGTAGAGGGTCATGCGACAGTGCGATAGCTTGGGTGACGATCTCAAGCGGTTAGCAGCAAAGCCCCAGCCTCTGAAGGCCGTGCGACAAACAGATTTGAAGAACTTGTCATCGGCAATTTGGGCTGATCACAACATCAAAGCTATCCATTTGAATTTTCACGCCGAGAATAATACATTGCTATGTGGAGACCTTTTTGAAATTACGTTTTGAAAAGGCTTCTAGATATTCCTGGAACCAGGAAATATCATGCATTTATTCCGTTCAACAAGAACGCAATTTCTATAAAATCATTTTCTTCTTCACAATCAAGCACAGAGTATAATGTTGCTCCAAAAGCGAGACACATAGCCCCGTCGCCAGGATATTGTGTTTCTCTCTCTTAGCCGATTTAAACGTATTTGTTAGAAAAGGATGGATATAGGGGCTGTCACGTGACTTCAGCCTCTGTTTCTGTCCTTTTCTAACACATGCGTTTAAATGGACTAAGAGAGAGAAAGACAATATCCTGGCTACGGCTATATGACGAGACAGTTCACATTCACAGAGAGATGAAGGATTATGTTTTCGTCAAATACGAACATAACTGGTGACTTGAATGTGTTCTAGAGGAAAAAAATAAGACAATATAATTTTAAACATTTCATTTCTCCATCCTTATTCCTTATATTCCTTCATTGTCCTGTGTACTTACTTATCCTTCACGATATACGATATTACCCCTGATAAAAGTGTTCCCTGAATTTCCATGACCAAAATTCTGTGGGCATTATTTCCTTGGGCAACTATTGTTTTTCCATAAAATTTCATGGAATTTGTGGGCAAAATATTATTTTTCCATAACATTTCGGAGTTCCGTGGGCCAATCATGGAATTCCATAACATTTTCCACGTAATTTCATGGAAAAATAATAATTATCCACGGAATTTTGGTCATGGAAATTCATGGAACTTTTTTTACCAGGGACCGCCTTTACGCCTCTACAACCGATTAAATTGGATCCTCGTCGTAGCCACATTTTGGTGATTGGTGTGCCAACCCACCACCCCATAACCCCATAATCATAGTTTGGCCGTCCGCAAACCTTTGACGATCATCGATGTTGTCGGGGATCATCATCAATCATGGCACGGATGATTCAGTATCCGCGCTGTATCCTGTATCTCTGTAAAGGCCGAAACAGCCCTTTTTTTTCCTACGGAGGCCAAAAAAAACCCCATTTTTCGGGGGCGTGAATTTTCCGTGGTTTTTGGTTTTAAAAGTTCATTTTTCCCCAATAATTTTTGCTGCATCAATTATTTTATCTTCGGTGCTTCCAACGATTTAATCATAATCATCAAAATAGTGATTTGCCGAGATGTAATAGCTTCCCAACAAGTGTTTCAATCGTGCTTGGTCAGTTTTTGTTTAAGTTTCTGCGGAAAATGTGCGTTGGAAATAGACTAAATTAATTTGTTTTGATTACTTAGATAGCTCTATCTTGGTCTAAAATTTATTTTGTGGTTCAAAACTCAATAACTACTCAGGAAAGTCTCTGATATAAGTGTATCAATGTTGCCAGATGGTTTGTTTACTTCTTTCAAGAGGTTAATTCGTTGATAAAAAACAATAATCCTTATTTGATTTGAACTCCATAAGGCAACACAACACCATATTAATGGGGGTATTTTCGATTTAAATATTTCGGCCTTTAGAATCACGGCAGCATCGATTTCCGTCAAAGTACGCAACATTTTGGAAGTTTTGGTGCAAACGTCCCTTAATTTGCGAATATTTGAAAATAATGCATGTTAATGCAAAATATTATTTTTCCATAACATTTCGGAGTTCCGTGGGCCAATCATGGAATTCCATAACATTTTCCACGTAATTTCATGGAAAAATAATAATTATCCACGGAATTTTGGTCATGGAAATTCATGGAACTTTTTTTACCAGGGACCGCCTTTACGCCTCTACAACCGATTAAATTGGATCCTCGTCGTAGCCACATTTTGGTGATTGGTGTGCCAACCCACCACCCCATAACCCCATAATCATAGTTTGGCCGTCCGCAAACCTTTGACGATCATCGATGTTGTCGGGGATCATCATCAATCATGGCACGGATGATTCAGTATCCGCGCTGTATCCTGTATCTCTGTAAAGGCCAAAACAGCCCTTTTTACTTTCTCACTCTAATGAAATTAGAAAAATTGAGAAAGTATTGCGATGGCGCAGAGATTTTTGATGAATTTTGTTTCGATACTTGGCCCGCTGCGACAAAGTCAATCATGATAATTATAAAATAATTGGCTTTCATCATGCCTAATACTATCCTAAAGAACATCCATCCATGATATTTCAATATTTCTGAACCATATGTGGTAGGGAGGAGTAAATGCACAAAATTTCTGTGGCGTCTGTCTGTCCGTCTGTCTGTCCGTCTGTCTGTCCGTCTGTCTGTCTGTCTGTCTGTCTGTAGTCAAGAACGTGAAATCCAGCATAACTTTTGAATTATTGATCCATATGCATCCAAATTTTGCAGAGATGTTACTTTTAACATTCCCCAGAAGGACTTTTTTTGTTTTTTTAAAATTTTAATTT
This sequence comes from Trialeurodes vaporariorum, assembly GCA_011764245.1. NCBI lineage: Eukaryota > Metazoa > Arthropoda > Insecta > Hemiptera > Aleyrodidae > Trialeurodes > Trialeurodes vaporariorum. Next base: position 15,603,992 of record VMOF01000002.1, on the reverse strand, counting down.
TTAGGTTAGTTATGGATGAAAAATGGTTTCCATTAAAATCAATGGGAAAATGGGTCAAAAAAGAGAAAAATTTAAATATTTCAATATTGGATCTTTGGATTTGGAAGAAAATTTGTAAAAACATTCTACAACCAGCCCACAGTAAAATTAACCCCTTATAGTTCAGTGAAATAACCCTTAAGACCGTTTAAAAAATCAATTTAGGGTGTTCGAGCCAAAAAATAGGATAAAAGTGAGAAATTAATCTGGTATATCAGTGCCAATTACTAAAAGCTGGATGAATTTTGATGAAACTTTGTATACACAATGTACTACTACCACAGTACTAAAATATTTTCTTCTCACTATCATCATAATACATCCTTTGGACCGTTTCAAGGGACCATTTAGGTGCGATTGAGAAAAAATAAGACCAATTAAGCAAATAAAAACATAATCCTACTTATTGAGATAATTCGGGTTAGGTCCAATTAATTTTAATTAAATCCGGCACAAACAATCTACCTACCTACATTTACTCTACTTTAAATAGAATTTCTTATCATTACAATATACAGCCCTTAAGACTGTTTAAAAAATCAAAATCGGTGCGCTCGAGCCAAAAAATGGAATTATCGTGAGAAATTAATCTTTAAACTTGGAGTCAACCAATTATGGCTCGATGAATTTTGATAAAAACTTTTGTACACACAATCCACTATCAAAATACTAAGATATTTTCCTTTCTTAGTCACCATACACAACTGATAAAACCTTTTCAAGAGGCAATATAGGTGGGATTGAGAAAAAAATATGGGAATATAAGCAAATAAAAACATAATCCTATTAATTGGGATAATGGGGCAGTTGCAAGGGTCTGAAATGTTGTGTTTTTTATGAAGAAAAAGGAAGTACTTGATGAGCTGAGAACAAAGATGCCTTTGATTTCTAATTATGTCCCATTTTTCCGGATATGAGATTTTGGCCCAAAATACATTGTTTTAAATGGGAATTCCGCGTAGTGACGTCACTACACATACGAATTTTTGTAACTTCACACGTGTGTATTTCCTAAACCAAGACACTTAGGAAAAAACCAAAGGCACAATTCTTCTCAGCTTATCAAGTACTATCATTTTCTGTATAAAAAACACAACATTTCAGACCCTTGCAACTGCCCCATTCAGGTTTGGTCCAATGAAGTTTGATAAAAACTGGCAAATACAATCTGCAATTAGTCTATAAAAGAAAGTATTCCTTACAGATACAATCTACAACACTTAAGAGAGTTTAAAAATCATAATAGGGTGTTCGACCCAAAAACATGAATTAAAGCGGGGAATTCATGTTAAAACTTGGAGTCAATCATTCATGGGATGAATTCTGATGAAACTTTGCACAAACATATTATGTCACCGACCCACTAAAATATTCCTATCATACAGTCATCATCAAAAACCTTTAAGACCGTTGCAAGGGCCAATATAGGTGCGATCGAGCAAAAATCTTTGAAACCAAGCAAATAAAAAAACAATCGTAATACTTGGAATAAGAAATTCAATTATGACTCAATTATGTTTGATGAAAATTGCAACAAAAAGTTTGCAACCAACCTAGGCAGGGATTTCTTTTCAATGTAAAACTATAATATACAACTCTTAAGTCTGAGACTGTTTCAAGGCAAAATAGCTGTTCCATCAAACCCAAAAATAGAATATCCAAAGAAAATTAAACTTATAAAGAAAATAGATGGATGAATTTTGTTGATATTTGGTGTACACAATCTACAAACAAAAAACATTTTTAAAGGGGGGTTTAATCTACCAAATAAAAAATTATTTTGAAGATCCACAGTTCAAAACCCATCCTTCAAAGGATGAAGTAGGCAACTATTCGTACAGCTTCTCTGCAAAATCGCAAACACTTCGAATTGAAGGCGGAATTATGTCCAGAGGTGAAAATATTTTAAATTTGATGGGAGTCTAGGAGTCTCTCCTTGAATTCTAAAGAAGGGGTTGGGGGTCTCCCCCAGATATCTAAAGGGGGGTCTGGGGGTCTCCCCCAGAATTCTAAAGGGGGGGTCTGGGGGTCTCCCCCAGAATTATAAAGGGGGGTCTGGGGGTCCTTCAACCCCTCCAGATAAAAATGGAGGGAGAAAGTGTTCGTAGGGTGTTCCCTACAGTTTATTTTTCCTACGGAGGCCAAAAAAAACCCCATTTTTCGGGGGCGTGAATTTTCCGTGGTTTTTGGTTTTAAAAGTTCATTTTTCCCCAATAATTTTTGCTGCATCAATTATTTTATCTTCGGTGCTTCCAACGATTTAATCATAATCATCAAAATAGTGATTTGCCGAGATGTAATAGCTTCCCAACAAGTGTTTCAATCGTGCTTGGTCAGTTTTTGTTTAAGTTTCTGCGGAAAATGTGCGTTGGAAATAGACTAAATTAATTTGTTTTGATTACTTAGATAGCTCTATCTTGGTCTAAAATTTATTTTGTGGTTCAAAACTCAATAACTACTCAGGAAAGTCTCTGATATAAGTGTATCAATGTTGCCAGATGGTTTGTTTACTTCTTTCAAGAGGTTAATTCGTTGATAAAAAACAATAATCCTTATTTGATTTGAACTCCATAAGGCAACACAACACCATATTAATGGGGGTATTTTCGATTTAAATATTTCGGCCTTTAGAATCACGGCAGCATCGATTTCCGTCAAAATACGCAACATTTTGGAAGTTTTGGTGCAAACGTCCCTTAATTTGCGAATATTTGAAAATAATGCATGTTGCGCACCGAACACCGACCACAAGCCTAGTTCATCGGAGCTACTTTGAGGATCCAATTTGATCCGTTAAACGGGCATTTTGATGTGAAGCTGTTAAAATTCTGTGCACTGTTGATCATGTATCTCCGAAGTCCAACAGGTAGATTCTAGATTCTACAACCCACCCGACGCACATTTTTTTTGCAAAGCTGAAAAAACTCCCAGGAAAATAGATCAGCTGCCAAAGTAAATTAGAAAACGCAAGTGCTTTTCTGCAGGCATGAATGAGTCTGTCCTTGCACAGTTTTGGTTATTCAACTTCTCCTGTTTTCTGAATATTCTATGTTCTATATGACTCTTCGTGCCGTAACCATATACACATCTATAATCCCGCCTTTCATCCTCTTACTCACAAACACCATCAACACATACTGAAAACATGTAGATGATGTTAAAAACTGTCTGGGAAATAACTTAAAATACCGAGTGTAAAAATCATAACTCGTGATCTTATTGAAATGTAAAACAGAAAAACTTTGGTCATAGAAAGATATGGAAGAGGCTTTCTTTTAAAGTTTTGAAACATTTGTGAAAATTTAAAAGACAAGTTCCAGAAAAAGTTTATGACTCAGCCCAATTTTTCAAAATAAGAGCCTCCAAACGATACCAATACGATTTTTCCACATTAAATGAAGGCTATCTACGAAAATCGTTCAACTGTGAACGTTTTCAACTTTTGTTCCTTTTCATATAGAAAAAACTGGTAGTCCAGAAATTCTCAAAAAACAGGGTAGAAATCAATCCCTCGAAAGGTACAATATGTGAACTAAACTTTCTCGCAAATCCGAGAGGTTCAACTTCTAGGTCTAATTTTGCATTTATCAGAGATTCAATCAAATTGTTTCCATTCCACTTAGTTTTAAGATTCGAATGTATTATATACACAGCTCACTTCCAACAATTTCTTGAAGAAATCTTCAAGAGGCTAGATAAGTAGCTGTATTCCTGTATTTATTAGCAGAATCGGTGTGTTTACAATCACAAGAGTCGGATTACGACAGTTGTAGAGCCTGCGAAATTTCGTGTGTGAAATGCGAGTCCGCCTCCAACTGACTCATTGTGTGAAACGTGAATCCTCCGATCCTACGCAAGGCTTTAGTTTCAAGTCACCACGTCTGATAATCACATTGAACGCAATAGGCTTTGGAAAATGATGGGGAAGGAAAAGAACCAGAAGAAAATGTTCGGTGTCATGAATAGTCTAACAGATTTATTTTTTTTTTTAAGAAAAAGAAAAAAAGAAAGAAAAAACAGAAACAGTGATGATACTATTAACACCTATTAATTAGCTATAAATTTACAAAAAATTACATCACGCCTATTCAATTGTGAGTTATTTACTTAATTATTTTAGTTTGATTACTAGTCATAGACAAAAAGTATGACTTAAAATTTATATTAGAATATAAAGAAATTACATCTTAGGTTTTTAGGAATCTGTCTAAGGCTGTTGAAGCAACAATTGTTCCAATTCATCTGCCGATCGCAATAAAAATGCTGCAGATTCCCTATAACCGGTGATCAGTTGACGCACTGCTGCCATCTCCGCTGGACTTAACTTGTGATTTAACAACGGTTTGGAAGCTTGTTTCATGCTTAGATCGGTAGGTCCTGTCAAAAAAGAAAAAAATAACGCACATTAATAACGTTATTTCCAAAAAAATTTATTGGAGAAGAAAAAAATTACGGAGGTGGAAAGCAGAGAGTTTCGGCTGTAGATGTTTACTTCTAATTTATTAAAAAATCAGGAACATTGCTTTAAGTTAATTACGCAGCTTAGCTACGAAAACTTTAGCTCCAGAAAATTGACAGGCTTTTGTCCCCCCCCCCCCCCTAAATAACACGAGCGGTCATCTTGTTATTCTTGGGAGCATCGTGGAGGAGAAATATTGTTCCAGTACTGTAACTTCGGATAATTTTTCGGTTCAGGATCAACAATTTACTAAACGGTTTGGACGGAAAAAATGTATGCGAAATGAATCAACAGGTGGCCTTCATTCCCTTTATCTTCCTGGATATTTGTCCAGTCTTTTCCGTACCTACGAGACACTTCCTCGTACGAGTTTCAAGAAATGCACAAAATACTACCTAATGATTATCTGTAATACTCTCACAGGTAAACTCATGGGAGAGGCAAAAATTGTAGAGGGGGGAGGAATCTGATTTGGTCTTGTCAGCAAAAAATAATCATCACAGCTTCTCTTCGTCTTAAACCCCGACAGTAAGATCATCCCCCTTTTCCACGTCCATCATCAATTCTTATTTTGTCCCTGCAGTTAATAGAATAAGTTGAATTGTGATTTCGAAAATATTGGATACGATTATTTTGTAACGTTAATTGGACGTGGCCAGGAATAGTCAAACTTTGGACGCATAAATTTATAAGACTAAATTTATATGATTAAAACAAATTAGACCCACCGATAGAAAGGAGAGATTATTAGAAATACGATGGTGTTTTTTATGATTTTTTTTTTTTTTTTTTTTTTTTTTTTTTTTTTTTTTTATCGCTACTAGTTTGATTTTGGCGAGGGCAAGAAGCTAAAAAAAACTTTTCTGCCCCACATTCCGTGAAAACGCATTTTTAGGTCGGAAATCAATGTCTCGCCCGCCCTTCAAATTAAGAGTACAAAAGACGATCAAACCCGCGTGAAATTAAACAGATTGAGGAACCTGAATCTGGTTATGAAATACTATAGAAATCTTTCACGAAAATTCTTGACGATTTGTCCTCCCGCGTATCTTCTCGCGAAAATTTTTAATCGTTCCAGTGGTCGGTTTTTTTTCAATAAGGTCTTAAAAAGTGCGACCTATGCGAGTTATGATAGAAAAAAATAAACTTCTAAGAAAAAGATACCAGTGGAATAAATGGGACCCTCATTGGGAATCCACGCTACTGAAAAACTCGACCAGATGAAGGTTACCGAATTGAGTAATTGTACAAACCACTGACAGTAAGATTTATTTGCTGCTGAGCAACAAAATATGTGAAACAACAATATGTTTTGTCACAGATTGGAGTAGTCATTACTTAACCCGGCATAGGCTCCTGATTTTCAAAGTTCTCAATCTAACATTTAGATACCTACTTTTGTAAGTACAAGAGCGATTTTTTCGCTTCTTATTACACTTCAAGTTGAAACGGTAGAACCTAACGAGGGGAGTTAAAAATAGAACTTTGTTAACTGTCCAATGATGCTATTGACTGATTCTATGAAAACTAAATGAATGGAGCTGTCGCAAACTTTTGCTACAGGCTTATTAATAGTTGATAATGGGGTAATACCCTGTAAAAATAACGATTAGCGCACTAAAAAATCACGAAATCCACTCCGAAACTCACAAAATGCTTTTAAATGCGAGACCGTAATGGCGGCCGAGGCTGCGGTTTTCTTATGGCAATTGTGTGCTTCTTCTTCTTCTTGTGTGGTGTTGCGAGAACACCTCGTGTAGATGGCGCTGATTGAAGATAGGGAATCCCAATGAAAACCGCGGCCCCGGCCGCCATTACGGTTTCGCATTTAAAAGCGTTTTGTGAGTTTAGGAGTGGATTTCGTGATTTTGTAGTGCGCTAATCGTTATTTTTACTGGGTATAACCCCCTTATCAACTATTAATAAGCCTGTAGCAAAAGTTTGCAACTGCTCCATTGGGAGATTTGGAAAAAAAAAATAAGTGATACATACCATTTCCCATCATTCCAGCAGCAGGGCCAAAAGGAGATGCTGAGAACACGTTTGGACTTGTGCTGGAATAAATACTCGTTTGACTGGATACTCCTCGAGCAGGGGTAAACGCCTGACTACTAAAGGCAGGATTGGGTCTGAAAAATGGGGATGCATCAATCCGCGAGACCACCGGAGAACCATTTAGAGCACTACTACTGCTTAAAGAACTGAATAAACAAAAGAAATAAAAATCAGGTTAAAAACATGTTTAATACAGAAGGAAGACAAAATGAATGAAAGGAAACGTAACTTTCTACAAGAAAAAAAAAAAAAATCGACTTAAAAGCTCTTAAAACTACCACTGGTTATCTCAGAGAAGACGACAAATTTGAAAAGAGGGGAAACGAGGCAGACCTCACGTTACAAAAACATCTTCAGTATCAAAAATAGTACGAAAAAAAATAGTATCAAAATAAGCGATACAATATTGAGTTGTAATTATTCAGTTGTTCTTGCAGTTTGCTGAACGTATTCGAGTCCAGATTTTGTGTAGTTCAAATTGAAAATTGACATTTACGTCGGAAAAAAGTACGTGACGACAGCTTTTGTCTCCACAGATAAACAATGGGGATGTAAAGGTGAGAGACTTCATTTTTGGGATGAGTATCAGTTTGAGTATTACAAAGTTTGCCCCAGGGTCTTCTTACTGACCATTATATTAGGAGAGTGACCAACAATGATTTACGTATACCCATAATCAGAATGGAAACTTTGTTGACGGACATTCAGCTCTGCCATTCTTTGTAAGACTTATCAATACTCAAAATAGCGCCAATTTATTTCGGGAAATTAGGACTTCACTTGCGCGCACAAGCCTTCAACTCGATTCCAAACCGAGCTCAAATTTCTTCCAAATCTTTAACTTCTTTGTTAATCAGATAAATCATAACTTATGTTCATCCCAGAAACAAAACCTCATATCTTAACGCCTTATAATCTTCACAATACACCCCTTCGACAGTCACGTAACTACTTACTCTTTCCGCGAAAAAAATCATATTTCATTCTGAGTGAAAAAAACATTTCTCTGGGCTCAAATGCATCAAACTATAGTTGTAGGAACCGTATGAACGGCTTACAACTAAAAATTAAGTATTATTGAGTTTACTTGGTTTTCTTAGTGTTCTTTCATGACACTTTTGACATTGTAGATGCATTTTGACCCTGTTAATTTTTGTTCCAAAAGTCCCGTAAAAACTGCCAAAAATGCTCTCTTTTCAGCCACTCACATGGTTACGTGACTTATTAATAACCACTTTTCGTTCGCGGATTAATCAAAGTTAAAGTTACAAAGTTTTGCAAATTTGAATATGAAGAAATTGAATACGGATTAAAAGCTCTATGCATGCCAAGAGCATGCATTTGAAAATTACAAAACTCAGATAAGAAACTGTAATACAGAAAAACTGATAGATTTTTTTTTTTTTTTTTTTTTTTTTTTTTTTTTTTTTTTTTTTTTTTTTTTACTATCAAAAACTGAATTATGTGTCTAAAAAGAAAATATAAAAGAGTAATAAAAGTATTTACCTCCTACTGTTTGTTATTTTTGACAAACTATGGTCATTACTCGATGAAGTTGCTGTTGAACCTTTTGTACAGTTTAAAACTTCTTTAATATTATTATTATTTGCTATGTTATTATTATTGTTGTTATTAAGATGTTGTTGAAGGACCGTTTTTCCACTGCCACCGGCAGGTTCTTTATTCGTTTCTGTAGCCATTGAATCACTTTGGCTTATTGAGGTATTACTCCCACTGGTTGTTGAGTTATTATTTAATGAGGAAGTGGTTGTGGTGGTAAGGGATGATGAAGAGAAGTGGTCGATTGGTCGTGGTTGATCTGACTGCAAAAAAACCAAAATCACAAAACTAGATTAGTTACAAAGAAAACATGAATAGGATATAAGTACGATTACTACTTCATTGGGAAATCATTTTTGCTACAACAGTATAGAACCTTGATTCTTACGTGAAATTCGGCAAAAAAATGATGCATGCTTAAATTAAAAACGTTCAATAATCACTCATTAACTCACGAAAACACTTCAATTTCAAACAGCCTGGGCCCTGTTCCACCAATAGTACAAGTCCGAGTACAAGTTATATTTTCAAGCGCTTTTTAAAGCTAAAACGCTTGTAACTACAACTTGTACTCGGACTGCTAAAACGATTGTAACTACAACTTGTACTCGGACTGCTAAAACGCTTGTAACTACGACTTGTACTAGGACTTGTACTTTTGGTGGAACAGGGCCCTGTGCTACACTAGAAACTATTTTCAACGGCATACTAGCTAATACGAGGGTATTTTGCAAAGTAAATATATGTGGTCTTTGTATAAGATATGGCGACAGGCATCAACCAACCGACGATAAAATCTTATTTGATTTACACTAGATATGAGCTGTGCACAGTCGAAGGTCTATTGCTTCGTTACACTTTGAGAAATCAGCATTTTTAAGCATAATGTTTGAATTTTCTCCCGCTGGAAAATGGAAAGTTCCGCGTGCAGTACTCCATGCATTCACGAATTTTCAAAGTGCGGAGTGCGATCTGTAATCCGCTTTTAAGTTCCCAGGAGCGGAAGTTTGGCGAATTTTATAAAAAAATAAAGCAAGCGTACGGTGACAACGCGACGAACCGGTACAACGATGCCAAATGGTGCCAAGAACTTAAAGCGGGCGCGCCTTCGGCCGGCCCGAAATTGAAACTGGCCTTGGACTGAAATTCACGATGAAGCGCGAAGCAGGCGACCGTTAGTCTTAATGAATGAATTGATCTTACTCGTTGATAAAAGTATTCATGGTAATACACGATCAAAGCCGAGCGAACTTCAAGAGTTTTTCTCCTGTGTCGAGAACAATTTTTTAAGAGATCATCTTTGAAAAGCTCAAGTGTTGGAAACTTCATGAATTCAATCCGTACCGTTTCCAATTCCCGACACCTTGGGGAACGTTTTACCGGTTTTTCGCGTTGTCACCGTGCACTTGCGTTATTTTTCGATAACGTCCGCCGAATTTTTTAAAAAATTTCGCTTTTTGGTGACCAAAAAACGGAATATAGATCGCATTCCTCTTCTTGAAAATTCGCGTATGTACTGAGTATTGCTCACATTTCTTTCCATTTTCTGGCGGGAAAAAAGTCATACATTTTGTACTACGTTTCTCAGATCTTGGACCAATATCCCCTCCTGGACCGACAGCACTAAAACAACGAATTATGATTGGGGTTTCCACGGTGGTTCATCATTTAAATCCTCCCATTGGTTCAATTAACATTGTTTACAAGAGAACTCTATCATAGTAGAAATTACCTGGCCTGGTAGTACGGGCATTGGCTGACTAACAGGTTCAAGTCCTAACCGCATTCTTTTGGCATTATGACTTTCATTTTCACAAGCTTGCGCAAGAATTTGCTCTGCTTGCACGCTTGTAAGGTGAGCGGGAGTCGGTCGATTCTGAAAGAAGAAGATGACAAAGGTGATGCTTAGTGATTAAATAAGTAATTGGTCTAGTTGATATATATTTTGAAACACAAAATGGGTTTACAAATTGAAAAAGTCCAGGCAGTTAGTAAGAATCTTATTAATTGCTAAACAACCTGAGACATCGTTCTGAAACATTTGAACTGTTACCTTCAGGTTGCAATTAATTTACATAGGTACATATAAAGCTGGCATCCGTAACTCCAAACAGGTCTCCAAATTTGCTCGTAAGGGAGCAATTTTGATATTGAAAGTTTAGACCTCCCATCCAGAAGCCAGTACTATTTCATCAGTTTATGGTTCAGTTAATTTATTTTTATTTTGCCGTGCTCCCGTCATTCGGGTTTAAAGCCACGGGTAAGCCCTAAAGTTTCGGATGTGTTGGCGAGTGGAGCAATTTCACCATCGAAGTATTGGGTCATACCCGACTTTTCTATGAGTAAACATAGTGACCACTGACTCCCGGCCATGTAGTTTAATCTTATATTCTTTCGTTCAATAAGGAGAGATTACATTTAAATTATTTTCAGTTTTATCGTTTGCTTCTTACAGATTGTCACCCCACAATAACAAAAGTTGTGTCATCTGAAAACTTTGCTGGAGTGGTTAATTTGAAAATATGTACATACATCGTATACAAAGAAGATACAGACCTAAAATACCCTAAAATACTATCCTGAGATTCAAAAGATGAATTTAAAGTTAAAGGCATCATGGCGGAGCAGCGCAGGTGCCATGGGAGATTCTAATCTAATTTGAGACTTACAGGGAGAGACAAAGTAGGTAGAAATATTCTATTTTATTTGCATAGCCATTGGCGGATTCAGGAATAATCCTCCTCGCTCTTCTCACATTAGAACGCGTGTGTTAGAAAAGGACAGATTAGGGACAGTCGCGTGATTTTCGCACCCTCTTCTATTCTTGCCTAACACATGTGTTCAAATGGAAAAAGAGAGCGAAGCGAAGGACAATTCATTGGATCCGCTAGTGTGCATAGCTTCGACATCTCTAGTATTAAATAGTGAAGCTACGCAAAAGTCATGGAGGATTCTGAGTAATTTTTCACTCTCTCTTTAGAAATTTGCATCGGAAAGCCTCAAATGAGACAATAGTCTCCCACGGTACCTACGCGTAGCTCCGCCGTAACGCCGTAAACTTTACAATCATTATGTAAGTCAGTGAGTAAATTCTGTAATTTTTCAAAGTGCTCATCATAATTTTTGTTAGGTTTTACTCCAGAATTGTTTATTCAAACGTTTATAGCATAAATTAGCGAGATCTCTAACATGGAAGCAAAAGGGGAATCTTTTTCGCGTCCTTCATCCAATTCTATAAAATCGAATTTTCGCCAAAAGATGGGCCCTGCGGCTCTTCGTCGAAGGGCCATCAACGTGGAGTACGGAGTAGTCTAAGAGCATTTAAGGTGATTCTTCAGCTTTTAGTGCCGATTTCTGCAACCAGAGCGCTACCGTTCGGTTTGTGTCAAATTACAGACCGAAAGTACTTAATTTATATTTGAGAAAACGGAGTGTCAGTTACTAGATAACCATCTGAAGAGCGTCTCTGCAAAATATCTCGTCAGCAACTTCAAAAATAAGGCTGAAAGGACCAAAAAAAGAATTGTCACATTTCGATACAAGAATCGATTTGCGATATTCCATTTTTTGGTGCTTTCACAGCCTTAAATGTGAAGTAATTGACGAGATATTTGGCAGATGATTAACTAGCAACTGAAATTCCGTTTTCTTAAATATGAGTTACTTTCGGCCTGTAATTTGACAAAAATTGAACGGTAGCGCTCTGGTAGCAGAAATCGGCACTAAAACTAAAGAATCACCTTGTGAAAATGTGTAGAACTTTGGAATTATACTCACAGCTTCTGGCCAGTTTCCGGGATCCCGCGCTCTTTTATTTCTACGACATGATTTTAGATATGTTCGGATCCTTTTCCTTGCTCGTTCGGCAAATTCAGGAAATTGTCTTGTACATGAATCAATAATGGCTTGAATTTTTTCTTTGGGTTGTTTAGATATGGGAACGATTCGATCCAAATTTTCATCAACAAAAAGTCTAACAAACATCTGAAACAAAAAGATAAGTTGAGGGATTAAGTTAATTGACACATACAAGTAAGGATGTCTAAAATGTACCAGAACTGATGCTGTAACTTCAACACTAAATAAGCTAGCGATCTGGTCTTCATTCCATTTGGAAAATTAACTCATTTGCTTTCAATTGAGCTCGATAAATGTAGACTTGGTTGAAAAAAAGGGACGAATCCATGAGAATTTGAAAAGAAAAAAAATTGAAGCCCCCCCCCCGGATTTCTAACGAATATTTTCTAGTCCCCAAAAAAGAAGGAATTAATTATCCGATACATACTTTCTCACCAACAATCAAAAACACCAAGAATACTACCTATAAAAATAAGCCTATAAAGAATACTACCTATGTTATTTATCGTCTAACTCAATGAGAGGCTGAATAAGCTCGTTCGCTGATCACACTGACGAAAACACGTTTTTCGCTAAGAGGAAATATCCGTTAAAAACCCGTAGGGGGTAATTTTGTTTTCTTATCAAACTATCATAACTTCGTCAGTTTTTCTTTTTCCAAATGTGCTCTTCATGAGCTCAATCAAAATCAAATGAGTTGATCATGGGCATAAATAATCGAAAGAAAACGGTAGACTCATAGACTATACACGAAAATAAACCTAAATCAAAGAGGGATCGAAGCTAAAATCAGCATTTCTTAACCTTTTTTTTTGTTTGGCTGTTGATGGAGGCAAAATAGCTACGAAAAGTCTCGTATCTTCTTTGAAAGATACTATAGTTTGTATCCCATATAATGTAATATTATATATTTGACATCAATATATGATGTACATAGTACAATTAATCGAGAACCTCATAAAACTGAATGCATCAATATAGCTAAGGGAATCCGTATTGGTATAGTTAATTATTTAAAACAGTAAAAAACATCGCAATTAAAGGTCGGATCATTTTTTTATTATTATGATTTAATTTTCCCATTTTATTTGTTTTATTTTGGCTGAACAGCTCATATAATTATTGTTTTGTTAATTATTTATAGGTATATAATAATATGATAAACATTTAACGTCATTATGATGCCAAATCTAGTTAAAAAAGCCATGAAAATGAAAATTGGCACAATGGAATCAGTGATTGTTGTTACCAACTAATTATAATGAAAAATATAGTACTCACATTAAATGCCTTCAGCCGCTCAGGATCATGAGGCAATGTTTTTAAATCATCTACGTCTTCTTCATCGTCGTCCTCGTCTTCCTTATTCCCGCTCGATGAAGTTTCATCGTGAACAGAACCAGTTTCTTGAAGAATTACAGGACTCTGTGAAAAAGAATAGAAAAATAAAATCAATTACACGCTCGATGAAGCTGGAATCTCCTGAAAATTTATCCGAGCACTCGATCTCGTTAACCATAAACCCCGGGAGATGAACGACGAGCGTATTTGGAGTAGGTCGAATTGCGTATACTCCTCATTTGAAGGCGCTTCTCAAACAGTCATCGATATATTCTGCTATCTACACTGGTAAAGCTGGATTTACCTCTCATTTATAGAAACACAGTGGCTTTATGTCAGGTCTTGCCCGGGGGGGGGGGGGGGAGGCAGAAATCTGATTACTTTTTTTTGCTTCACATGCATTTGATCCCTGAAACGACCTAAGCTGACATTTGATGTCCTTACAATGACTCTAATTATGACCTTTTTCACTTACAATGTGGGTAAATTTTGGGGGAAAACACAAATATTTTACGTTCTTTCTACAATTCGTATAATCCATACTCACCAAATTCGACAACCCCTTTTTTTGCTTCTTGAATTTTCTGAGAGCGACGAATTAGATAGGAATCACTTATGATACCTGTATAGCTCTGCCATCTTCGCTCTTAAATGGCGGAGCTACGCAGGTGTAGTATAGGGGACTCCAGTCTAATTTGTCCCCTCTCTCTCTCTCTCTATAGAAACACACAGAGGAACGTCTCCAATTAGACAGGAATCACCAATGGTAATTTCAAATCTGTGAGTGAATTTCGTCATTTTGGCTGGATTTTACCCAATAATTGACTACTCAATCTCACATACCAATAGTTAGCAAGACTCAATTTCTTAACAAGCGTTTCTATAAGTCGCCAAAACGAGTCACTAAAATACGCCTTTGATTTGAATAATCTACGGTTACTTACTGAGAGGTCTCGAGATCCTGGAGGTGTTGAAGTTGATTTTTTTAATCCAACCGGATAGGTGGGCCACATTCCCCCGCCTCCCATTTCATCGGGTGGCAAATCACTCGAAAGTCGAAGTTCTCCATTCCTTGCTGCAACAAAAAGAGAAAAAAAACGGAACAAATTAAGTCAAATATTTAAATAGAAGCAATGAGTTTTATTCAAAATGGTTAAACGACAATAGTTTATCTTATTTTAAATATAATAAAAGACAAGAGTGTCAAAAACAAAAATTATCGATTCCGACAGCCAAATTACCTTGGTCCGCCAAAGTTTGGGAGCAGATCGTTCTGAGGGACATCCAGGAAACTTCTTCTATCTCTTTAATCTAATTTACAATTGATAGTTTCCGAGGGTGGGTTTTTTTATGTTTTTTTCGTTACCTCACTTTATCTCGCCCACGGTAACTACTTTCTTTCTTATTTCTTTCGGGGTCTCAACAAAACATCGCCAACATGAACCATATGTTGACATGATGGGCAAAGGACATGATGAGAGCAAAGCACCGAAGTTTCACCATGCAACGTATGGTCCGTGTTGGATGGTGCTCAATATGTTATTCTGTTGAGTCCCTGAGAAAAAAAAGTCATCAGCCACTGCGATATCTGATGGTGCACGGAAAAAAACTACGGTGAAAATAACCATACGGATACCTGATTTTGGCACCTGCTAGATGTTATGGTAATGTTAACCAGAGGTATACTATGTTTTGACTAGGTACTATAGGTGAAGTCACCTAATTGCATGTCGAATTTACTCAAAGTATGTAAATGTACCATACTTCTGGTCAAGTTCACCATAACATCTAGCAGGTGCCAAAATCAGGTATCCGTATGGTTATTTTCACTAATCTTTTTTTTCCGTGTGCGTGGTCTCTAATATAGAGGGCGACTATAAACAAATTCCCCACTTAGAAGGTGGGACAGTTGCCACTCGAGAAATTGAAAGAAGTTCTATTTACAGTACGATTTCAATGCAAGCCACAAGATTTCAATTCTTTACTACCATGACCACACGTAAGCCACAAGATTTAAATTCTTTACTACCATGACCTCATTTGCATGTATTTCTAGTTTCAAGTCAATTTCATGGCAGGTTTGTATGCAGAAATTGTTCCTGAAATGGTAAAAGAGCCTCTTCAATTTCTCGAGCGGCAACTATACCAACTCCTGAGTGGGGACTTTTTTTTTTCAGTCACCCTGTATATTATCTCTGATTGCAAGCTGTAACAGTTTTGTCAGGAATCGTTTTAATGACGAGCAGCAATAACTGTAAATGACAACAGCGTAGCATGCAATTTGGCAACGTTGCTGTTCGTCCATTTAAACCCAAGAAAAAGATCGAAATTGAGGGTGGCGTTCGGTGAACACCTTTGCATTCGACCTGTTACAAGGGTTTATAAGGACAAAATACAACGTCGCCAAATTGCACGATCCGCCTCTGGTACATGAAACGATGGCTTGACGCGACGACAATCGGCGCGTACAGAGCTGCGCAGTCGTAGCGCATTGCAACAGCTTCGGGTTCATAGTATTTAGGAAAGAGCTAGTTTTAAAGTTGGCCGAAGAGCGAAACATGCCTTGTCATTCGTTTCAAACCATCCACCCGTTCGGCCATCTTGGCGTCATTTAATTCATCAGCAATCATCGTTAAGAAGTTTTACTACAGTCAGAGAGCGCGCAGTCCAAGTATTTGACGAAATAGATGTGTAGTATACCCTAGAGCTGGCTTGTTCCAGAAGTGGAGGTAGAACTGGTACATTTTGTAGTCTTTAAATTATAATCAACAGCCTGGAGCCCTTGTCATAAGATCAATCTGATAAGATGACTGCCAATTTACGCACTTAGATTTCTCGTCACGGCTCGTCATATGAAAGGGAATGAAGGCTGAATCTTTATAGACTTAAACCCTTTTCATTTTTAGGATATGTTGCAAAATTATTGTGTATCATCACAAGTAAGACGATGGTTCTGATTTGCAACACTCTTAACTGATGTGATTTACTACTATGTAAAAAGTTAACTGCAGGTTTAGTTTATCAAATAATTCATCATTGTTGCCATTTTTCTGATAATAATCAATTTTTTTCCGTTAATATAAAAGCACTAGCGGATCTAAAAAATTGTCCCTCTCTCTTTCTCTTGTCCCATTACAACGCATGTGTTAGAAAAGGATAGAAGAGGGGGCAAAAATCACGTGACTACTCCTAGTCTGTCCTTTTCTAACAAACGCATTCTAATGTGGGAGAGAGAATGATAAATTCTTGGATCAGGGTACGAGTTGAAAAATTGTAAATTCTATTGAAAACAACGGGAAAATTTAACAATGAGAATTTGGGTCAGGGCGGTCATTTCTTTTGAAAGTCATAGTACAGTTGGGGACAAAAAAATGGAAGACGATTCCTGATGAGATTTCATTGTAGGTAGGCCACCCGCAGTACCTGAATTCGTTTACATGAGTATTGCGGTTGGCCTACCCCGAGAGTAGCTAGACATTCTTGTTGTCCCCAACAGTACAGTGTGTACTATCAAACGCTCAAGTTTTGCCGAGAATTCGAGATAAGTGGCGAATCTTCGTAAGAGCAAAGCAACTTCTATACTTGACTGTCAAACTTTTGCGTTTGCTATAAATACACAAGCCTACATGGCTCAATTTTTCGATGATTTATCACCTGATGATAAAAGGCTGGAAGTTGGATTTTGAAACGTATAAGATTTGTATTTGGCGGAACGTGAGTTCGATGACTCCACCACCTACACCAGCATTCGCATATACATCAGTGTTGCCAAATGTAGCGGGAAATTTAAAAAAAAAAATAAAAAAAGTATTTCAAATAGGGCTCCTGCTAACTTTTGCTGTCAGCAAATAGATATTCCAATCTGATGTAAAAACGAGCAAAAATCTCGGAAATCAGACTAAAAAAGTCTAAAATTTAGTAATAAACTCTCATAACTACAATATAACGGCAAGATCGTATGTAATGACGGTTCAACGCAGGTATACACGGAGAAACATTTATAATAGGGGCTACCAGAATTACTTCTACGGAATAGTTAAATGTAAATTCTGGTATCTGTGAGGATATTGCTGGTTTCAACGAAAAATGTATTTTGAATATTACCAGAAATCTAGTTAAGGATACGCAAAAGAACATTTAACTATTATGTAGAAGTAATTCTGGTAGCCCAAAATATAAATTTTTCTCCGTGATCATGGGAGATTACCTGTCTAATTTGTCACTTTCTCTACGGAAGCACAGAGATATGTCTCAATTTAGATATAGGAATTTCCCATGATACCTGCGTCTCTCCACCACTAAGCCCGATTCTGAGAGTGATTTTCGAGATTTTTTTAGTGTACTCATCGTCATTTTTACAAGCTATTATGCAAGAGTCAACCCTTCAATCCTCTGAACCAAAAGTTTGCAAGAGCCCCATAGAGGCCATTTTCGGAAAAAATGGGCCATAAAAAAACAACAGGTGTGCTCCCATAGTTTAACGTATCCATACACTGCTGATTATTCAAAAAAAAGTACACCCATTGTGCAAAAAGCCTTTTTTCGAGAAATGGCCTCAATTGATCTGAATATGGGAAAATGCGTTTATAATTATAGGCAAAATGGCAGCCCTGATATATGTACACCCACGACCCTGCGCTCTGGCCCTTAACACAAGCTCACATACGGCCGCGCGCTGTGTCCGGAGCCGCGACTTGACTCGGTGATAAATAAATAACGATTGAAACCAAGGTAACCGGCGCGGGAATTTCAGTACACAAAACTTTACCATTCCGAGCACCCACCCACCGATATATGCGTTTCTGGTCCCATGCGACGCACTATGGTCTGAGATCGTAGCTCGTACAATTTGGCAACAATGTTTTCCCTCCATTTGAATCCTTGTAAAACAATCGATTCCAGGCGAAGCGCTGTTCACTGTCGAATCGATTGTTTTGCAGAGAGTCAAATGGAGGGAAAACAGTGTTGCCAAATTGATGGCAATATGCTTTTCTGGTCCCACGCGTCGCACTGTGGTTTGAGATCGTAGCTATTGTAATTTGGCAACAATTTTTTCCCTCCATTTAAATGCTTGTAAAACAATCGATTGCAGGTGAAGCGCTGTTTTACTGTCAGATCAATTGTTTTGCAGAGAGTCACATGGAGGGAAAACAGTGTTACCAAATTGATGGCAATATGCTTCTCTGGTCCCACGCGTCGCACTGTGGTCTGAGATCGTAGCTCGTGTAATTTGGCAAAAATTTTTTCCCTCCATTTGAATGCTTGTAAAACAATCGATTGCAGGCGAAGCGCTGTTTCACTGTCGAATCGATTGTTTTGCAGTGAGTCAAATGGAGGGAAAACAATGTCGCCAAATTGATGGCAATATGCGTTTCTGGTCCCCGCGACGCACTGTGGTCTGTGATCGTCCAAAAAGGGGCAAACAAATTAGAAAGTAATTTTCTCATCAATTTAGTGGCGGCTCGTGCAATTTGGCAATAATGTTTTACCTCCATTTGAATCCTTGTAAAACAATCGATTGCAGGTGAAGCGCTGTTTCACTTTCGAATCGATTGTTTTGCAGAGAGTCAAATGGAGGGGAAACAATGTTGCCAAATTGAACGAGCCGCCACTTACTGCGCAGTAAAATGCACCGCTCGCGAAAGACGCCTATAAACGGTATGACATGCACACGATTAGCAACTAAAATTGGTGGCGATAATGGGGTCATCGGGGCATTATCTGAGATGCAGTTTCCTCAGTCACTCCGCAAGGTATAGGTATTTTTTTTTATTTACACAGCTGTTTTCCTGGTAGGAAAAAAAAATACTCGTAGCACAACAAGCATCAAATTAAATTCAGTTTATCAACAACTTAGCATTTTGTTTTGTTTTTGTTTTTGTTTTTTTTTTAAAATCTCAGCATGTGCAAAAAGTCTGAACCAGTTCAATAAAACGAGCTGTTATCCCTTAAGAGCCAAGACGGTTGCGCTAATAATATGCAATATTAGAACGTTTGGTAGAACGCAAAACGGAAAGTCTGCAAGGGGGAAAAAACGTCCCCTGAAGACTAAGTATACGTAGGTATCGACACTATTACTCGACATTAAGTCAAACTTTGTTCAGATTGTTCATGCTGGCGATTCTATACATGGATTGATTCATCTTGAGACATTGGTACGCCACAATTATAAGCATTTGATTACTATCTATCTGACATTCGAAGCTAAGAGATTAAGTGTGGAAGTTTGAAAAATCTGTGCAGGTTTACCTCTCTCAACCACTGGTCGAGAGGATTGCGGTGGACCACCACAATCCACTCACACATCCTCCAGCTTACGCTACGAGCTCCTTTAAATTAATTTTAAGCCTTGACGACATCCCTTATACACATCTACACACACAGAAACACTGAAATATGCTTCCACCAATTCAAAACTTGCAACTTGGACATAAAGGGCCGTACTCTGATGACATTTAATATCCAGAGAATATCCTGAGAAAGTCCGTCAACTCTTCCCAATCTCCGAATATCCTGAGAATGTTCCGATAAAAACTTTTTAAATAGAATATTTTGAGATGATGCAGAGTAGCCGGGTTTCTAGAGGATATTCTCTGTATGTTAGTAAATCTTTATGACGCAGCGTTAAAGTCTCCGCGCGTTCTTCATGTTGCATAACGTATGCATTGAAGGCGTTTAGCGCTCTTTATTCGTTGAACGGACGGGCGATTTACACTTTCTCGTTTTTAATCGCATCAATCCTGCACGGTTTTTCTTTTTCTTTTCTATTTCAGAAAATCCATAAGTGAGAGTGATTATGTTTTGAATATATTATTAAAAAGCTAAGCATTTACAATATTCTGACGAAATCCATAATTTCAAAAACAATTATCTGAGAGAGGATCAATTTCAAATTATAAATGGAAATTGGCCGCTTTTATTCCAAAAAAAATTCTTGGTTCAGAATTTTTCAATTCAAAGTAAAAGCATCCCCCGATGTAAACTACCGCATATATCTATCAAAAGTGAGAATGAAGCCCCGATGATAGTTTCACCCCCATCCCCCCTCCCTGCCCTCCCGCCGCCAACAAGTCCCTCATAAAGCAAAACGGAACTTGCCTAGCGCGCACGCGAGAGATATAATTCTTCGGTAAAGTGTTCTCCGGATGTAGTTCGCGCCCCTGAAATACGCGTGACTCCTAGTTACATGTTCCTGGAATGGGTCTCAAAGCTCAACTTCGGTGTATTCGCGTGATCATTGTATCTCAAATCTGATGGATGAATTGCCGCGTTGCAAAATCTTACTCATAGACAAGAGATGCAACATTGTCGACTTCAAATATTTTTAGAGAAACGATCTAGTGACTAACGGCCAAAAAATTTCATTGTTTTGAGAACCGGAGAGAGAGTCAAAATCCGGCTCAATTCCCATGCGATTTATGCGCAACGCAAAAAGAAAACAAACCACATAGTTTTCAAACAATGTAAAAAAATGATAATTATCAAAGGTTGCTTTCATTCTTTTCCGTTAAAACGTTGATCCTGTAAAGTTTTTTTTTTTTTTTAAAAAAATAATTATTTATTTATCTATCTATGTATATATCTATGTATCTATCAATCTATCTATCTATCTTTCTATCAATCTATCTATCTATCTGTCTATCTATCTATCTATCTAACTATCTATCTATCTATCTATCTATCTATCTATCTATCTATCTATCTATCTATCTATCTATCTATCTATCTATCTATCTATCTATCTAACTATATCTATCTATCTATCTATCTATCTATCTATCTATCTATATCTATTTATCTATCTACTTTTCCATATTTTTTACTATTCTTTTTATCGATTGCAGCTTCTTTAAAATCATGCTAGTAGAGACTACAAGTAACTGAGGTCCTGAGAGTAAGACCATTTTACGAATTCGTATAGTTATGCAATTACTCTGCATCAGAGCACCTGAAAAAGTATAACCCCAAATCTGAAGGCGGTTTATCAGAAATAGGTCGAACTATCTGCCTTTTTGGGATTCGATCTCTTCCAGATCATAAACGCGCCTCATCAGCAAAATTAATGCGATTATTATGTTCTCCGTGTAAAAATGTATAGCTCTCAAAGGCGGTCCGATTGGAGTTACCAAAATAACTTTCCGTTCCAGATTTTATCATTAACTTTAGCACGGAAAAAAAGTATAGCTGAAAACCATACTTTTGATTGATTTCGGTCCCGACCTTGAGGTATGGTACACTCTACTAGACGTCTGACTAAACTTTTCAAAGGTTAGGTCAAATTTATTTGATCGTTTGATGGTATCAATTATAGATGTTTAGTGGAGTTAAGATTCACTACATACTGTAAATTTCAGGCCAAAATTAACCACAACTATGGTAAAATATCACGAATCATTTTTCTCCGTGTGCGCGCAATTAATCGGAACGGAGTCACGTTTCATGCCGTTACATTCTGACTTTCCGTCGATTTAACAATCTTTATTGAGGGTTATTCCCAAGGATTCATAGAATAGCTTAAAATGAGAAAGGTGTAAACTGAGCAAAAAAGCACCAATATCTAAAAAGGGACCTAGATAGATATGAAGCAAAATTTTGGCCAAATTTTAAAGATAAGTGTTATTTTGCTAAAATCTTGCCCATATTACCAAGTTTTGCAAAAAAAAAGCCCGAAAAAATTGCTTAAGAATTTTTTACAAGCATTTAAAAATGATTGCATAAAATGAAAAAGGTTAGAAACTAGATATTTTTTTTTTTTTTTTTTTTTAGAAAAAATTACCGAAGCATTTTCAGAATATTTGGTAGGAATAAAGGTTTTTATTACTTTTCTTTTAAAAACAAAAATGTTTTGAAAACATACAGAAAAAATGAACTATAGAGGAAAATATTGTGAAAATAATATTCCGGTAAACAATTAATTGTCTTGAGCATTTACGCATTTCAAAAATATATACTGAGCAGATTTAGGAAAGATTTTTGGCAAGACTCTGACAGGATTTTAAAAGTATTTTTTTGAACGTGCCTTTCATAACTGGGAAACGCCAAAAATCCAGTTTTATGGGCCCGTCGGTTCAAAAATATGATAACGCAACAAAATATAGAGTGTTGAGAGAAGCGAATATGGTATCGGGATAGTAGACGAGGAGTAAGGGGGAGGGGGGCACTGCCATAAATTGAGCAATTTTGATATGTCACAGTAAAGCGTCAAGAAAGCGATACCTATGTCTCTGTCTGCTCCCGTTTGAATGCATGCATTAGAAAGAGACGGTGATAGGAGCCAAAGTCACGTGATATGGCCCCTCTGCTATCCTGTTCTAACACATGTGTTCAAATGGAATGAGAGAGAGAGAAAGACATATTCCTCTATCCGCTCATCAGCGGCACGCACCGATAATAAGCATGTATAATATGTATAAGTGCACATGTGAACGTATTCTCGGTTCTCGCGTAAGAATAAAGAGTGCATTGCAGGGTAGCATAATAGTTGATTTTGAAGGCGCTCTTAGGAGTGAGAGATTTCAATGTGCAGGTTATAGAGTATGCACCGCGCCGCCGTGATAATATAGAGCTCTTAGAATTCCTATCAATGCGCACGGATACCGGAAAAGAAGCCAAACGTTTTGATTTAAACCTGCAGAGATGCAATATGCTCAATTGCTCATCAAATCGTTCAGACGTTTGTTACTCATCGTATTAGTGTTCGTGGATCAGAAGCAAAGCTGCCGTTTTGCGTATAATTAATGGAATTTTTCAATTCACCGATGATTCCACCGGTTGAGAAAAGATTACACAGTTCAGTTCAGTGTGAGACTGTAATGCACAAAAATACTCGCATCTGTATAATATTTTCTCAACCGGTGAAGTCGTCGATTACTTTCAAAACTTGCGGGTATTTTACAAATTTAACAGCGATTGCACCGATTGAGAAGAGATTACAGATCAGAGTATTTTCGTGCAGTGCAGTCATACACTGAACTGAACTGTGTAATCTTTTCTCAACCGGTGGAATCATTGGTGAATTGGAAAATACCGTTAATTACACGCAAAACGGCAGCTCTGCAGATCAGAAGTCAGAGCGAAGAGCAAACACACACAAGCACACAACGTATAATATGTAGTAACAAAGTTACGCATCCAGCTACAACCCACCCACAGTATTAAAATCTGTAAAAACAAAAAAATGTTCCAGCATTAAGGACCCTTTAAATAAGACCATTCTTTCCAAGAGGGAATAAGTTGGGATATCGGCATCACACTGAGGGCATTTTGAGATCTATACTCGGTCTGAGATAATCGATGTTGAATGAGGAAAAGTCAGCGCTTCCAATATGACGGGCGTCACGCGAGCTGCCTGTTGCATAGCTGTCGCGGCGCTCACGCACGCACCTTTTCATGCCGCCCGCTAAACGGTCGAAGCTCTGACTTTTTTCACCATTATAATCGAATTTGTCTTGCTTGAAACGAATCGTATCGGAAAAATGAAAGAATTAAAAGTCTTAATTACGGTTTTTCAAACCCGATTCGATAAGAGAGAATGGAGCTCTTGCAAGGTTTTGTTGTAGACAAATGGCCTATCCATTTTGATGTAAAATGCTGCGAAAATAACGATGAGACCATTAAAAAAGTCTAAAACTCACTCCTCGCAGAGAAAACTTAACTTGAAATTTTGGGTGACCACCCTTGCATGTATGCACCGCAACCTTGGATTCGGACCACCAAACACAAGAACATGACATGAAATTAAGTGCCGTCTTCCTCGTTTATTGCGCAACGTAGAACTTTTCTGTAGTTATCACCGTGCTCCTAGTGACAAAATGTGTATAAATGGACCTTTAATTCCTTCAAATTTACTTTTTGAAAGCAAATGCATTAATCCCATTGTTCAAATTCGTAGGTTATGTTCTTTTGTTTGGGGTCCGAATCCGACGTTGGTGCATACATGCAAGTGTAATCACCCGGTGAGTTTTAGACTTTTTTAATGGTCTCATCGTTATTTTCGCTGCATTTTAAATTGGAATTGATACTCCATTTGCCTACAGCAAAACCTTGCAAGAGCTCCATTAAACTATTGACAGAAGTCAGAACAGAACAGTTCGGTCCTATAGGCGTTTGAGGAGAAAGAGGGGACGGGGGATGCCAGGTGAGGGAGGTGAGGGAGATATGCATTTTGCGAAAAGCTGACGAGGCAACAGATTGACTCCGACCGAAGCGATCCGATCGCGCTTGAGACTTGAAGTGATGCAAGAGCGAATAAAGAGGGACGGTGACCGACGCGACGCGACTGCAAACAGAGTTGTCAGAGTCTGAATAAAATTTGAAATTTTGAACACAAGGAGTTCACACTGTCTTCACCTATGACATTTATCACTCTTTGTATTCGGAACGATCTGATTACGTGATTGGTCAGCTGAGGGCAGTCTCCATATTGGCATATCGGACATACATACATAGTTGCCACTCATCACTGAAAAAAGTGGAAGAGTAAATCATTTTGCCTATAGATGGTTCCTTTTTACGTTCTCAATCTAACTAACAATAAGTTAGAGACATTGAGAAATGATTGCGATGCAGAAGAGATTTTCCATGAGGTGTTTTGGTTCGAAACTTAATTGGCCTCTATCGACTAAATCAATCATATTTTTTTACAAAGCAATGGTCTTTTATCATGCCTCATACAATCCAAAAGAAAATCCGTGCACCCTACATATTACATGTTTTTACATGTTTTGTTACATATTTTTTAACCCTTTCAACTTTACAGGGTTTTAAGCAAAAAACAATCTGTGGCGTCATGTCAGTCCCTTCTGTCAGTCCGTATATATCGACATAACTTTTGAACCATTGATCTGTATGCACTAAAATTTTGCACAGATCTTGCTTTCTAGATTCCCCTTTTTATTGTTTTTGTTTTTTATTAAGTTAGTTACGGAGGAAAAACGGTTTTCATTAAAATCAGAAATGGGTAAATATGGGGGGAACCCCCCCCCCCAGAATTCTAAAGGGTGGTCTGGGGGTCTCTACTAGAGTTCTAAAGGGTATCCGGGGGTCTCCCTAAGAACTTTAAAGGGGCGCCTCCCCAAGAATTTTAAAGGGGGTGTGGGGGTGTCCCCCCAGCATTGTTAAGGGGGTCTAGGGGTCTCCTCCAGAAAAAATAGCGTGAGAAAGTATTCGTCGGGTATTCCCTACTGTTTATTTTATTTTTTGTTTGTTTTGGTTTTGTTTTTTTTATCAGTCTTTTGACTGGGTTGGCGCTTTTCACCACCGCTTCCTATCGTGAGCTCGTTGTTTCATTTTTACCGATCTCTCACAACCCACATCTTGAATTATTTGCCCTACATACTTTAATGGTTATATGGTGTCGCCGCGAGACCTTCTAGTAGATCTATCACTGGATGCAATAATATGAGCTAGTCTTTTCGAGTCCCATGGTTCCTGACAATTTTGATTTGTCTTTTAAGTTTTGAACTCAAATTTCGGAGCTTTTTGAAATTTCACGCGTTCAACATTATAATATCGGAATAATGAAAGTTCGCAACTTTATCTTATCTTTCCAACACTTCAAAGCGGATAACATCAGTTCCCGTTGAGTTGTCTAATTTGTCGGTCCTTCAGAACATGTTTATAGAAGGTACTTCAGCGCTACTTCAGTACTATCAGTACTTATTCTGTGCTTTGATACTTTATCAGTACTTCATCAGTACTTCATATTTTTTCAGTGCTTCACACCGAAATAAAAAAAAAATATTATCAAAAGCAAAACGGTATAAGCAAACCGAGAAAACATGGGCGGATCCAGCAATTTGGCAACCATGAATTCATCCCATTTGAACATATGAGAAACAATCGATTCTTGAGGGGGCCATGACCCTTTTACTAATCGATTGTTTCTCATGCGTTCAAATGGAAAAAATACACAGTTGACAGATAGCTGGATCCGCCTTTCCAAGGAAACTTCAGCAACTGATACCAAAATTCTGATATCAGTCAGAGCTCTTGAAAATGTTGAAAAAATTCTGGTACTAAGACTGGATTCTGGTAGAAACAACAGAGTTCTCTGATAAAAGTACTTAAAGATGTACTTCTGCAGGGTGATTTTTGAAATTATACAAGGCTATGGTGGGCTGGATAAATGAAAGGCTGCTATAGTGGTCCCTCTAAGATTTTTATCAAAAACCTAGACCAAGAGTCCTAGGACCAAGTATCCCTCCGCTAAATTCCATAAGCTATGCCCTTATTCTAATGAGTCTTTAGCTTATCGGATTTAGCGGTGGGATACTTGGCCTCAGAGCTCTACTTTTTGATAAACACTTTCGAGGGACCAATAACACCCTTCTTTTTATCCGGCCTTCTATAGTTTGGAACGCTACGCGAGTTTTATCATAACCAATTGCGACCGATGAGTGCATTGTTGTGGTTGTTGGCTAAACCGTTAACTAAAACCGTCTGTAGTCTGAGATCGTCAAAAAATGGCCAAAAGTTCGGAAGAAAAGGACCTGTCTCATTAAGGACTACTTTCAGCCCCCATTTTGGTCAAAAATTAAAATTCTGAAAAAAGTAAAGACAACTACGGATTACGTGTGCTTGGAGGTCTTATCTAACAGGAAACATCAGCAACGAGAGCGGTTTTTGCAATTAGTTTGTACATCCGATTCTTATTTGAATATGGCTATAGTTTTACGATTTTTCGGAAGAAATTGCTATTTTTCACAATAAAAGTGGAAATTTAGGTGAGATCACATGGTATAGCTTGGCAACGCTGATGTCAAACCTCGAGATGGACGGTGGAAGAGAGGGATAGGTATCGAATTGCACTGACATGTATGCAGTATAGTTGTCTGGCACTCATGAAACCTGTGTGTGCTCGTGTGCATGTGTGTGCGTGAAGTGCGTGTGTACCCGGGTGCGGTGTGCGACAGGCAACACACAGGCATCAGGCATCAGACATCGGCATCGGCGCAGTGGTAAATAAGGATTTCTGGGAACTCTTACAATGGGAATTCTACAACTTGGACTCGCGGGTCGAACTCGGCTTGATCAGCTATGATCAGCTTGATCTTGGCTCTTCTCTTGCTCTTGCTGCATTGCATCTTGGGGTTTGTTTCACTCTTCACACTTCACTCTCCACTTGCGCTAGGCCTGCCAACATCACGTCACCACATTTACCGCTCAGTGTTGCCATTCTCATCATGACACGAATGGCTGAAATGTAAAACTATACATATATATTGGTTCGAATGATGGATACACCAGGGATATCCGCAGAAATCAACGAAAGAGTGTCAAAAGCTGCTTGAATACCCTATTATTAGTAAGCATCGCAAACTCATCGAAGAACTAATTCGGTTAATCAAAGTGTACTCATATACAATGGGGCAAGTTGCAAGGGTCTGAAAGTGTGTGTTTTTGATAAGGCAATTGATAGTACCTACTTGATGAGCTGAAAACAATGGTGTCTGTGGTTCTTTCTTATGTGTCCCGGTTTTAGAGAGGGACAACATTTACTCCGGTTTTACAAAAACGTGTGTGTATATATAGTGACGTCACTACGCGGAATTCCCGTTTAAAACAATGTATTTTGGGCCTAAATCTCATCTCTGGAACAAAGGGATTTGAAACAGATGGATTGCGCCACTAGTCGCGCTTTTCGGAAAAGTCGTGTTTCTGGCATTTTAAACTGAAACCGTAGATATAACGCAAAATCCAATAACGTCAGCATCTGTAAATTTTTATTTATGGATTTTTTAAAAGCCCAAAATGAGCAAAATCGGGTTAGAATGAAAGCCGTAAATTATAAAATCCATGTCGCCATAAGCTTAGTGAGTATGAGAGTGAGTGAGTGCGAGTGATAATACATCTATCTACTTCACTCCCACTTATTGAGGCTTACGTGAATTTTCGTATTTCATAATTTTCGGCTTTACTTTTGAGTGTTTCAGCTTAAAACTGTTAGGGTATCTTCCTGAAGTATGCTCGCAGGTGCTGACGTTCCTCAAATTTGTGTTTTTAGTCGCTAAATTTGTCAATTTTAGTCAAAAACTGTTGACTTTTTGAGCAGCGCGACGTGGTGTCTAGTCTACGGTATAGGAACTAATCGACCCTGGGATCATCTTAAACTTGGCTGTTGCACCCTTTTGACGTAATCAATTTAAGGATTGATTCAGATGTAAAAACCTCGGCTGAGCTAAACCTCCTAAACCCCCCTGAACCTTTGAAGGCGCCTTTGAAGAATCGGGCTTGATAGCGAAGAGGCGCAGGAATCTCCCATTATACCTTCGTCTCTTCGCCATTAAGCCCGATTCTGAGAGTGAATTTCGTGATTTTTGAGTGTATTCGTCGTCAATTTTACAGGTTTTTAAGCAACAATCAACTCTTCAATCCCCTGTAGCAAAAGTTTGCAAGAGCTCCATTTACTTGGCAAAAGTGTTCTCTGTAATTTAAATTTTGATATTGAAAGTTTATAAATGAGAAATTAATGAGGCATTTATTGTATGATTTTTTGCTACTTTTTGACGATCTCAGGACATAGTGCTGCGAGGGAGGCGGGTCCTATTGCTATACGCTAATGATCCTATTGCTACACAACTTTTGATGATCGCCCATGAACGAATCACGTTATTTGGGATCACCCACCCACATCCTCGATGATTAGCCGATGTTGCCAGATTCGGCAAAAAAATTCAACAATTTTACATTGAGTTACATGGATTTAATGCGTATAATTATCAGAGCTGCCGTTTCGCGAATAATTAATGACATTTTTCAATCCACCGATGACTCCACCGTGGTTGAGAAAATATTACAAAATTTTGTTTAGTTTATGACTGTACTGCACGAAAAAACTCTGATCCGTAATCTTTTCTCAATCGGTGGAAACGCCGTTAATTAATTAAAATATCCACAAGTTTTTTGAAGTCATCGACGACTCCACCGGTTGAGAAAATATTACGGATGCGAGTATTTTCCTGCATTACGTTCATACACTGAACTGAACTGTATAATCATTTCTCAACCGGTGGAATCATCGGTGAATTGAAAAATACGATTAATTATACTCAAAACGGTGATTACAAGCAACCCTGCACCTATACATATAATCGTTTACGCTGAATTTCAGAATTATTCAAAGTTTGTTGTAGGACACACCGTTTTAGCGGTCAAGTTAGGTCAATATAACTATACTGACCACCGCATTTTACTCATTCGCGTCACGCACTGGGCGTGCCGTGCTAGTCCTATATACAACACCTTCAGCTCCTCCGATGCAGCTAACACCGCTTGCTATTTCGTTAGCAATTAATAACATTATGACGTCACGGTCTATCTGTCTATCGCATGGAAGGCAGCAATTTTGCTCGAACACACACAGCAGAACAGGTCCTCGTAAACGTATACACATAGATAAATTAAGACGATCGATGACGTGTCTTCTCAATACCCTTTCTAGTTTGCATCGATCGTTTTATTCTCACTGGCGGATCCAGGGGGGGGGGGCATTCATCCTTCTCTCTCTCTCTTTGCTCACGGAAAAAAAAAACTACGGTGAAAATAACCATACGGATACCTGATTTTGGCACCTGCTAGATGTTGTGGTAATGTTAACCAGAAGTATACTAAGTTTTGACTAGGTACTAGGTGATGTTACTTGATTGCAAGTCGAATTTACTCAAAGTATCGGTAAATGTACCATACTTCTGGTCAAGTTTACCATAACATCTAGCAGGTGCCAAAATCAGGCATCCGTATGGTTATTTTCACTAATCTTTTTTTTCCGTGCTCATTTAGAATGCATAAGTTAAAAAAGGACAGATCAGCGGGCAGTCACGTGATTTTCGTTCACACCTCCCCCCCTCTTCTATCCTTTGCTGACACATGCGTTTCTAATGGGAAAAGAGAGAGAAGGACAATCCGTTGGATCCGCTAGTGTTTATTCTTCTAGTGTACGTAACCTATTCGCCATTGCCACCTTCCGTCCGTCAGTCCGTGGTTCGATTCTCCCCTCCCACACTATTTTTTTTTTTTATTTTTTTTTTTCTTCGTTCAAAGTTTTCTTCATTAATTGTAGAGACAGAAACGGCCCGGTCGGTCGATCGGTCCGCGGCCGGGCGGACAAGGACATGATGCGGTGGACCAAATGAGAGAGGGGAATGGGAACGGGAATGGGAGGAATAGCTGGCAGAGAACCAGCTATAGTGGTTCGAGATGAAGGGCTGGAGGAAGAGGGGAGTGGAGGGGGGAAGAATAGGGGGGGGGGGGGAACCTCGGTATCGTTTACTTGAGTCATAATGATGATATTAGTCTCTGGACTTTGGTAAAACGTTGCCTACGCCGCCCGCCGTCACCGCCGGCGCGCGCGTTGACGTTACGACCGCGGCGCGCGACGTCGTCGGTCGGCGTTCTCGGCCAACGAAACGTCCCGTCTTCGCCGTCATCATCATTATCTCGTCTTGACGATCGCCTCCTCTTGCATCGAAGATGAAATCCGTACGTAAAGCCAATATCTACAGCCAAATGTCCTTCTTATTAATCTCGCGGACTCAAGAAAAAAATGCTAATTTTTC
Source organism: Trialeurodes vaporariorum (assembly GCA_011764245.1). Taxonomy (NCBI): domain Eukaryota; kingdom Metazoa; phylum Arthropoda; class Insecta; order Hemiptera; family Aleyrodidae; genus Trialeurodes; species Trialeurodes vaporariorum. Next base: position 15,573,125 of record VMOF01000002.1, on the reverse strand, counting down.
CACTCTGACACTTCGATCACCGAGGACCTGGCGCGCAGTGAGCTTGTTTTTATGACGTTTCGAGAGTGGGGTTCGTTCTATTTCATACATTGTAACACAGAACATGATCTGGTCTTGGGGCGTCTACATGCAAACGATCGAATTGGATCCTATATCAAAGAGCGTATTTTTGCGACAGCCCGATCCTATAGAGGTCTCGTAATCGCGTTGACGCTGCATAAAGGCGTGCCCCCCCCTCCCCCCCCCTCCCCCCCCGCGGGGAGGCTCTTGCCATCGATATTTTTCCTATAAATATAATTTTAAAAAAACAAAACAAAACAAACAAAAAAAAGTTTTCAAGAAAATTTTAGACCGCAATGTTGGACTTAGATACAACACCCTCTTCCTCCAGTCACCTTGATGATTTTCAAACCCGGTATAACCCCCCCCCCCCCCTCCATAAAAAATGTCTGTCCAAAACGCACTGAAAAGTCCACTGAAAATAAATGTTTGCTGTTTTTTCGAATATCGATGGAATCAAGGTTATCAGATTCGTATCTGAACCTCATTTTTCAGACGGGTACAGACAATACAGTCGGTTAACCGCATCTTTTGCCGGATTATTTTTTGAGGCATATGAGAACTAGATTTATAAAATAAAGTGTCCTGGGCTGAATTTTCTGAGCATTTTGACGTACCACACGATTTTTATTTTTTTTCTTTATTTTTTGTTTGTTTTATAGTAAAGGTACCATAAGATTACACGTATTTTTTTTGTTACCCGTTCTAGATGTGGCGTTATAAAATAGACGGTTAACAGGTTAGGTATCCAGTTTAGATATTAGCTGGGCCTACTTCTCAGTTATTCCATGCATGTGCGTCATAGACGACTCGTCGACCAGATTTTGGTTCTCACTGAATCATCCGAGAATCACTAATTAAAATAACTGACCTTGCAAAAAAAAAAAAAAAAAAAAAAAAAAAAAAAAAAAAAAAAAAAAAACTCCAACAGACAAGTAGGGCTCCTAAGAGCAGCAAATGAGACAAATGAGCCCTAAATTACGTCTAATCGCTCGAGATACAGTCCACTTTCTCCTGCGTAGTTGTCGTTTAGTATGAGCGCCTTCAATTTTTAGTGTATGCAGTCAGCAACGCATTCTTGCATTAAAATTGCATACACCAAGAAATGAAGGCGTTTTCTGTAGCGACACTAGTATTTGAGAAAACTTAAGCCTAAAGACGGCTTAAGTATTTTCGGACCTCTAAATCAGCGCGAATCGCGCTAAATAATTTCTCAGTGTGAGGATTTTTTTTTTTTTTTTTTTTTTTTTTTTTTTTTTTTTTTTTAATAATTAGATTCGATGGTGCCATTAACGAAATAAGATTGTAACAATCTCTGTTATGTTTCACTACAGAGGGGTAAAGGGGAGGCTTGCATAGGTACTAGGTACCGCATCGCTTCGCGGGTGGTTTCAAACGCATTTCGCGCCACATCGCTCGCAATCAGCAAAGCATGGTAATCAAAGGCATTTCATTCAATCAAAGTATTAATTCTCAAAAACACTTATTGTCAGATATACACAACCAAAGGCCAAAGCCAAATATCAAGGACAATATCGTAATTCGTAATGATCTGACTGAATTTCAGCCGTGAAATGAATTTCAATTCTAAATCCTCAGATTTCAAGTACGATTGATATACGATTTAATTTCTGAGAACAGACGGCTGCATGTTATCAGTGGCGTAAAGTGCAATTTGGCATCGTGTCATTTATCCATTTAAACCCACGTAACAGGTCGAATACGAAAGTTTTCACTGAACACTCAATACTCCGATTTTTTTCATTGGTTTAAATGGACAAAGTGCGACGTTGCCAAATTGAACACTATACGGCATTGCATGTTATCGTCCTGGAATTATTAAATTTGGTACCACCGAGCGTACCATTCAATCAGACTTCTTTGACGCTCTAAGAGTGAGATGGAAAGAGACAGTCAAGGAGTCGATGAGGGAGAGGGGCGGGAGGAGGGGGGAGGGGGAAGGGCGAGGGGGGAGGGGGAAGGACGAGGGGGGAGGGGGCAAAGAAAAAACCGAGCTCATCGTGGACAAGATGAGGTAAAGTAAGAACGATTGCCACTTGCGCAGTTTCATCAAAGACGGGATTCTTAGTGCTCGGTCTTGAAGCGGTCCTCTCCCTCCTTTGAGGCCATCATCGGCCACGAGAGCATGAGCATATGACCGACCAGATAAAATAAAATAAAATAAAAAATAAAAAAAAAATAAAATAAAATAAAAAAAAAAAAACAAGTTGACATTTAGAACACTTGCGCATTCGGATACATTGTTAAAAATTTGAAAACGACTATACTCACTGGTGAACACGTGAAACCATTAAACACAAAATAATGTACATATAATACATAAGATGTTCAAAAACAACCGGGACTGATGCCAGCGGCGGCGCGTGCAATCAGGCAACATCGGATCTGGTCCATTCAAAGTCATGGAAAAGGTCGAAATATTGGGGGTGCACACTACTGCACAGTGCACTCACTCAAATCGATATTTTACATGAGTTTGAATGAGGGACAACTGCAACGGTGCCAGATTGCACGCACCGCCACTGCTGATGCTCCAAAATCAAAACTCAACTAGCTAACGACCTGGGGGCTGATTCCGCTCTTTTGGACGAGACGAGACGAGACTAAATAGCGGGAATCAGTAATTTCTATATTTCTATTGGTTTAAACGGCGTCACGTGACAGATTTGAAGTCGTTTGAGTCGTTCATTTCAGAAAAATGACTCCTCCGTCGTCCCCCGTCTATCGCATGACTCGAAATCTATCACGTGACGACGCCGTTTAAACCAATGGGATTGGTTAATTCCCGCTATCTTGTCTCGTCTCGTCTCGTCCAAAAGAAAAGAATCAGCTCTCAAATCCTGAATCAGTATAAAAGATCAACTCCAATAAGCGTAGCCGCAGGGAGTCAGAAATGATTGGGGGGGGGAGGGGGGGTGAAAATGTAAGACGTTTCTTTAATTTTGCTTACTCGTATCTTATTAGACTCAGGCGCACGCACGCGCCGTGTTCGTAAGTTCCATTTATGGAAACTGGGTTTTTTTAATACAAGCCAATGATACGGCCACTAAACTTTTTCACGCAAAAAAAACGTGGGCTTTCACCAGGGCTTAGAAAAAGTGAGAAGGGGCTTTTGGGGCTTGTACAAAAAGTGCGGGGGAGGGCCTCAGCCAGTGGCGGCTTTAGACATCTTTAAAAGGAGGAGTTGAGGTACCAAGAGGTGGCTAAAACCTGATTTTTCAACGGAACACCCAACATTTCTTCGGTAATCCCTTCAAAGATAGTGTGAAAATTTGGCTCAAGGAGAGGGGGGCTATAGGCCCCTCACCCCCCGGATCCGCGCCTGGCTTCAGCCCTAACGAGTCCCATACACGCTACATCAATATGACCAACTCATTTGCTTTCGATTGAGCTCAAGATAAGGCCATTTGGTCAGCAACAGACGAATTAGTTGTGACATTTTACGAAGAAAAAAATATTGACCCCCCTCCCCCCACACAGGTTTTAAACGAATATTCAATTTCACCAAAATTGCAAAGTTGTATGGAGAGCTTGGACTCGATTTGCAGCCAAAGCCGTGCGCATAAAGACTAAAAAGCTCTCTTACGTTTCAAGAGCGGTGAATGCTCCTGAATACGAGCTAATATTATCTATAGATACTTAAGTGATTTGATTTGACACTAAACGGAAGCGTCGAAGCATTCCATTAGAATGAAACGCTGAGTCAGTAATCAGTACGTCGCGTCGCGCCGCCCGATAAAAGTATGATTACTTGAAAAAAAAAAAAAAAAAAAAACTTCAATAAATGCTTTTTCCCTTTGAAATATTTTCCAAATTTTCGGAGGTACTTGGATATATTTTCCGAATTTTGGGACTGCTTCACAAATGTTCCAAAATGTGTTACGGGGGAAAATATCAAAAAATGAAACGTGTTAAAAACGTGTCCACCAGATTTCAAAATGTTCATAAATTGTGACATGAAAGAAAAGAAAAGAAAAGAAAAGAAAAGAAAAAAAAAACAAACAATTTTTTGTTGTCTTTCAGACATTGGTCGGAATTTTCCAAAAGTGTCCAAATTGTGCAAAATTTCAATTTTTTTCGAGGGCGTCCAAATTTCTAGGATTATAAAAATGTCGATGTTCAAAGTTTTCTAAAGTTCGACAATTTTCCAACATTCAAAATCTTCAGAAATTTTCAAGTTTTGTAAACTTTCAAAATGTTTCAAAAATTCTTATTGAAAAACTTTTTTAGCAGAGTCCTGCGGGTTTCAAGTCCTTGGTGTATTTTAGGGCAATTAATTAGCACAAGCACATAACAGAGGCGAGTCGGCGACCAATTCAATGTATCGTTTTACTTCCATTTGATCCGATGCAAAAAGGATCAATTATATTTAAATATTCAAGAGTGAAGCGCATAGGCTAAGGATCGATTTTTTTCCACGGGATTATACAGCTGTGGCGGCTCCTGTGTCGGGGCTCCTACACAGCGGATACATCGATACATCGCATTTCACGATCCACTGAGCGCATACTGTCATCCGTTTTCGCTAGGCACACTTTATACCCCCCCCCCCCTATTTATTTTATCTTCCGCTACTGCTCCCTTTTATTTCTCATTTGTTGCTGTTTAAATTTTTCACTTCGACCCTATTCGTTATCACTACCGATAATACACTCATCAAAGGTCAAATGTCATTTGAATTTTATTTCATTTTATTTGTAATTTTTTTTTCATTATTAGTGTTACTGTTATTATTATTCTTACACTTATTTACTCACTATAGTTACTGCAAGTGGTCACAGACGCGATTCGTTGCGTGAAAATCGTAGGCGACCTTCGTTTATATATGCGCCTCCCAATCATTGATTGATGGAAAGAGCTAAGCAGCATGGGCGTCATTTAGGGGGGGCTGGGGGGGGGCAATTGCCCCCCCAAGGATTTGAAGTCAGGCTCAAAAACTGGCACGAATTATATTGATGAGAAAAAAAAAAAAGGTCATCCGATTATTGCCCGCAAAAGACGGCTCTTTGGCTCTAAAATTATACTGATGAGCAAAAAAAAAAAAGGTTATCCGATTTTCCGATTTTTTTTGCCCCCTTCAAGCCGAAAATTATAATGATGAACCAAGAAGAGAAAAAAAAGTTATCCGATTTTTGCCCCCTCCAAGCCGAAAATTATAATGATGAGCAAAAAAAAAAAAAAAAGTCATAAGATTTTTTGCCCCCCCCCCCCCCCCCAAGCCGAACTTGAAATGACGCTCATGCTAAGCAGACATTGCTGAGGTGCCGTTCCGTGTATATTTCTAATGACAATTTTCAATTCACCGATGTTTCCACCGGTTGAGAAAAGATTACACACTTCCGTTCAACGTATGACTGTTGTGCACGAAAATACTCGCATCTGTAATTATTTTGTTCTCCACCTGCACCGGTGAAGTCGTCGATTACCTTTCAAAAAATTGCGGATATGTGACTAATTTTACGGCAATTCAACCGATTGATAAGAGATTACAGATTCGGAGTATTTTCGTGCATTGCAGTCATGCACTGAACTGAACCGTGTAATCTTTTCTGAACCGGTGGAATCATCGGTTAGCTGCGGCGTTAGCGCTCAGAGAGAGAGTGAAACAAGAAGACTGTGAATATACTTGCGATTTTTGTCTCTTTTGAGGGAGGGGGCGAAATTAATCTCGCGTTCGAGCGATAAGTTATTAGAACAGAGATCGCTGGATTTCCCCCTTAAAATGATAAATGGTGATTAAAATGATTTCCCCCTTAAAATGATTTTTATCCCCTTAAAAGCGACTAACGTGGGTCACAATGACGTTCCTCCCAGGCGGCACCGTTGCGTTGCTATACGCCCCCCCCCCGGAATGAGAGTGCCAATTAGTGCCCCACATCTATCTTGCCCATGTTGGCGCGCGGTGGCTACTTTTTTTTTTCGGAGTCTCAACAAAACACCGAGACATCCCCCATACGTTGACTGATAAGCAAAAGGTGTTCGCAGGGTTTTCGCCTAATGACACTGAAGCACCCAGAGGCAAATGGAGACGGAGCACTACTGGCTGCAGCAGAGGCACTCTGAATTCTCGCGGATTCAACAAAACAACAGTCAACGTCGCGTGATGTTGAATGGTTAGCACCCTCCTCTTCACTTCCCGCCCCCCGTGTTTTCCGAATGTCACCGTTCAACACCATGCGACATCAAAAGGACTGTTGACTGTTGTTTTACATGTTATTTTGTTGAATCCCCGAAAATTCGGCGTGCCTCAAATCTTCCCTATGTATTTTAGCGTAGTGCTCCGTCTCTATTTGTCTCTGGAAGCACCGAAGTTGCATCAGTCAAGGTATTGTCCATGTTGGATGGTGCTCCCAGAGTTATTCCTGTTGAGTTCCAAAAAAAGAAGTCAGCTATGTGGATATGTATGAGTTCACATGGATATGTATAAATATCGTATCGATCTGTAAGAATATCAACACGTATAGCCATACGGATCCAAAGATATCCGTGCATATCCATATGGATCCCATAATGTATCGGTAGTTGGTTATGGACCTTTATATGGACCAATTTTACTATAGGGTGTACGGAGACAACATCTAATGGTGACCACGCATTAGCCGCGCGCAGGAGAACCGCGTGATGTCCAAACATTATTTGGTCCATTTTGATCCAGTGCGCGTTTGATCCTTCTACTAATCGATTGTTTTTCATATGCTTTCAAATGGGAACAATCCACGGTTGCCAGATTGCTGGATCTGCCTTTGCTCTAGATACATGTTGTGAAAAATCCATGTTTTGATCCTTCTACTAATCGACTGTTTTTCATACATTCAAATGGGAACAATCCACGGTTGCCAGATTGCTGGATCTGCCTTTGCTCTAGATACATGTTGTGAAAAATCCATGTTTTGATCCTTCTACTAATCGACTGTTTTTCATACATTCAAATGGGAACAATCCACGGTTGCCAGATTGCTGGATCTGCCTTTGCTCTAGATACATGTTGTGAAAAATCCATGTTTTGATCCTTCTACTAATCGACTGTTTTTCATACATTCAAATGGGAACAATCCACGGTTGCCAGATTGCTGGATCTGCCTTTGCTCTAGATACATGTTGTGAAAAATCCATGTTTTGATCCTTCTACTAATCGACTGTTTTTCATACATTCAAATGGGAACAATCCACGGTTGCCAGATTGCTGGATCTGCCTTTGCTCTAGATATATGTTGTGAAAAATCCATGTTTTGATCCTGCATAGTGCGCGGCATGGCTGCGCGTCTCGTCTCGTCGCGTCGGCGACACGACATTACTGTATATATAGCCTCTGCCTCTATGCCTCTCCATGAAAACCTGTCTCGGTGCAATGCGGTGTCGTATGTGTGCTCTCCGCGCTCCATTACGGCCTTAGACTCGGTCCTTCATCTTAAACTGCAAGTCTTAAAAAAAAAAAAAAAAAAAAAAAAAAAAATACATTCGCTACTCGCCAGTCACCAGTTTGCCAGTTACTCCTCCGGCAAACTCGTTTGTGGCCTTTTTTCTCTCTCTCTCTCCCGTTCCCTCCTCTCCTGCGAGGCATTCGGTTGGTGTGTTCCTAATCTCTCGATCCTCCGCAACCGAGGTCTAAGTCCAAGTTGAGAGTACTCCAGGTCCGTCTCCGAGTGATTGACTGACCCCTCTCTGATTAATCCGCAGATTCTAGTCGGGATGGATAAGTCATGGACACCAGACTTGCGATACTTGGATACTTGGTGGCTTGGATCCACCCTCCATCCGAAGTAGAAAGGAGGGGGGAGGTTAGATTGCATTTTTTTTTTTTTTTTTTTCACTTTTTTATTTTTTTCCTCTTTAAATATATATTTTGTAAGCGTTGCCGCCGCCGCCACCACCACGCTCTTTCGCGTCTTTCTCGACATTGGTAGGATTCTTGCATCAGGCGGCCAAAGAATCCCGTAGGTGAATTCCTATCGTCGAGATTCGAGTCTCGGCGAGTCCCAAAATGCTTTCGATGAGTATGGTGGTCGGTGATGGCGCACTATGGTCTGAGAACGAAAAAAAAATGGCAAAAAAAAGTCAGTGGGAAAAAAATTATCAAAATTAATCGTTTTCGACCTTATAAGCTTAATTTAAAACTTTCCAGTAACATTTCTGGATTGAAACGACTCGTTAAAAATGGTTTCTGTGATTTAAATAGGGCTCTTGCAAACTTTTGCTTTAGGGGATTGAAGTGTTGATTCTAGCATAAAAACCTGCAAAAATGACGATGTGTACAATAAAAAAACACGAAATTCACTCCTAGAATCGAGCTTAACTCATATAAGCCCATTGGGTCGTTAACGACCCACTTAGAATGGTTTTTTTTGGACCAAATTACAGTAAATGTAGGCAAATTTTACTCAAAAATCAATGTCATGATCTTTCAGCACCTATAATTTAGCTGGACCATAAAATTTCACAATTTTTAAATTTAAAGTTTTTGTCAACTCTAAGATGAGGTTTTTCGAGAAAAACACCAAAAAACACCCAACATGTTCAAATAAAGTTGGGCATACATGGGTTAATGGCGGAGAGACGCAGGCATCATGGGAGATTCCTATCTAAATTGAGACAAATCTCTGTGTTTCTGTAGAGAAAGTGATAAAATAGACAGGAATCTCCCATGATACCTGCGTTGAACCGCCATTACGAACTTGCCGTTATAGCAGTTATGTGAGTTGATTACTGAATTTTAGTCTTTTTTAGTGAGATTTTTGTGATTTTCGCTGGTTACTACATCAGAATGTTCTATTCATTTGCTCACAGCAAAAATTTGCAAGAGCCCCATTGATATCAGAAGTTTATAAATAATGAATTGATGAGAAAAGCACTCTCTGATTTTTCGCCACTTTTTCCGTGGCGAGGCGTGCGATTTGGCAACGTTCCTATTTCCCATTTAAACACATTAGAAAGATCGAAGTGCTTGGTCATCGCCGACGACTGAACCGTTCGACTTTTTTGGTGAATTTAAATGGCGAAAATACATTGTTGCCAAGTTTCACGCCTCGCCACTGCACTTTTTGAAGATCTTATAGAGATCACAGTGCGGCGCGGCGCGCGGCGTTGCGCGGTGATGGTAGCGGTGCGGGGCATAGTTGCCAGCTTGAACTAAACATTCATCAGATTCTGATTTTTTTCAAGTGATTTTTTCGCCTAATATGCAGTGGCGGCTCGTGAAATACGATATATTGATGGCTACTCCATTTAAAACTATAGAAAAGTATCGATCGTCAGGGTGTGCAATTGAACCCCCGAGAAATCGATACTTTTCTATAGTTTTAAATGGAGAGGACATCGATATACCGCATTTCACGAGCAGCCACTGGTAATACGGCAGCTATGGTGCGATGCAACCTTGCCTCCATACAACGACAAGACGTACAGGATGTAACAAAAGTCACCCTCTCACAAATTTTTTGAAGGTAGATACTGGACGCACCCAGACCCAGGATTTCAGTCCGGGGGGGGGGGGGGGGGCAAGTTGTCATTTTATATGGGGGTCTGGAGGATACCCCTTAGCTGAAGGGGGTTCCATGGGGTCCTCCTCCGACAAATTTTGGAAATGTAGCTCTCCTTAAACGCAAAACTAAGCTACTTCAATTCAAAAGCTATAATGAATTAACTCTCGAGAAAAGTGAGATTTTCCGCGACTGTGCTGATATTATTACGAAAATATCTTAATCTGCTTTGCAATCATGCTGATAGAAAGATGGAGTCTTCAGGAAATCTAGATTCCAGAGGAAAGATTGAGCGAAATTAACAATTAAGAGCTTTGCTGTCGGAAAAGATGTGTTCCTCCAAAGAAAACAATGTTTCATGACAGTGATACCTTTTTTCAACTCATTTCCTTTCCTATCTTTTCTTTTTCTCTCTTCCTCTTTTCCTCATAGCTCTTTCTCTTTCCCTCCTTCTTTCCTTTCCTTTCATCCTTTCTTTTTTCTTGCTACAGGGGGGCCTTGGCCCCCCCTGGTGTGCCCATGGGTAGAGAGTTACATAAGGTGATTCCTCAACTGTCTGAATTAAGGCTCAAAAGTGGCTCATAGTGGTTTCAAAAACCTGTGAAAAATTCCATTTCGGATCTTTCAAATTTTTTCGATATTTTTGAAAAATTTTAAACCACCAGGTTTTGCACGCAAGTACTTCCTTAGAGCCGCAGTACGTTTTCACGGGGGCTGGTGTAGCTTTTTCACCGAGCCCTGATGGTATATACTTTGAAAAATATTTATTTCCCTCTCCCTTTTCCATATCAGTTTCGCAGAACCGCAGTAGTAGGTACTTCGCTAGGTCCTCTCGTACACTTTGACAAATAATTTATTTCTTCGCCTCCCTTCTCACCCCCTTTACTGGCTGGTAGATTTTGTCGAGGCCGGATTTCACTACAAAAACATGAATAATGACTGGGTATCAATGCAACACGCGACAGATAAAAACGCAACTGTCTCGAAGCCTATCATCGTCCATATACATTATACATTTCGATAACCGACAGATTTTTTTTTTTTTTGTTTTTTTTGTTTTTTTTTTTAGTACCAATAATGGACTAAAAATCGTCATCTATACCTGACACACTCTTATCTTTTGACCTTTAACAGCTTTAATATTTTCATTTAAGTTACACAGAGACACAAAAACAAAACAAACAAAAAAAAACAAAACAAAACCAAAAAAAGTTCAGTTTCATAGATTCAAAATACTATTATAAATAGCTTTCATTTTTTTGTCCACCCAATGGGGCAGTTGCAAGGGTCTGAAAAGTGAAATGTTGTGTTTTTTATAGAGAAAATGATAGTACTTGATAAGCTGAGAACAATGATGCCTTTGGTTTTTTCCTAAGTGTCTTGGTTCTGGAGATACACACGTGTAAAGTTGCAAAAAATCGTGTGTGTAGTGACGTCACTACGCACAATTCCCATTTACAACAATGTATTTTGGGCCAAAATCTCATCTCCGGAACAATAGGACTTAATTAGAAACCAAAGGCATCTTCGTTCTCAGCTCATCAAGTATTTCCATTTTCTTCATAAAAAACAGAACATTTCAGACCCTTGCAACTGCCGCATTCTTTCCAAGCCTTCAAGCTCAACTCCAAGCCCAAGCTCAACTTCCACAGTTAATTTAAATTACACGGAAAAAAAACTACGGTGAAATTAACCATACGATAGCTGATTTTGGCACCTGCTAGATGTTATGGCAATGTTAACCAAAAGTATACTATGTTTTGACTAGGTACTAGGTGATGTTACCTGATTGCATGTCGAATTTACTCAAAGTATCGGTAAATGTACCATACTTCTGGTCAAGTTTACCATAACATCTAGCAGGTGCCAAAATCAGCTATCGTATGGTTAATTTCACTAATCTTTTTTTTCCGTGTACATGCAATCTACTCCTATTCATAAAATAAAACAAACTTAAAGCGAAAAACAATGAGGTGAGTTATATTTACCAGAAAAATGGTCGTCGTCACCACTCTCCATTTCGGTGGTCATTATGTTCTCCTGAAAATGAAAAAACAAAAACAAAAAAAATCAGTAAACATTCAATGTAATAAAAAAAGGGAAGTATTGCTCTTTTTCTAGCGGAATAGACGGTTTTAGTGATAACGTCATCCGATGAAGAGCATTCCAAAGAAAGACAAACTGTCTCTCTTGCTCTCACGTAACCCCCACACACTGTTATCTCACTCTCCTTTCAAAAATCGTTTATAGAGACATCTTTTGTGAAATTTTTTGGCTGAAATTATTTTCCGAGACATATCTAATTCCTGTTAAAAGAACAGGAATTCCGGTTAAGTAAGTATTACATGACGTCCGGTTGAATTAACCAGGAAATTCTTCTCAGTGAAAAATCCAAGACGTAAAACATAAAAACGAAAACAAAAAACATTTTTTCTTGAACAAATGATATGGTTTCTCAGAAGACGTCAAGCTTATATTTATTCAACATTTTCATAACCGAATTGTTCAAAAGTACTGTATCTGAAAAAATAAACAGAAAGAAAAAAAGTTCATACATATTTTTAGCCCCCACCCCCCAACTTTTTGACCCCACGTGCCACCCATGATCGAAAGACCTTTGGCTTCTACGTAAGATCTATTTTAATTATTGCTTGATTGGATATAACTATTACCATGAATTTAGTTTAATTTTATTTCTCATTTTTTTATAAACTGACCCGAAATACCTGATAATTTTATAAGATGTTTATGCAGCGTGCATTACTGTATCTTCGTCTGCATGTCCGTTACACATTTGTAGATAGAACTGTCAGTCAATTTAAAATCCAGATTAAAGAATGTGAGGTCGGCCGGCTCGACACGAGAAGGATTTAGCGATAAGAGATAGGAAGCTCACTGATATTCGCAACAGTGTTGCCGGCTTTCTCTTATTGTAAACGGTAGGCACTGAGCGGCGGGCGGGGTGGGGGAGAAAAAAGGCGCGGAAAAGAAATCCCACTCCATGAATACGAGGGAAGATAAGCACGATCTCCTTTAGTTTCTAGTGCAGCCGCGCAGCACAGACGCAAGGCTTATCAGTGGACATCTACAAATTACCGACTAGTGAGTGTTATTATCTTCCCCTGCTGTTTAGATACAGTCACTAATAGCACAGAATAATACAATCAGAAGGGAAACTCCCATAAGAGCCAATGGAAACAAGATTTGGAATTTACTGGCACAAACTGGCAACTGTGCCTACTCACTTCTCAAGATGGCGGACATGCTTTTTCAGGCTATACAACCAATCACAACTCGGCCAGTTGCCGAAGATCTGCCGAAGATTGCCGAAGATGCTCACTTTCGAACATGGCGGCCCGAAGTAAAGAATGTTTCAAAATGAATTAGAGTTTCCGTTCTGATTAGAGTATTCTGTGCTAATAGTAATTCAAAAAAATGTTGCGTATTCATTTGAATAAACGGCAACACCGCGTTCTGAATTAAATCTTTGAATATCGAGTCCGGTAAGAGGATGCGTTCTATATCCGAGCTTACTTTCTTTAGACCTCAAATAAAATTGACTGATGCATTATAAATTTGTAATCAACCATAGGTCCAAAATTTGGCGAGTAAAGTCGTTTTGAGCTTTTGAATTTTCTTAAGAGAGTTTCTTTGATTTCATCCCGGCTCAAAATCAAAGGAATCTTCAAGAAAACGGTGGAAGTAAGTGAGTAAAAAAATTATTCGTATTTACGTATTTGTAATATTTATTCATTTTTGAAAACCAAATCAAGAGGATTATTTTGAAATGTGGGGGAGTATACGGTCCAGAAAGAATTTTCAAAAGTATTCAAAAAGAGAGATAGTGTATCCTTATTGGTTCGAAACGAGAGAAAGTCCTTGAAATTGCAAAGAAATTAGAAAAGACCAGTAGTGGCTCGTGCTATTTGGCAACCATGTTTTTTTTTAAAGGGAGCAGAATTTTACGTAAAAATTAAGGTTCTATATTGTTGTGGCAAAAGCACGAACAGACCCATTCTTGTCTGTTGAATTGTTTTATTCTTTATAATAGTGGCAAGCCGATAACAGGAGTGGTGGCTGGAGGTCAGGAAGAGAAAGGGGTTGAAGGGAGTGAGAGAAAATAATTCTCAGGATGAGAAATTGGTATTCGATGTTGTGGTTTGTAATAATAAAATCATACCCATGCAAGATTTTTGTTACGAACCCCACGGATCATAACAACTTATGTACGAATACATTGTCAAAAGCATAAAGCATATAAGCATACAAGCATTTGTAATATTCGAACGAAATCCAAAGCTTCAAATGTCAAATAATCTAAAAGATCAATTGAAATTGAAAGTTGGAACTTGTAAGTCGACACATCGATCACTCCCAGGCTTTGATTCAAACAGTAGGTACCCGGCACAATGTTTTATTTGCATAAGAGCTAATTCAAGTGAAACAAGTGGCGGTTCGTGCTATTTGGCAACAACGGATTCTTTCCATTTGAACCTACGTAAAATAATCGATCTACAAAGGATTCACTAAATCCTTGAGAAATCGATACTTTAGTACAGGTTCAAATGGCAAAAAACATGGTTGCCAAATAGCACGAGCCACTACTGGGCGGAAATCACCTGGAAATCACCTACTAGAAATTCGAACTTGTAAATCGACGCATCGATCGCTCCTAAGCCTTGGTTCAAACAGTCCCTGAGACAATGTTTTATTTGGACAAGAGCTAATTCAGGATGGAAAAACAGTGGCGGTTCATTCATTGTGACAGCAACGGATTCTATCCATTTGAACCTACGTAAAATAATCGATCTACAAATAAAGGATTCACTAAATCCTTGAGAAATCGATACCTTAGCACAGGTTCAAATGGCAAAAAACATGGTTGCCAAATAGCACGAGCCGCCACTGGGTGGAACTCACCTCATTTATCTAAATAGAGAATGGAGCCAAGAAAGCAGTCGACCCCCCCGTCCCCCCCCCACCATGCACATCGTAAAGCGGCAGTGACAAAACATACCTGGCGCTCACGCGTGCACGGAAAATAATTTCTGTGCAGTTCGCGCCGAGTTACGGTGTCGTCGAACGGATCTCAAGGTCTAGCTAAGATGGATGATTACAGCTTCGATCTAACCAATGAATTGCCTTGATGTAAATCTTACTTAGAGTCAAGGGCTACACCACTACTTCTTTTAAATATTTAATAAAACGATCTTCCCTGAATCAACGTTTTTATTTACTCTCAGAATTGGGCTTAGAGGCGGAAAGACGCAGGTATCATGGGAGATTCCTATCTAATTTGAGACATATCTCTGTGTTTTCGTAGAGAAAGTGACATAATAGACAAGAATCCCGCATTATACACCTGCGTCGAACCGCCATTTCCAGCTTGCCGTTATAGCAGTTATGTGAGTTTATTACTGATTTTTAGACTTTCTTAGCGTGATTTTCGTGATTTTTGCTGGTCTTTACACAAGATTGGACTATTTATTTGCTTGTAGCAAAAGTTTGCACGAGCCCCACTATCAATAAAGAAAAATTGCAGATGCCTTTTTCTTACAACGTATTGATTTTTTGTGTCATCTCACATACGAGTAAAGAGCGTTGAATCGAACGTCGATTCCAAATAAACCAAAAACGAGCGCGTGTATTTTATCACCATTGACACACCTTCTTTGCATTTACCAAGGACCAACTGCGATTGAACCTCGGTGCAGTGACGTCATCACTAAGCCAAAGCCAATCCACAGCGCGCGGAGACTTCCTTAGAGAGCCTTTTACACTGCGACACGCGTCGGCCAATCAGAGTTTCGCCGTCTCCTTGTCTTCTCTCTCTCGTCGCGCGCGCTTACGCGGTGATGTCAAAACGTAGTGTGCAGGGACTCTAAAACTGAAAACACAGTGCGGCTGTTGACGGCGCGTTCCACAAGCTGATTCAATATTTAAGTGTCACTGGCGGGTCCAGTAATCTGTTCTCTCTCTCTGTCTCTCTCTCAGTCTCTCTCTCTCTCTCTCTCTCTCTCTCTCTCTCTCTCTCTCTCTCTCTCTCTCTCTCTCTCTCTCTCTCTTCCCCCATTAGAACGCGTATATTAGAAAAGGACAGCTCAGAGGCAGTCCCGTGATTTTCGCCCCCTCTTCTATCCTTTTCTAACACATGCATTCTAATGCGAAAAGAATGAGAGACGGACAATTTCTTGGATCCGACGGTGTGTGGTGGAGTCGTCAACATTCAACATTCAGCATTCAGCAACGCCTGCCTGCAAACGCTATTTCGACATCGCCATATCAAACCGAACCAGCCTCGATGTATTGAATCAAAAAAAAAAAAGAAGAAAAAAAACCAGCTCAGCCGAAAGCTCACTTGGACCCGCTACACTCTTCGGATTACGGTGATTGCCAACCAAGCAAACCAACCAACCAACGAACCAAAGCCAAAGCGAACCACGCGCGAGCTGCGCGCGCATCGCGTCGTGTGACTCAGGGACTCTTGAGCGGTTCGGAGCGAGGATTTATAAATTATACGCAGAGGTGGGTGGGAGGGGAACGATGGAAAAGGTAAAGGGTACAAGGGAGTGTAAGAAGCGGCAGGGGGGAGGGAGAGAGAGAGAGAGAGAGAGAGAGAGAGAGAGAGAGAGAGAGAGAGAGAGAGAGAGAGAGAGAAGAGGAGGAGGAATATCCACCTGTCGCCAACATCAGGACCCATTGGCCGCGACCCGCGAACGGCCGCTTCGCGTCCCGGCTCCCGCTCCTTGCGTGCGAGCCCAGAGCGGGTACGGTGAGTTGGTTGCTTTGCTTTTGCTTGGCAAACCGCGGTCCGGTCCGGTCCGGTGTTGGCTGTTGGATTTATTAATTCTCAGACACCCGGCTTTGGCAGCGGGCGGCTCGAAGCAGCCGCGCTGCCGCGGCGCATCGGTGGAATCGGAGGACTGACTGTGACTGGTGGAGCGGGCAGCATGGCAGAGCGGCGGCCGGCACCCGGCCATGACACACTAATAAAGATCGGGCGTACCGCGTGCAACCAGCTCGTCCTCCTCTCCGAGTCTCCGCGAAGTCAAACTTAAAAACGCCGCGCAACCCCCTCCCCTCCCGCCATCCACTCCGCGCCGGAGGAGCACCACAAGACGATTCCACACCGTGTGATTGAGACACGCGGCGCGGCGCGGCGCGCTACTCCCTGGGATTCGATACAGGTACCTGTATACACTATACACAGTATACAGAATATACACACAGGTATAGAGGACGGTTGCTAGTGAGTAGTGATGCCCCCTCACATAATGGTTATAGTCATGAGGGCCCCTCTCTGACTGTGCCAACACTATACACGAGTTCTGAAACAAATCGAGAGTGGATTTCGCGCCGAGTGAGCCGAGTCCCTAAAGCGAGGCGCCGAGTGCAGCTTGAGTTGAGACAGAGCGTCCGTTGAGTGTCGTGGGGGACGTGGGTGCCACCGGTGCCGTCACAATCAGAGGTGAATTAGTACAAGGAAGGCCCATCGTCGTTAGTTTGAGGCAAAGATTACAGAGCTGTGGAGTGTGCACTACGGTGTGAGATTGTTAAAAGAAGCGAAAAATCCAGAAGTACATTTCTCATCAATTTATGATTTGTAA
The DNA here is from genome assembly GCA_011764245.1 of Trialeurodes vaporariorum. NCBI lineage: Eukaryota > Metazoa > Arthropoda > Insecta > Hemiptera > Aleyrodidae > Trialeurodes > Trialeurodes vaporariorum. The sequence continues at coordinate 15,555,961 of VMOF01000002.1, read as the reverse complement.
ACTTTCAATACTAAATTGGTGCCGCCACCATCAGAGGCGAATTAGTACAAGGAGGGCCCATCATCGTTAGTTTGAGGCGAAGATTACAGAGCTGTGGAGTGTGCACTATACGATCTGAAATCGTTTAAAAGAGGTGGAAAATCCAGAAGAAAATTTCTCATAAATTTATGATTTATAAACTTTCAATACTAAATTTTAATCACATTGAACACTTTTAAAACCAACGAGCTATAGCTATAGAAAGGATATATGGGATATGGTTTGGAAACTTGGTGGAGGCAGATGTGATAGAAATCTCTTATGGACATTTTACACGGGCTCGGTTTGTTTGCTTCATTTTTTTAACCTTGAAAAGAAAGTGGGGACAAATCCACTTGAAATTGGTTTTAAACGGAAGTACAAGTGTTTTATATAGAGTGGCTGTCAGACACAGAAATGTGTTTTATATAGAGTGGCTGTCAGACACAGAAATCGATGTACCTAACTGTTTTTTCTGGAAAGATTTGCAAATTTTCTCACCCTGATTGCTACTCTCAAACACTTACAATTTCATTTAAACCCAAATTCCTCTGCCATTAAAAAAAAAAAACGCAATAGTCATAATACCAGATTCTATGGTCGTGTTATATCAGAGGCACGACGACAGAAAGTCTGTAGTACTTTGACTAGAAAATTCTTGGAAAGTGCAAGTGTTTGAGGGCGATAAACTAAAGAAACTATCTATCTCTCTCACACACTCCCGTGACCCTCATCCCTCACATATATACAGCTATGCTATCTCTTTCTAGTGTCGAATCTCGTACACGCGGGGTTTACGTTTCACCATACATTTCTTCTCAAAATTGAGGTTAAAATGACTCAAAAAATAATTTTCTGTTAAAATAAAATGTCACAAAAAATATTTCTGATTACGATTTCAACAATGGGGGTGAGCACTGAGCAGTGAGCAGTATATGGGGGTCATCTGAGAGTGAGAGAGACAATTTGGAACACTCAACGAACTTTTTCACTTGATGGCGCGTCACCACTAAATCTGTCTGTTATGACTGTGCGCTCACTATAATCTACAAGACCAGATTTGCCAGATTGGGAAGAAAAAGCCTTACGTTTTACATTGATTTAAATGGGGACAATACGGCTTTTTACCCTCGATCTGGCAACACTGTACAAGACTCCTGTACCAACAAAGATCAACAGAGAGATCATGCCTTTTCGCATCGGGAGGAAAAAAAAAACGAGACAAAACAATAAAAACGAGACGGATCACTTTCGTTGCTTGAGAAATGAAATAATAATAAAAAAAAAAGATTACTAAATGATTTCAGGCATTTAAATCATTACTTCATCGCTGAGAATTTAAATGAGACTCGTCCAAAGTTGCCGAAAATTCTTAATCGGGCCAACGAGCGGACAAGAAAGAAGGGGCTTCCTGCCTCGCCTGCCAACCTGTATGTCGCGCGTCAGTAACGCAATGAGAGTTTCTTCATCTCTCTCTTTTCTCCATTAAGAAACGTATGTTAGACAAGGATGGACAAGGGGTTAAAACCCCCTCTTTCTGTCCTTTTCTTACTGATACATTCAAATGGGAAATGAGAGAGATGAAAGAGATCCTGGTTGCGCCAGTGTCGCGCGTAGCTTGACACACTCGCTGTCCGGGGCCTCGTTTAGACCCCCGAGAAACTGCAACACGAAATGGTAGAGTGTCTCCTTCAATTCCAGTCGTGTTTCTTTGACGTGTTTTGACGATTATTGTACTACTATACGCATCTGATTCAGTCATTAAAACTAGTGGTGGCCCATTGGTTCAATAGTGGGGGAGGAGGGGGTGGCAGTGACTTAAAAAAATTGTGTTTCCCCCCTTTTTTTTGCTTCTCACTTTTCTTGAGCCCTCTTTCATACAAATGTGGAGGAGCTTAACTGTTTCCACTCCACAGTCAAATATATTCGACAAAATAATACTTGCATTTCACTCTAATGTTGGATATATTCAACAAAAATCAACACAAGAGAAAAAAAATTAATTTTTTTTTTTTAAAAATCTAAAAAAAAATTAAAGAAAAAAATATTGGAGAAAAATGCAAAAGAAAAATTGAACAAATTAAAGAGAAAATGTCTAAAGAGTGGAAAGGGTTAAGCTGTTACTTTGTTTTTCCCTTTATAAGCTCTTTTCCCATGACGTGGTTGAGCCCCCAAAGCCCCCTACCAACCCCTCACGGACCACCACAGACTAAAACGAGCCCCTCGATATAATGCCGCGTAGAGTTACCAGATATACGGTTTTGGGTCGCATATTTTTCATCAGACTCAACATACGTAAAAAATAACAAAATTAAAATGGAAAATATAGGATGACGACAACAATCTACAATATTCGGCCATACTAGGCCAACAATTCCCATTTTAATTTTTTAATTTTTTACGTGTGCCATGTTTTTGGTCATTTAGTTTTTAAATTGACTCAATGTGAAATGTATGGCTTTTAACCTCAAATTTGGCAACACTGCGCACCAGCACATGATTCCTCTGCTCCTCTTGTATTCATGAATAGTCTTTGCTCGTCCTATTAGGTGATGGGGTGGTTAAGTGACTCATCAAGGTAGTGCAGGTTACGTCACGTCAAAGGCAATCATCGTTCGCCTTCAATTCACAGTATATGCAAAAATAATACCGGCACGTAGGAACAGTTATCTCACAATAACTCCATTCATTCCCGGCGCGTTTCGGATGAGGCATAGTTACAGGTTAAACTTTATACGGTACTTACAGCTTAGCTATGCTTGTATTCGTGACAGTGGCAGAATCAGAGAAATTGGCAACCAATCTTATAGATTCAGGTAATTCAACGGACCAATTTCTGCCTTCTTCTTTTCATGAAAATTCAAAGACTCGGGGAATACATTTTCCAAATAATGTATTCACGAACTTTGCGCGTATTGCGAAATGCAAAAATTTGTTTTTCCGTAAGTTACGGAAGCTTCAATGAAGATATTTTGTATAGCTCATCACTTCTTAAGCAGTTAACTGTATAGTTCAATTTCTGCTTTCGTTAAATTAAAGTTTGTACACCATGACGAGATTCTGATAAAAACACCGTAACTTTCTGATAAAACGATCAGAAACCCTGGTAAAAAAAAACCTCAGAGAACCTCAGAAAATCCTGAGGGCACCCTCAGGATTTCTGAGAGCCTCTGAGGTTTTCTGAGGGTACCCACAGAATCTTTGAGGGCGCCCACAGAATCGTTGAGGGCGCCCACAGAATCTTTGAGGGCACCCACAGAGCACTTGAGGGCGACCACAGAGCGCTTGTGAACGACCACAGAGCACCTTGAGGGCAACCACAGAGCGCTTGAGGGCGACCACAGAGCACCTTGAGGGCGACCACAGAGCGCCTTGAGGGTGAACGCAGAACGCTTGAGGGCGCCCACACAGCATCCCGAATCTTTTGAGGGGCCCTTACAAATTTAGAAATTCGGATCAGAAATCTTCGAGGGTGAGTTTCAATCATTTTGAAGACGACCGGAACCAGTGGCGCCATTTGGGGGATGGCAGGGGGGCAGTTGCCCCCCCCAAGGATTTTCAATGTGGCCAAAAACTCTAGTCAAAGATTTTTTTTTTTTTTAAAGATGCGCGGCAAAAAAAAAAAGGTCATCCAAATTTTTGGAGGGCCTCCCCCCCCCCCCCCCAAAGGAAAATCTGAAATGGCGCCCCTGACCGGAATAACATTTTTACGGGACAACAAACTCGCACTCAGACTTTCGAATCTCAAATATTTTAGAGGTTATTTTCAATATAGTAACTCGTGCATTTCGGCAACATTGTTTTTATTCCATGTAATATGATTCCATGAAAAACAATCGATTGCTTACCATGTATTCAAATGGAGGTAAAACATTTTTGCCACACGTGGCACAAAGCCACCACTGGTTAAGTAATTAATAATAAAAAAAAAAAAAAATAAAAAAAAAATAAAAAAAAAAAAAATCTATGGGTTTTTTCAATGTTTTTGCTTGAGCATGTTCTTTAGGGCCTATATAGGTCAGAAAAAAATCCAAAAAAATAATTTTTTCATCGGCTGGATCTATTTTGGCACATAGAGGGTTAAAAGTCCAAGATGAAACAAATTCCTGATTAAACCAATGCATTGAGCGAGAAATTCTCATATTTATTAGATATACATATTATTATTATTTTCCTTTTAAATCAATTAAAACATATAGTTGTTAAAAATCTAATAAATATTTTTTGAGGTTAATGTTATATTGCACTGAAAAAGTAATTCATGTACTAAAGTCCGGGCCCTTACTCATTAGAAGGTTAAAACAAATTAAATTATCTACAACAAACGAAATTTTTCTAAGTCCCATCATAAAAACCTTAGCTGCAAAAAAAATATCTAGGCCCTCAAAAAAGTCTGAGCGTAATTTGAAAATAAGGGCTCCAAGGGCATCCTCAGAAATCTTGAGGGAATGCTCTCAAAAGTTTCTGAGGGCGCCCTCAGAGAATCCTGAGGGCACCCGCAATATTATTATATTGGGAAATTCTCGCCCATCTGTCATCGCGGGCAGTGTAGCCTAGTGGTAAAGTGCTGGACAACCAATCGGGAGGTCGTGGGTTCGAACCCCACCACCGGCAAAGTTTCTGTGCAGATTCCAACTTCTACGGCTTGACAAAAGGTGTAAAGTACATAGCCTTCGTGATAGGATCAAGAATTTCTACAGAGAACTCGACTAGGCATTCCTAAATTTAGTTTTTTAGTTATACAGAAATACTTGATGGCCTTCCCTCAGGACCTCAGGACCTCAGGACCTCAGGACCTCAGAAGTCTGAGGGTAATTGGAACATGAGGTCCTGAGGGCACCCTCAGAAATCTTGAGGGCGACCTCAAGATTTCTGTGGGTGCCCTCAGAAATTCCTGAGGGTGCCCACAGAAATTCCTGAGGGTGCCCTCAGAAATCCTGTGGGTGCCCTCAGGACCTCTTGTTCCAATTACCCTCAGACATCTCTGAGGTCCTGAGGTTTTTTTTTACCAGGGAATTCGTTGGTTAACATACCGTTGTGCTTTCAGCTCTTTTTATATTGTGTTTATAACGTCATTCCGTTTTGTTAAATTAACAAAACCATTTTAAGGGCCTTGACGTTTACCATTAGAATTGTTAAATCAATAAAAAAAAACTTTTTATTGTAAGAGCTTTTAAAAACCTATTTTTTACTCAAGCTAATTCGCGTGATTTGTTCGCAATTTTTGGAATTTAAAGGTGATGGCAATCCTGGGTGGCACCGCGGTGGCCGATGGGGGAACCGCATCACAGTCGCACACCAGTGGTCGCGCTATCTGGCGACGTTGCAGTTTTACCATTTAAACCCATGAAAAACATCGAACTTTTGGGTGTTCGGCGAACACCTTCGCATTCGACCTTTTGTATGGGGTTTAAATGGACACAGTACAACAATGCCAAATTGCACGCTACGCCACTGTCGCACACGGGGCAACATCACCATCAGGGACCTGGGGGTGACGAGCTCTCCCGATCTTGGTGTAATGGAACAGGATGGGCGTTGGGAGGCAGGCATAATTTGACGCCGTTTATGACTTGAGCATGTTCCATGAGAAAGGGCAAATGACAGCCAAAGTGAATGGAAAGGAGGTCAGGTGTAGGTTTGTAGCAGCAGCAGCAGCAGTGCCGGCGACAATACAGGATTGCCAAATTTACGGGAAAAAATGTAAGGCCCGTTTGAATTGATGTATACTGGATATTTTTTTCAAGGTTTGGCAACAGTGAATCGGTGCGACCGGCCGCGCGGCGCGGCGTGCTGTTGCATTGCATCATAGGAGTCGGAGATTTCAAGCAGCTCTCCTCCACATCACATGCATATGATGAGCATTGACCAAACCGGTGCGGAGATCATCCAACTTTCAGACACCGATGAGCGCAGGTAACACACATCATTTGTGAGCCACGCTAAATTATCATCAGCAACAAATTTTATACCAGGAGAAAACTGAGTCGTCAAGCGAGCTAAGAAATCGAAACATCGCGGGCCACATGAAGCGCGGAGCCCAAAACCGAGGGTTTGGATATACAGGCAGATGCATTAAGGCCACTAGAACAGCGTTGCCGAATTTCGCATAAAGTTAAACAAATTTAAGTTAATTCAGAAAAATCGGAGAAAACTCCGCAAGACGGCAACACTGCGCTGGAAGCGTTTAGCCAGGGCTTCCACTTTTTAGGTCTTGAGGAGTGTCTCCACCTGCGAATTTAAAAGCGCGAATAAACTGATTGAGCCAATGAGCTGCCTTGAAGTCGATAGGTCAAGTCCGATGTATCGACAACAAAGCGAAGCTCATTTGCTAAATCAGTTTATTCGCGCTTTTAAATTCGCAGGTGGAGACACCCCTTTAAAGTGATTTTCCATCATTTAGTGCTCATTTCTGCCACCAAAGCACTACCATTTGATTATATTGTAAAATTCCAAATTATAGGCTAACGGTAATTTATATTTAAGAAAACAGAAAGTCAGTTACTAGGTAATCATCCGAATAGTATCTCTACGAAATACCTCGTCAATAACTTCAAAACTAAGGCTGAAAATGACAACGAATGGAATTTTGCAAATCGATGCTCGTATCGAAATGCGATGTTTCATTCTTTTGGTACTTTCAGCTTTATGTTTGGAGTTATTGGCAAGATATTTTGCTGCGACATTCTTACACGGATGATTAACTATAATCAGTTTTCTTAAATATAAATTACGTTCGGTCTGTAAAAAATTTATCTGCTGAAGAAAAAAACTTAATGTAAGTATAGAATTGTACATTTAAGCAATGGCATACAAAAAATCACGGAGGTACTTGACAAATTGAAAATAACAGAGGATTAGCCTAAAATGTTTACACTATACGAATATGGTCGCTACTATACGCCACTGAACTACTGGACACAAAATGACTTCGGGGACCTTGGACCTCGATATTCTGTTGGGAGATGCTATCAGAGCAAGACGTCCTTCACAACGTGTGCGGTAATACAGAATCTGAGCAGAGTCACCGTTGGTACTTTGGTTTGAATCCATTTACATACACTATACTCACAATCGGAACAGTCGTCTCGGATATTAAGACTCCAAAATGTACAAATGATTTCACGAGTCTATAATAATTATACATATACACCATTATTACCCTCTAATTTATTTTTGTATTTATTTTTTTTATGCAGCGTATGCGCATGTGTACCTTCAATAAATAATCGATACCTCCGATATTATAAAGGTCAGAACATCTAAATCTTTAAAAAAAAAAAAAAAACCTTTTAGTGTGATGCAGTGTCTCCATATGAAGTACAAATCAAATGGAGGGGGGTAAGGGGGGAGAGAGAGAGAGAGAGAGAGAGAGAGAGAGAGAGAGAGAGAGAGAGAGAAATACTTAATCGTGATTGGAGGTGAGTTGTGAAACGTGTGTGTGTGTTAATTCATTAATTGCATGAATATAATCTCATACAAAAACCATCGATTTCTACATAAGTTGCAGTGTTTTACCATCGAAAATTAACTCCTTGAAAGAAGAATAAACAAATCTACATGCTGATTATGAACATTTTTCTGGGTGATTATTGATGGCAACAATAACAAATTATTTCGGTTTATTTCTAACGCTCTCTCGTCACAAAAACTTGAACAACTTGACCGAGCACGCTTGTGTCTTGCAAATAGAACGCTATTTTGATTACTACAGTTTGAACCGCATTATGTCCGCAGTGTTATGAAAAAAAAAAAATTGTAAAATAGTAAAATATTGGTAAAAATTGAACTTTGTATTTAAAACTGGAAATCACATAAATACCACACCCCCTATGGATGAGGTCTATTAGACTCTCGAAAAAAAAAACACTGCGGAGATCGGTTTTAGCCTTCAGATACCGAGAGGCATCGCTTCAACTCGATCGATGTTTGGTAAAATTCGTTCCAGCAGTGTAAGCAGACCGCGACCGATAGTATTTTGAACTTATCCAATGTTATTTTTCGTATTGCATGCATGGTGCGGTAATGGATGAAAATGAGTTTCGGATATTTGGATTTTCAAAAAAGAACACTTTAAAGCTCAAAAGTTGAAGTCTAAGGCAACCTTTGTTTCGATTTGAAGGAATGAAGCTCCGCCCAACTATACACAAGTCCATTGGCGGATCCAGCAATCTGGCAACAATGTATTCTTTCCATTTAATTGCATGAGAAATAATCTATTAGTCATGAGGCTATAGCCCCTTCAAGATCGATTGTTTATCATAAATTCAAATGGGAAGAATTTGTAGTTGCCGGATTGCGGATCGGTCTATGACTACAACCAGGCATTTAATCCGCCTCGTTTGACACGAATTAATAAAATTATTCAGAGTTCGCATCCAAGCTTGATGCACGGAAAAAAACTAGGGTGAAAATAACCATCGGGATACCTGATTTTGGCACCTGCTAGATGTTATGGTAATTTTAACCAGAAGTATACTATATGTTTTGACTAAGTACTATGTAATGTTACCTGATTGCATGTCGAATTTACTCAAAGTATCGGTAAATGTACCATACTTCTGGTCAAGTTTACCACAACATCTAGCAGGTGCCAAAATCAGGTATCCGTATGGTTATTTTCACTAATCTTTTTTTCCGTGTGCGTTGGAGTCAAGGGTAAATACAGGAATTAGTATTTCTCTATCTCTCTCCTCCCATTTGAATGCGTGTATTAAAAGAAGACGGAGATAGGGGCTGATGTCACGTGATGGTCCCCTTTGCTATTCTTTTCTAACACACGCGTTCAAATTGAAGGAGAGAGAGAACACGGAAAAAAAAGACTGGTAGAATTTAGCATCCGGATAGCTGATTTTGAAGTCTGCTATCAAGTATAAGTATATGGTCAATTTTACCATCATATGGTAAATTAATGTAACATACCTTTGTGGTGAAATGTACCTATAGGTTATCTTTATCTATCACAATAAGGAATGTTGCATTTACTATATGATAAAATTGACCATACTTGAATAGCAGACTCAAAAATGAGCTGTGCAGAGGGCTACCAGTCTTCCCCCCCCCCCCCCCCCGTGCCAATTCCATAGTATCCACGCCCGTGGTAGTAAAGTCAGAGTCACCCCCATCGGCATCATTCCCCAACAGGGCTGCCGTTTTGCGTATAATCAATGCTATGTTTCTATTCACCGATGATTCCACCGGTTGAGAAAAGATTACACAGTTCAGTTCAGTGTATGACTGTAATGCATGAAAATACTCTGATCTGTAATCTTTCCTTAATCGGTGGAAACTCCGTTGATTAATTAGAATAACCGCAAGTTTTTTAAAGTCATCGACGACTCCACCAGTTGAGGAGAGATTACAGATGCGAGTATTTTAGTTTATTGCAGTCATGCTCTAAACTGAACTGTGTAATCTTTTCTCAACCGGTGGAATCATCGGTGAATTGAAAAATAGCATTGATTATACGCAAAACGGCAGCCCTGTTCCCCAACCCCTTTTTCTGTATAATTTTCAGTCCTGTGACTTTTACTTAATTTATTTGCCAGTGCATTTAGGCAGATGATATTTAGGCGAAAGGGTGGGGAGGGCGAAGAGGAGGGGAGGAGGGAGGGGGAGGAGGAAGGGAGGGGAGGAAGGGAGGGGGATGAAGGGAGGGGGACAAATTCCATAATTTCACGACTTGCTCTCATTATCTTTTTTGCGTAAACTAAATAAGCGAAAGCAACCTATAATAAGATCTCACAGGAAGTAGAATGCGCTAAGATGGGAGAGAGGGAGAGAGACGCGCGAAAAGAAAAACTAAGGACGGAGAAAGAGAGGAAGCGAAGGGGGGAGGGGGGCGAGGGAAGGAAATGAGGGAAAGTTTTAACGTTCATCTGAACAGCAAACGGGGTCTCTCGGTGAAAGAAGGACTGGAAATTCTCTCTCCAATCCCCTTTCCTCTCGTATACCCTTCGCTCTCGCTCCTCAGACCCCTCCCGCCATCCCTTTTATATACCACCCTTCCCCAGCCCAACCATTTCAACCACCCTCCTTTCTTTCCCCCCGCAGGACGTTCCCTTCACCTATCGAAATAAAGTGCTTGACAAGTTGCGCTCGCCACCCGCACCCGTCGCGGACCCAACGCAACCCCCTCCCCTCACCCCCCCCCGGTGCTCACTCAACCCACACCCTTCCCTCGCAATCCCTCATCGTGAGGAGCCCTCCATCCCTCCTTTTAGTTTGGGTTTCGTGTATCAAGTCGACGGGAACTGGAAAAAGCGAGAAACTCATCTCATCCCTCTTTTCAACGTGAACAAAGTAAGAGAGAGAGGAAAGTACGATCAAGCGAGCTTTCAATGAGGAGTCCGAACATGGGCGTAGCTAGAAAATATTTCTAGGGGATGCCAAGTTTGGAAACCTCACTAGAGGGGAGGGTTTAAGAATCCTCCCCCGGAAAATTATCAAATTTAGCTGCTCGCAGATGTGATTTCACGCTATCTCCACCTCGCGAATGATAAGAAAATAAGCACGCGCGCAAAGTGTAATTTTACATACCCTTTGTTATAAAAAAAAAAACAAAAAACAAAAAACAAAAACCAAAGTCGAAAAAAATCAACCTTACCATTATAGTTTCAACTCAAAAATTCAAATGCCCAGTAAAAACATCGTAGAATATTAAATTATAACAAGATGTATGCTCTTTAGCTAAAAAAACTCAATTTTTGCTCACAATGCACAATTCTCGGGAAGAGCATATACCCATTGTTTTAGGGCCTCTTTCTCCAGAAACTGCTTCATTTGTGTTTGCCTGGACTGCGTTTTTTCTTAAAACTGCGCGATGATTATGAGTGATCGTATTGTAATGACATCGAGTCTATGCAGTGGCGCAGCCAGGAACTTTTCCAAAAAAAAAAAGGGGGTCGGGGTCCAGTGCCCGAAAACTGCCAAGGGAGATGGGGTGGGGGTGGGGTGGAGATTGAAAGGCAAACATTTGGTAAAATTTCTCAGAGAACGCAAATAATGGCCTTTCTTTACGGCTAATTTCGATGTCATCGGTAGGGGGGAGGGTCCAGCCCCCCCCCCGTTCATGTCACTGAATCGATGATCGAGTATACGTGTTCTCCTTACATGGGTCGTGTCATTCCGATTGAAACCCTTGCATCCCAGCGAAAATTCACCGAAAATTCACTCCTACGCTATCGTGCACTCATCGTAGAGAGAAGGGTTTCCATCGGAATGAAACCTATCATAATGACACCACCCACAAGAATAACACGCACTCGATAGCGACTCGATAGATGACGATCCAATCTTTCACAATCACTAATCAGCCTCCAGTCAGATAAATATTCAAAATTTGTACAATGGACAGTTGCAAGGGTCTGAAATCGTGTGTTTTTTATAAAGAAAATGATAGTACTTGATGACCTAAGAACAATGGTGCCTTTGGTTTTTCCCCGAGTGTCCTGGTGTTGAAGATACACACACGTAAAGTTTGAAAAATGGTGGGCGTAGTGACGTCACTGCGCGGAATTCCCATTTAACCTTTTCACTGCCTTCGACGAGTATACTCGTCCATCACAATGGTGCACCGCAGTGTCTTCGAAGAGTATACTCGTCCGGTTGCCCCTCACACTTTCGCCGCCTGTACAGCTGCCGCATCAGCGCGAAACATAACAAACCATATACTCTATCTGACGGGAAGAGTACGACCTACGCGATAGAGGCGCTGGCTACATTTTGGCAGGGGGGGGGTATTTCGGGATTCAAAAAAACTCGGCAATGAAAAGGTTAAAACAATGTATTATGGGCCAAAATTGCATCTTCGGAGCAATGGGACGAAAAAAGAAACCAAAGGCATTTTTGTATTCAACTCATCAAGTACTTTCATTTTCTTCATAAAAAACGCAACATTTCAGACCCTTGCAACTGTCCTAAAAGAGAAAACTGGAGAAAATTCAAGTCAGTGTATATTTTCCAACTTCTTGGGTCACCCTGTAATAAAGGAAGATTTGACACTAGAAGAGTGATGCGGGGGAGGAGGATTCGGGGTGGGGCTGCCGAGGCACCATTTAGACTAGCTTTTAGTGCGGCGCGATGTGATGCGCGGGGGGGGGGAGAGAGAAAGCAGGATTGGTGGAAGGGAGGGGGGGGTTGAGCCGCCCGCGCCGCGCCGTGAGGGTAGGAGTTGGGAGTGAGTGAGGTTGAAGTAATATTAGGTTCCGCAGCGACAGCCTCAGGAAAACTAGAGGGGTTCGTAACATGCAAGAGCGACGCGATAACAGAGAGAAAGAGAGAGATAGAGAGAATGCGAGAGAGAGAGAGACAGAGAGAGAGAGAGAGAGAGAGAGAGAGAGAGAAAGCGCGGAGGCGCGTGAGAGGGGTGAGTAGTGAGGGGTGAGGAAATGGGCGAGAGCGAGGGGGAGGGGGAGGGTACACGAGATGCAGAAGAGGGGAAGCGGAGAGAGAGAGAGAGAGAGCAGGAGGTTAATAATTAACTCGGGAGTATTTCAAGTTTATTTATCGGGAGAGAAATAACAAACAAGACGGGTGTCACGTGCCCCCAGCAACAGCTCAAGGAAAATACAAATTCGAATTTTTACCCTTCCTGGTTGTTATTGTTATTATTACGACTCGCCCTGCTAGAAACTAGAAAGTTGATCTATGAATTGAGGTGCTTTTGACTAGCGTTGCTGAATTTTACGGGTATATATCAATTAACACGTGGGCCTGTTGCATATCATCAACAGATTCCAAGTTTGATGAATAATCTTGAGTAATATGTCGAGAATTTTTCAGTGGACGCAATTCAACCGGAATCCGTTCAGTATTAACCGAGATACATAATCGTTTCAAAATAATGTGTGATGACGAAAATCCTTTCCAAAATTTTGGATTGATTTGCAAGGCTCACACGAAAGCCGTGAAAATGTCAGCATTAAGTGCGCAAGGCATTAGGTACCTTAATTCGTGGTGAAAAAAAGGTATAAAATGATGACAGAGGGTTTACGTCATAACTCATACTTTTCTAACGATTGGTACCCGGTCGATACTGGAAAGGATTGAAATAGAAATTGCACTCATTATATTTTTTTCCGCAATGAAGGGGCACTGCTGGTGTAAAATTACTTGCAAATAATGTTGGGAGCCTTCCAAAGTCCCGCATTTGAGTCAGGGTGGTCATATTATAAGGTAAACACCGCAGTAGGTGTTGCGGCACCCCTAAAATTTGCAACTGTATCCGACACCTATTTTTTTACAATGTGAAAAGTATTCTTTTGGTAGCAATCCTGATGTTTTGGGTGGTTTTTTTCTGAGACCTCAAGTGTGAAGCATTCGAAAAAATACGCAAAACACCAAAATTGCCACTAAACTGTAATATTTTCCACATTGTGAAAAATAGGTGCCGGGTACTGGGGTGTTTACCTCAAGCGTGTCAAAATGGAAGAGTCCAATCTAATCGTGACTTTCTGTGTTGAGAAAAGTTGATTAATGACAGATAGAGCAACACTTATTGTTAGACGGGACTCTCCTTTGTGATTTGTGACTCGCTCATACGACAAATATTTTGAAATTTTGTTCGAACACATTTAAATAACGTGAGTCAATTTTAAAACTTTTTTGTTACTTCTGATTCTGTTACTTCCAACGCAATTTTCAAGTAATTTGCCCTTTTTACAGCTGCAGTAAAAGTTTGAAACAGACCCATTTACGTGAGAAATCAAACATCAAAAGAGGTATCTATTAATTTAACGCAACCGCAGTTTCTAAATAAATACTTACTCAGGGAATCGTGCCTCCATCAATACCTCGAAGGGTAGTAATATTATTGTACTTCGTTGGTATCTTTCCTAATTTACTTGACGTGCCCACCGCGTCGATCACCGAGTGTTCAAGTACAGACAAAATAGGACAGACTTGCAACAGGGGCTTTCATCAGTTGATCTCAATTAACTCGGCAATATTAGCCTGTATAGATATGGTTTTTCGCTTCGCAAATCTTGTGGCAAGGTTGAGAACCTCAGTAAGATTGCAGCAAGGTTGCCAAGTACTCATATTCTGGCGAACTATTTATTGAGTTAAAAAAATTAATCAAATTAGAAAATAACTATTTGCTATTCCGAGTAAAAATTTAAAAAAAAAAAAAAAAAAAAAAAAAAAAAAAAAAAAAAAAAAAAAAAAAACAGAGGAAAGTATATTTAATGATAATTACTGGAACTTAATTAGGTACTTACAATTTTAAACTGGCTCATCCTCCCTCGTCTCTACCCTATCCTTCAAGTCCTCCCTTTTTCTTCTTTCCTTTCTTCTCCTTTCCTTCCTACTTTCTTCTTTCGTTCTACATTTTCATCTTCTTCATTCTCAATCTCTCTCTCCCTCTCTCTCTCTCTCTCTCTAGATGTAGCTGCGGTGGTTGTTGGAAAAATTCAGCCTCAACACCCTTTTTAGAAAGTTCGCTCGTCTATTCTCCCGTTCCCTTTTCGCGTTCCCCCGCTCCACGCCTCGCCGTTCCTCTCGGCTCTCCTTTTCCCCTTCCACCCACCAACCCACCCGTAATCTCTCCTTTCGAATCCGACCCACGTTGCTCTCTCTTTCCCTCAACCCCTCACTCACTCTCGCCTTCCCAACCCAACCCCCGGTAGCTCCCCAACTCCCAACTCCTACCTCCATTCGCCGCCCCTCCTGCCGGGCTAATAGCGATCCAAAAACACCCACCAACCCTTACACTTGGATGTCAAGTAACGAGGCCTCTTCTCTCCATGAAAATCTCCCTTTCCAGTTTTCATTTCTTTTTCCCTTCTCTCTATCCGTCCGCTTCCCGTCCCTTTCCCTTTCCCTCTTCGCTCTCATCCCTTGTCGACCGACGACCGTGAGGTTTAGACGCCCGGCTCCTAAGTTCTACGCTTTATACCTGCTACGGAGGAATATGTCGTCGGCAGGAGGGTGGAAGGGAAGAAGGTTGGGTCGGTGCGGCGGGGAAGGGAGGGGAGGGGGTTTGCGTGGGGGAGGGGGAAGCCGGGAGGCAGACAGGCAGGCAGGCTCGAGTCGCTTGCAGAGAGAGCTCAAACCACCCATCCCATCCGATCCCATCCCATTCCACCTCATCCCACCCATCCACCCATCTACCCCCAACTACCCCATTCCAAAACCCCCCTCCGCCTCCAACACCCGCCTGGTCCACCCCATCCACCCAACTCCGTCCCACACCACCCCTCTTATCCCTTTGCTTGCGTCCTTCTGGCTTCAACTTTCCAGCCGCTGTTTCGTTATTGTGCTATATTTATAAATATATCTTATGAAAGTACAGATTTTTCGGATTCTGCACGGGAAAAAGGTACGGTACGATCAACCATACGCAAAGCAGATTTTAGAGTCAGCCACACAGGAAAAAAAAAAACAAAAAAAACGGGAAACCCGCTTTGGTTGCTTTGACAAAACCTTTGGTAGTAGAGCTAACCAAAGGTTTCGTACTAAAGAGGTTTTGCTGGGTGAACCAAAGATTTGGTTAGCTCAACGAAAATCTTTTGCTGGGTAGTTTTTCTAACGAAGGTTTTGTCAGCGCTACCAAAGTGTTTTTCCTTTTTTTTTCTGTGCAAAAGTGTGGTAAAATTCACCGAAGTATAGAGTGAGCTGTACAAGATATCAGGTAGAATAAGCAATCGGTTATCCTATTTTTACCTCAAGTTAAGTTGGATTTACTATACTCAGGTGAAGTTAATCATACTTTCTGGCATGGTATCAAAATCTGCTACGCGTAAGGTTAATAAATACCTAATATTGTAACGTGCTTTTTTTCGTGGTGCCGGGCGATAAAATTAATGAAAGCTGTAAATACAAACTATAATGATGTATACCAGGAACGGATCCAGAATACACGTTTGCGAAGAACTATTTACGTTTGGGGGGGGGGGGGCTGAGAATCGCATGGTTTTCACCTGTAAGCCGGTAGGTATTTTGTACATACTTAATGTACTTTTTCCACAGAATAATACAATCAGAAGGGAAACTCCCATAAGAGCCAATGGAAACAAGATTTGGAATTTACCAGCACAAACTGGCAACTGTGCCTACTCACTTCTCAAGATGGCGGACATGCTTTTTCAGGCTATACAACCAATCACAACTCGGCCAGTTGCCGAAGATCTGCCGAAGATTGCCGAAGATACTCACTTTCGAACATGGCGGCCCGAAGTAAAGAATGTTTCAAAATGAATTAGAGTTTCCCTTCTGATTGTATTATTCTGTGCTTTTTCGTATTTTGGGGGGCCATGGCCCCTACCTACTGCCTCTAGCCTGAATCCGCCCCTGTGATATACTGTGTAAATTGATATTAAAAATGTAATCATCAAACTAAAAAAATAAATTGCATAAGTACCTAAACGAAAAATCCGACTAAACGAAGGATGAAAAGATGACTCACCAAAAACAGTCAATAATAATTCTAGGCAAGTGATACATATTTTATCACTTTCGACTCACCTGAAACACAGTAAAGACATTCAAAAATTAGTTAATGTTAACAAAAATAACAAATCTTAAAAATAAAAAACTTGAGCAGTAGCACTGTAAGTACAGGTAGCCACCGCAGGCCAAGTCCAAAACCCCCGAGCAAGAAGGTGGCGTCCGCGGACACTTATTATACACCGAACAGTTTGTTTTTGTCAATTTAAGCGTTATATGATAGTAGTTACCAGTATTTTCAGTACCAACAAATATTTAAGTCAATGATGATGCATACATGCTACAGCGAGCTGGTTTCAAACACAATCGACAAGGGAGTGGTTAAATGTTCCTACACCGCGGTGCTGATTTTGCCAACCCAATGGATTGAAGGCGCTCTATGAAACATTATTTATCAAATTTCCATAACTTGGAGTCGAAATAATAGGGCTTTAGCAAACTTTTGCTACAGGGGACTGTAGAGTTCATTCTTTCTTGCATAAGTACATGTATAAATGACGATGAGTGCACAAAAAATCACGAAATCCACCCTCAGAATCGGGCTTAATGGCGGTTCAACGCAGGTTTCATGGGAGATTCCTATCTACTTTGAGACATATCTTTGTGCTTCCGTAGAGAAAGTGGCCAATTAGACAAGAAGTATCCCACGATACCTGCGTGCGTTGAACCGCCATTACGATCTTGCCGTTATAGCAGTTTTGTGCGTTTCTTATAGAGTTTAAGACTTTTTGAGTGTGATTTTCGTGATTTTCAGTGGTCCTTACATCAAATTGGACAATTTATTAGCTTGTCCCTTTCAGAAAGAAGTGGTACATATGTGTACCCTTTTTTTTTAAACATGGGATTCAATGGAATTTAAAGACATTTTTCAAAAAAATGTGTGACCCATCAAAATTATTAGAAAACTATCCCCTTTTCAACGATAAAAAAAAAAATCTCAAAAAAAGTCAAATCCCAAAATGCATGCATGCGAAAGGGTTAAAGCAAAAGTTTGCAAGAGTCCGATTGTGGATTAAAACCCTTTAAACCCGGCTCTATTACAAAGCCTACTCATACATTTTTTATCAATCT
The DNA here is from genome assembly GCA_011764245.1 of Trialeurodes vaporariorum. Taxonomy (NCBI): domain Eukaryota; kingdom Metazoa; phylum Arthropoda; class Insecta; order Hemiptera; family Aleyrodidae; genus Trialeurodes; species Trialeurodes vaporariorum. The sequence continues at coordinate 15,538,426 of VMOF01000002.1, read as the reverse complement.
CAATAAATAGAATTAATTTTTCTCGTTTAGTTAAATGTGCATAGTGATTTTTCTTAAAATACATTTAAAACCATGTTAATTTGGTGGTACAAATTTGTACCGTCAGGAGACAAAGTGTTAAAAAAACCAAACAGTGTGAGGCATATATATACAGTGACACAAACGAGTATACTCGGGCGTGGTACTGAAAGAGTTAACGGCATTCGGTGAATTGACAATGATTTGATATAAACTTGGGAAAAGAGGTATAGAGGGAAGGAGAAAAACAAACAAAAAACACGGAAGAAGATGGGGAGTGTAAGGGGTAGAAAAAGCGAGTTGAATTCATTTCACAGTATTGGGCTCGATTGAAATGAATGTTAAACGAGTATCAACAAGTTGTATATTAACTAATGCTTGTTTAGACGCTAGCAGCTGCGGCGTGGCGCGCGACGCGACGGCACAACGAGGCGAGACGCGAGCTATCTAGCTGCGAGATGCGCGCCAAGGTGTAGCGTCGAGCGTCGAGCGTCGAGCGACGAGGAGAATATTATTTGCGGGCCGGGCGGGAGCGAATGATGAAAGAGCATCCAAACTGGGTCGCGTGGCATTGCATTTTTATTGAATATGCTTCCCGCAACACACCGGCATCTTATTAACACACGGTAGTTGTTGTTTATTTAGCGATGCACTCCCGTCTAGCATTGGAGTCAGTGAAGTCACTAAGGGTGGCGCGGACGAGGGGGGGGGGGTGCCTCCCTAAATGGCAACGAGAGAGAAGGAGTGGAGAAGTAAAGGAAAGTAAAGTGAGAGAAAATGAGAGAAAGAAAAAGAAAGAAAAAAGGGAGGAAAAGAAAAGAAGATATAGACAAAGAAAGAAATAGAAGGAGAAGGAGGAGGCAAAGGAGAAGAAAATTAAGAGGGAAAGGAAAAAATATTGACTCCAATTGACTAAATAAATAACTAATATTAGAGCTCAAAGGTTAATAACACTCCGTTTCAATTTTTTTTTTTTTTTTTTTTTTTTTTTTTTTTTTTTTTTTTTTTTTTACCGTTTCAGAGTATAGGTATAGGATTTTAGACCTAATTAAAGTTTAATTGTGACCGATGAATAATAATTAAGCCATGAGGAAACAAGAAGATAATTTGGTACTTTTCGTCAGTAATTATACCTGGCTTGAAATTTTGCTTAATGAACCTCTAGTTTTCAAAATTTTCTGGGGGACCCCCCCCCCCCCAGACCCCCCATAGGGAATCTCACATCTTGAATACGTAATTTGGTAATTTTCGTCAGTGATTTTGAGTAAAATTTCATTCAGAATAGCATAGATACTTTTCTGAATATAGGATGCTCTCGCTCCGGTATCAGTAGAAGACATCGACCAAGCCTCTTCACTTACAAAGTCCCAGTAAGAACCGTACAAGAAAAGATCCACAATTAACTCAGCAGATCATCGTGAAACAGCTTACCAATTGCGAACCATTTGAGCCAACTCTCTTTCTACATTTTTGACTTTTGAATAGGAGAATGGACTGCCCCTTCCATCGATGGAACCTAACTTTACTGCCAAGACGACTACAAATAATGTTCCAATTCGATCTATTTATAATGTTTTAGAACTCCGTGAAATCTGAACGACATTGAAATCACCGTATATCAAAATGTCACAGAATCACTCGGATCAACCGTGTCATTTTTTTTTTTTTTTTTTAAATAATAAAGAAAGGATTGGTTAGAGCCATTTTTTTAATAATAAAAAAAGGATTGTTTAGAGCCAGAATGTGACGTAATAATTGTCGACTTGAAGCGGTATCTTGGCTAAAAGCATGAGGGAACTTTTCAGTTCTATTTAAGTCTTTTGACCGTGTTTTTTACTCTTGTGCGAAGCTGCGCGTGGCGATGCGCAGTTGATGCCATTTGGAATCTGGTTGGCCGTTATTGCAAGTGTGCACATAAAACAGGAATCTTTCTGCGAAGCAGAGAGGTGGCTACAGCGCACCACAAACCTGAAACTGGCCCAGTATTCAGTCGGTTAAGAGAGCCTGCATCTTTGCGATCCAAACCAAGCCAACACAGAGCCTCAATTTGCGGTTAACATCAAATGCTGCACTACAGAAAAAGTATCATCAGAAACCAAAAGCGTATAGTAGATTTTGACGACTGCCAGACAGTATGCTAAACTTCCGGAGAGTAACGATTAACTTTACTGATATAAAGGGTACGACAAAACAAGCAGTAAACAAACAGTTCACTGGAAAGTTATGTGTTACGTAGAGACACCAGAGACCACACACTGGCATTAAAGCCGAGCATCATAATACGATACAAATGATCATTTTGATTGAGATCGACGAACGAGCATTAGCAAATAGAAAGGTTTTTTGGGACGTGATTTCGAAACTTCACACTGAAAGAAAAGTACGGTCCAGAGACCCGGACGTTCCGGGCAAATATGGAACAACTGCAAAATCCGGGTGTGAGACCCGTTCCCTCCGGGCATGACGCCCGGAAATTCCGGGTGCCAAGCCCGGATTAGTCCATTGTTCCATTTTTGCCCGTACTTTTCCGTACTTTTTTTTCAGTGCAAGGAGACAGCAGACCACGATAGAAATCTCTTATGGACATTTAACACGGGCTCGGTTGGTTTGCCAAATTTTTTTTAACCTTAAAAAGAAAAGTTGAGACAAATCCACTTGAAATTGGTTTTAAACGAAAGTGCAAGTGTTTTATAGAGAGTGGCTGTCGGACACAGAAATGGACGTACCTAACTGTTTTTTCTGGAAAGATTTGCACGGTAAAGAAAACTGACAGATGACAGAAACAAGTCAAATTTTCTCACCCTGATATCTACTCTCAAACACTTACAATTTCATTTAAACCCAATTTCCACTGCCATTGAAAAAAACGCGATAGTCATAATATCAGATTCTATGGTCGTAGTATATCAGAGGCACGACGACAGAAAGTCTAGTACTTTGACCAGAAAGTTCTAGTGTTAATACCATAATATTTCCATAGAACTAGAATTTCCTATAAAATTTTCAAGAAATAGGTATGGTACAAACATTAGAATTCAGGTAATAATTGTACTTTCCTTTACATAGGTTCACATATTGTCACGCATCTTTTTTTGCAGTGCATGGATTTATTAACAGTTTTTAATTTAAGGTTGAACAAAAATTAGGCAAACAAACCAGAATCAGATAGCCCATGGGGTCATGCTGCCTCATTTTGGAACATAGGACTTAAAACAAGTATACTAGCCCATCTCATTTACTGCTATCGGTTGTTGCCTAAAAGTTACTTCCTCAGAAGTTCTTCTCTTGGCATGAGCGCGAGGTGCATGCGTGTTGATGTAATCGGGTATTGCGACACCTGTGTCTTTTATACCTTCCCCTTTTCCTCTCTACACAAACACTGGTGATAGACGTAAATTAGGGGTGCATCGACCACTGCACTATCACTGCGTGACTGCTCGAAGTTCGATGGCAAAAACCGTCTGTCGGAAGGGGGAGGGTGGTCGAAAACAAAAACGACAACATTTCAGTAAAAATGGTAATCATGACTAGCACAAGTTGCACGCACAAAATAAACATATGAAAGTAGTAACGTGGCGTGCAATCAGGCAACGTCGTACTGTATGTCCATTTAAACCCATATAAAAGGTTGAATGCGAAGATGTTCACTGAACACCCAATAGTTCGATAGTTTTCATGAGATTATAAATGAATTGAACTGAAACGATGTCAAATTGCACACTACGCCATTGTATGAAAGTGAGGAAGAGATGGGGTCGAAATTTTCACGGAGAAAAATAAGGTGTTACGATTTTTCCCTACCTTCATCTGTTCGAGGGTCCTTTAAGTCAAGCCCCCCCCCCCTCACCTTTAATGAAAAGAAAAACGTTGGTGGAATAGGGGTTAGGGGATTGGGTCCGGGTCCCGTGAATAAACGACGCCGTTGTGAGATAACTATTCCTGCACGACGGCATGGTTTTTGCATAAACCAAAAATTGAAGGCGCAAGAGGATTGACTCTGACTCCCTTTAATAAAACTTGCATCCGCGGACTCTACAATCCACGTTCTCTCAAAACCCCGTGAATAAACGACGCTGTTGTGGGATAACTATTCCTACACGACGCCATGGTTTCTGCATAAACCAAAAATTGAAGGCGCAAGAGGATTAACTCTGACATCCTCATACAAAACTTGCATCTAGGGACCAAATTATGTTGCCGCATGACGGTCCTCCGAAAGACGTTGGATGGTGCGTATACTTAAGTATGGTTACGTGTGGTTTATACCCCCCGTAAGTGCCCATACGACCATCGGGACAGTGAGGACGTAACATTATTTGGTCCCTGGAAAAGTAGACACCTGACTTAAGCTTTGTGGTGGGTCTCTGTACGTCTCTGAGAAAACCTAACCTGCGTCCATCACTCAAAAGTAGGCTACTGCGATGTTGGCTGTTGTTTCGATGAGTCCTAACCAAAATTAAGCTGGAAAAGTGGTCACTCATCGCAAGCTTTGTGTTGGGTCTCTATTTGTCTCTGATTTGACTCTGATAAAACGTAACCAATGCCCATCGCTCAACAGTAGGCGACTCTTGGCTGTTGTTTCGATAAGTCCCGACCAAAAGTTCAACAGAGAAATTGGTGACCGGTCGCAATCTTTGTGCTGGGTCTATATTTGTATCTAAGGTGTCCACGAAAACCGAACCAGTTCGCTCTTTTTCAACGGGTTCGAAGTGAACAAAAACCTACGATGCCAAATATCACGCCCCGCCATTGTGGTGCGCGGGTGTGCCTCAAGTCACACTCACACAAGCCTCGCCAAAGACAGGGCAAAAACCGTGTGGTGGTGGTAACGCAACAGAGTCGGTTGGGACGCCACGCCACGCTACGCCGCCGACGCAACGCGCGACGGTGCTACGCAACTTCCAACGTAGCGCAGTGCGAGAGGTAAAGCTGTAAGTACAGAGAGAGGCGCGGACCCGCGGACGGACGGGACATCGCACAGTGAACCAAGTCAATGCAAGAGGCTGGACAAGGCGTATGACAACTTTAAAATGCGCATATACTTGTTAATATGCAACGTACAAGTTTACAAATAGTTTCATTGATTTTATCGTAACATTTTTTAAAATAATCACCCTTGACAGTTTGTTAAAACCATTCAAAATTTGCATTTGTAATCACAAATTCCATGTCCGATCCGTCCCATTGACTCGGTCCACTGTGCGTCTTGGCGCGGTTGAATAGTAGCAATGACAGTGATGATGATAGCGTCGCCGATGACTCTGTGTGTTAGTGTTGGTGGGTGAATGCGAGAGGGGACCACTTCTTCAATCGGTGAGACGCGTCGGAGGGAGGAGAGGTGGGGGGGGGAGGGAGGAGGGGAGCAAGTAGAGCTACTAACCGGACCTGGACCCGGACCTGGTCGACCTTAGAGAAGACTCATAGGCAGCCTTATCTTTGACACGTGGGAACTTGATGACCCCTTCATCTCAAAGAGAGCGATCGCGGCGGCGAAACTGCGTAACTCAACCTCCTCCCCCCTCCCCCTCCTCCCACCCCCCGCTTCCCACTTCTTACTCGTCGTGGCTTGACTGCCCTCCTCGTGCGTCGCCCCTTTCGCCTTCGAGTGTTCGGTGACAAGCGCGCAAGCAACGCTATGATGCCATCGCCGTCCGCCGCTGCAATGCGGTGTCGTCCTTCGCTGCTCCTGAGTCCTGACTCCTGAGCAGAGCGGAGTACTTCAGCTATGCACCCCCCCCCCCCCACCCTACCCCCTACCCTTTTCTGGATGGTGAAAAAACCGGCGTCTACGCTACAGTGCTTGAGATGGGGGGGGGGGGGGCAACAAGCGAACTGATGTTGACCGAATTTCCATTTTACCAATATTTTCAATGTCTCTATAGAAATGGTAGATGTAAAAAAAAAAAAAAAAAAAAAAAAAAAAAAAAAAAAAAAAAAAAAAAAAAAAAAAAAAAAAAAAGGTAAGATCACTTCAGGTGTGTTGAGAAACAGCCAGGTCGCGTTAATCTGGCAACGTTGCATCTTTTCCATAGCGACTAATGCAATTTATCGATTCGAGCTAGGGAGTGCATACTGTGCACCTCCAATAGCTCGACCTTTCTCATGCGTTTAAATGGACGAAATGCAGCGTTGTCAAACTGCACGCCATGCCACTGCTGCACGGAAAAAAAAAGATTAGTGAAAATAACCATACGGATACCTGATTTTGGCACCTGCTAGATGTTATGGTAAACTTAAGTATGGTACATTTACCGATACTTTGAGTAAATTCGACATGCAATCAGGTAACATCATCTAGTGCCTAGTCAAAACATAGTATACTTCTGGTTAACATTACCATAACAACTAGCAGGTGCCAAAATCAGGTATCCATATGGTTATTTTCACCGTAGTTTTTTTTCCGTGTGAGAAATAAACATTTGCTTGGATGTGGTGTTAAAAATTCAAACTAAAAACGAACCTACGATCATATAACTTATTTCTTATAACATTTCCTTTCAGTTTTGTTTTTTTCGTGTTGGGTGAAGTGGTAACTCTTGAAATTTGGCAACATGGGATGTTCTCCATTTAAACCTACTTAAAATGATTGATCGTCTCGATTTTTCTCGATTATGGGAAAAGCTTCAGTTTGTTTTTTTTTTTTTTTGTTTTTTTTTTTTTTTAAATTGGGGCTAAAATTATCGATAAAATTTCACTCAAGTTTGAATCTAGTCATATTCCTCCTCGGTGTAAATACATTTTATGTTGCTGAAGAGAATTTTTAAAACGTTAATACAGAATCAGATTGAAAAAACCCTAAAAGATGTTCAATCCTTTTCATTCTTTCAGTGAAACGCGTTTTAAAGTGAGATAATCGAATCAACGTCTAAAGTGGAAAAGTCAGCGCTTTGACCAAGACGACCATGGCGGGCGTCACGCAATAAGCTACCTGTCGCTTGGATAACCGGCGCTTACTTACCTTTCGTGGCGCCCGCCATCAAGAAAGCGCTGACTTTTCGAACTTCGACGTTAAACCTGAAACACCCTGTGTATGTCAATCGATGTAAATTTAGTCCAACTGTTGATGGGTGTAATGTGTATGGAACTTTAGCAGCGGCAGTATGTATCAATGTATCAATGTATCATCGGCGTCAAAAACATTGGCAGTCGGAGCGATGCCTGCGACTTGCCGTACAGGCGACCAGCACTGCATGGGTGGACTGGCAGGGGGGACTACCGGGACATCCCCCGGTGGGCAGGTGGGTCAGAAAGGGCAGGATTGAGCAAAAAAAAAAAAAAAAAAAAAAAAATGAGGCTGAGAAATCAACAACATCGGCCATTATTGAGGACTGAGTGTAGAGTACGAGCGCAGAGTAATTCACAAATTAACATTATCAACGCTTTTGCGGTATGTTCAATCAGAAACAGCCGCATTCGCTTAGTAAAGTGAGCCGTATCGTAATAAAACAATCAGGGCCGAAATACTAAACTTTACAAGTATCTATATCCTGTGGGACTAATTTTTTTGGTGGTAAAAGATCAAACATATTGGAAGTGGGGTTGGTACACAGTGCACTTTCTTAAATCGATATTTTGCATGGGTTCAAATGGACGAAATGCAGGGTTGCCAAATTACACGCAATGCAAGCCACTGGGCAAGAGAGCTATCATCATATGATCCAAAGATACATACGATCGAAAATACGATTAAAATCCTTGAAAACTGCCCAATGGATCTGTTGAAAACTTTTGCTACACCGATTACGAGAGTTTAATCCATTGTAAAATTGCCTGAAAAGTCCATTGGTGGCATTAGACATTCATAAAATGCAATAATAAACTCGCAAGAGGCGTTTAATGAAATCCAAGATGGCGGATAAATATTGAGTCATTTGTATGCATGCACCACGAACATCCACGGATAGCCAACCTCACAATATCGATCACAACCAATCACAACGTAAACAAACACATAACCTCTACCTCCAGTGAGGTTGTCGGCTATATCCTTGGATGTTCGTGGTGCATGCATACAAATTGCTCGATATTTCTCCGCCATCTTGGATTTCATTAAACGCCTCTTGTGAGTTTATTGTAGCATTTTATGACTTTCTGATACCACCAATGGACTTTTCAGGCGATTTTACATTAGTTTAAACACTCTTAATCGGTGTAGCAAAAGTTTGCAATAGACCCATTACCGAAGTTTACCATCGTGTTGTTACTTCATATCATAGAGGGGTTTTATCTAGCCAGCTGTCGCGCGTAGACCATAGTGCGACGCGGAGGCCGGCGCGGCAACGCGACCGCGACGCGCGGCGGTGGTTGGATCTCGTTAGACTGGTCGAATTGAGTGAGATGAGCAAACATATTAATGGGACTGCACAGGCGCACTTTGGTTGGTCGTCAAAGAAAAAAAGAAAAAAAAAAAAAAAAAAAAAAAAAAAAAAAAAAATCCAAGTATGTACACGGCATACCTACAGGTAATTTAGTGAACTCAAAAGCTGAGCACTAAGCTAAGCAGTGCCAATGCTTAATCCTGCTGCACTAAAAAAACCAACTGATTTAATATGTTCTGCAAGCAGGTTCATAAACCAACCGCTTTTATGAGAATATCACCGGTAGTCAGTCGCCCATTTCCATGAGACGTGATTTATGACAAATTGTAGATTAATTCCAAGAAGGTATACCTTCATACGTACATGTGCTCTTATAAGTTATACCAAGTACCTTCATAAATATGTGTGTGATTAAGTGAGTATGTTTCTATTAATTTTCAGATGGATACCAATGTGTTTGTCCCTGATGGGCCCCGGCAGATGAAGTCTAGTCTAAACATGAATCCTTGTCAGCACCCAGTTTGTGATTACTGGCCTACGTTACGGTCCTTGACTCCCATGCATGGTCTTCTAATCGTATTCACAATTAAATAGCTTTGTCTTTTCAGTGGCGCAGCCAGAAATTGTCTCTGAAAAGGGTTTCTGAGTGATTCTTCCACTTTTCGTTTACATCCCATTTACCGGGAGGGGGGGGGGTCGGAGGTATGGAATACTCCTCCAAGTAAGGAGGGTTCGGAGGTCCTGGTTCTCCCCCAATTTTTTTTTTTTTTTTTTTTAAATTTGACATCTTGAAAACCCTAAGTTGGGCACGCGATGCGTGCAATCTGGCAACAACGGATTCTCTCCATTGAAACCTATGAAAAACAATCGATCTTCAGGAGGTGCAATTGCAACCCCAAGATATCGATACTTTTGCGTAGGTTTAAATGGAAAATTAGCATCGTTGCCAGATTGAACGAGCCGCGACTGCAGCACGGCTAGTCGCACGTCCATTGCATAAGTGATTCAAGCTATAATTATATGCGTAGATGATAGTAAAATGCACGAGTTAATCAATTAAACAAGATGTAATTTTCATTCACAAAAACTCCAAGCATCAGTTGTGCATGGTACAAGAACACATAAAGGACCGAAACTTTTTGCTTCGATTCAAAAATTATCAGTCGTTATCATTTTCAAAGGGTTGTGTGTACTGTACAGGTTCGAAAAATGTCTCTCCGAACGCGAGAAACGTATGCATAGAGTCGAATGAATAAAAGTTCAAGATATGAGACTTCATAGCGAGAAGATTTATGGATCGTGTGGATTTACTACCACAGACCACTCGTTCTATCCTATGAAAAGTTACTAAAACTTAGCCACATCTCTCATCTCGTTTATATAGAGGCTTTCAAAACTTACGAATTTCCCGCTTACGAACAAACGTTCACAAGAGCGAAAGGGGGCCATTTGCCGATTTGGAAATCGCACCTGAACACCATAGAACTGTATCCCCTGACGATTCTCCTTCATAGTTCGTCTCTCTCGCGATGATCGTCCATTTGAATGATTGCATCGCGACATAAAATGCTAAACCATCGATACTGGTGGAATCACTTTTCAAAACAAGACTCGAGTCTCTTGAGGCATATTTACACGGGATTCTGATGACCCGCAAGCTTAAAAATCGTTTTATCAGAGCGTCCACCGAGGAGGAAAAAGTGTCACTCCGAATAATATTCTGTCTCTATGGTACTTTCGCAGCCGCTATCAAACCCTCATGCATCTATACAATATACGTCTCCTGAATTTTCCAACGTACGCCCCCTAATACATAGGGCGTCACAAAATAATACATAGGATGTCACAAAATAATACATAGGGTGTCACAAAACTACCGCGACAGACGCTGTAACTTCAAAAGTAATCAAGCTAGCGAAATTATGTTGAACTCATTTGAAAGATCAGCTCATTTTCTATCTATCGCTCTTAAGTTAATTCCGTTTAGTTAAAAATTGACGAAGTTATGACACTTCAAAAAATAAAAAACGAAAAAGTTGACATCCACGGATTTTTAGCATGCTCCTTCTCGCAGCGAAAAACGAAGCGCTAAATCAGACGTTGTGATCAAACATAGGTGTGATCAGGGAATGAGCATTATCAGTCTCATCTTGAGTTAGGTGACCAAAGTAATGTTTAAAAAAGTACCTAGTATTTTCAGTGTTGCCAAGTCGTGCTCTGAGAAAGAAGACATCGGACAGTTTAGTTCTTCGTTTTTCGCAGCGAGATAATACAAATATATGCAAAAAGAAAAAAAAACCGTAGGGTGTCAACTTTTTTTTGTTTTTGTTTTGTTTTTTTTTTTTTTTTTATTTTGGTTTTGTTTTTTGTTTTTTTTTCCAAACTATCATAATTTCCTCAATTTTTAACCAACTGGGCACATATTGGGCGTAATATGTAGAAAATGAGTTGGCCTTTCAAATGAGTCTAAAATCATGACGCTGTACTATAGTCTAAGATCGAAAAAAGTGGCCAAAAATCAGCGGAAAGCAGGCCACAAAAATTATTGTTTTCGACCCTCTAAACTTGATTTTTCTTTACAATGGCATTTCTCGGTTTAAATTTCTCATTGAAAGTGTTCTCTGCAACGAAAGTTGGTCTTAAAAGTTTCTAAATGATTAATTTGAAAAATTCACTTTCTAAGTTTCGGCCACTTTTTGACAATCTCAGACAATTATGACCATAGTGGCTTGCTTCATTTTAAATTTATAGAGAGTCAATCTCGGCACTTTTGGGACACCCTTTGTATGATAATTACCACCATTTTATCAATAATTTTGCGTTCAATGGAAACCCTGTCTAAAAAGGCTCAGCGTGGCATGCAATATGGCAACGTTGGAGTTTGTCCCTTTGAGACCCATGCTAACTGTTGAATTCAACAAGGATTGCATACTATGAATATTTCGATCATTTTTAGAAAGGTTCAAACGGACGAAATGCAAAGATGCCAGATTGCACGCCATGCCACGCCACGATAGCTCAAGTCAAGAGAGAGTCAAGTGTAAATGCAGAATCAAATTATCATGGTCTCGGAATATGGTTCTTTGATAAGATACACGGATAAGCTACTGAGAAAAAGTGATAGCTGTGACAGCGGTCGTCGCGGTTTGTTGTGCTATTCATGACCGTGGGTATCGCAGTAAACCACAGTATATATCACAGTATATATCTATCACCATTTTAGTCACGACACCCCTTATCATACGCATATACCCAACAGTTTTTTTTTTTTTTTTTTTTTTTTTTTTCAAGATTAATAAAACAGCTTTAACTCTTTTACTACCTAAAATAAATCACCTCTATAGCTCTCTCGAATTAAGAGGGAAGTTAAATATTCCTTATCAATGGTGTTCGTGTTGCTTTTTGCTTACATTCCTAATTGAAGGCGCTCGGCAAAACATTATTTTGCAGATGTCTACAAATAGTGATGGGCAAAAACCACTTTTTGAATAACCAATAATTAACTAAAATCAATTATTCTCTTGTTATTCCAATTAGTAAATCGAAGTTTTGACACTATACCAGCATATTCATCTGTCATAATAAAAAAGGCTGATACAGTGTTAAAACTTTGACTTACTAATAGGAATAACATGAGAACAGTGGCGTCGCGTGCCATCTGGCAACAATGCAACAGCTCCATTTAAACTCGTTAAATATATCGAATTTTCCTTGTGCACTGTGCGCCCCCTGTATTCGATCTTTTACATGAGTTTAAATGGATATAATTCATTGTTGGCTAACTGCACGCGACGCCACTGCATGAGAATATTGCGAATAGTTCTTTAAAATTATTCAAGTGGTTATTCAAAAAATGTGATTTTTGCCCATCATCACTGGCCTATACTTATTTTGAGTAGCTTTTACAATCAATAAAATAAGTTGAAATTGTGCGAGGCAGATCGGAAACAACGAAAACAAATACACTCGAGCATGGTGCCGAAAGGATTAACAACAAAATTATCACAAGGGGGAAAAAAACAAAAACAAAGAAAAACAAAAAAACAAACAGTCAAGTCACTCAAGTGCAATTATTCTCTATCATTGATTCTGTCGCGAAACTTCCGCTGCAACGATAAAGAGGGTCAATTCTAGTGTAAAATTCCTTATGAATATAAAGTTGGGAGCATCTAAAAGTTTCAAAGTTGACTTAAACCTCAATCAATGCGATTAAACAAAGTTCCAGGGCGACTGTCTTATAGCGAATCTCAATGGCAGAACCTTCTCTATAATTCCAGCTTTCTCTACAAAAGGCCTCCATACGCGACCAAAATGGATTCTCAAAGTAAGTAGCTCCAAAGAGGGGCATCCACATGGTGATCAATGCACACCAATCATCATGGATTGATGCCCCGCAAACCTTTGACGATCATCGATGATGTTGGAAATCATCATCACTCATGCCACAGGTTCATTTCCCATCAAAATACACAAAATTTCAAACATTTTGACGTGAAATGTCCGTTAATAAATGCGAACATTTTAAAATGGTGCATGATACGCAACGATCACCAAAAATCTAGATTGGAATCTTTTATTTTAGAATTTAGGATCCAATTTGATCGGCTGAAGGGCATTTAGAGAAAAGTGGTTCATGATGGGGTGAAGGGAAAATTAGATGGGAATCTTTCAATAATGAGAACGTGCTATACGCTACTGTTATCTTAAAATGTTGTTTAAAAGCAAATTTACTGAGTTTGAGAGGCAAATTTTGTATTAAAAAAAAAAAAAAAAAAAAAAAAAAAAAAAAAAAAAAATGATGCTCCTTTAATTGTATTCTCAATTGATTTTACATACTGAAACTAATCCTCTCTGCTCTCTGCACTACTGTAGCAAGTATTTGCAACAGACCTATTGCAATTATGTCTCTTGTTGAGACTAAAATGCGTGTCAGTCATACGGCCAATCAAAGTTTTCAGACCGCATCTTGATGGCTAATATGAGATCATGTAGTATATGTACTAAAGGATTTCGAAAAGACACTGTCAACCCAACCCTCCACGCATCATATTTAATTGAGCACGAGACGGCGACAGTATTGTTAATTAATTCGGTCAAAATTCACTCCCCTTTTTTTTTAATTGGGCCAACTGAACGGAGCTAAGGGAATAGGAAAAACAGGGTAGGGTGGAGTACGCGTGGAGACAATATTGAGTCGTCTGACCGAAACCCGGCGATGGTGATTGTGAGAGGGTTGGAGCGCGTTCCGTGTTGGTTGGCCCAAAGGTCCTAGTGCCCAACTGTATGGACATTGGGTGCAGGGTGGGTTAGTTAAGGGTGTGAGTATACATATAGTTTCTTTTAACCCTCAACCCTCAACTACTGTGTATGTATACGGAACAAACTTTAATTTTTTCTCTCCCTCCGCATCTTACAAATGACTCCGCGAGCTGATTACAAATTTATTGACATTGCCATGGGACATCGGTCGATCTCTCTCTCTCTTTCTTTCTCTCCTCCTCCCCCCTCTCACTCTCTCTCTCTCTCTCTCTCCCTCCTCTCTCTCTCTCTCTCTCTCCTCTCTCTCTCTCTCTCTCTCTCTCTCTCTCTCTCTCTCTCTCTCTCTCTCTCTCTCTCTCTCTTCCTTCCCCTCATGCTATGCTACACGACTCACTGACGCACACTGGATAGGAACATAGATTTTCCCGGATATGAAAATTTGTCCTCCCCCCCCCCTTCCCTCAAAGACAGCTCATTGCTGATATTTTCATTCAAAAACTATGTTATTATGGCCTCATTTTAAGCTCTTAACCCTACACCCGAATATATTCCTTTCTGTGACTTTAGATCCGCTTCTCGTGATTTATTCTGGTTTTTATTCACAATGAAAGTGGCTCCATAATTGTTAGTACTCGAAAAATAATATTTCCTCGAGCGCCTTCAAACCACTGGGTATGCAAAACCAGCACCGCGATGTACGAATATTTAACTACTCACTTAATTTGAGCGAGTGAACACTGATTTGTCTTCCTAACCTGGTCGTTAAAAAGGGTTGAATGAAAGATAGTACGCATTTCTGAGGTATCTTTCTATACACTGTTCATAATATTGCTTTTAACTCGTGAAATTATGTTCGGGAAAGTCAATGTGTCAGTGCACTGCGGGACGACGGCTTTCAAGCACTGTTACTATTTTCATTCGTCCCCGTTGCGACACTTTCCCGTTTGACGGTAAACGAACTTTCATCATGATCTTCTTTTCTACCTCTCTACTTAACTTTGCTCCTCTCACTATTATACATACAATCACGGAAAAAAATAATTGGTAAAAGATTTACTATAATGATGACTGATTTCTACACCTGCGAAAAAGATGGTAAACTTTACCAGATATTGGGTTGAATAGAACAAACCATTAGTTAAACATGCCTGAACATGCCTGGCAAACTTACGCTGTGTCTAGTTCATTAAACTCGATGCATGGTCGCAGGTTTACCACCTTTTTGACAGGTGCAGAAATCAGTCATCATGGTGGTAAATCTTACCAATTATTTTTTTCCGTGAATATACAGTGTTCAGGAAGTCTGGATGCCCCCCCCCCCCCCCACAAAGAGAAAAAGTTATATGATGTGTGTGTCGTGTGCTCGAGTGCGTAGGTCTAGCCCACCCCCACCAAATACGCGCTGTAAGCCGGTCTAGTATAGCACTAGGCTTTCTCATTTTCCCCGTCCCGTTGGGTGAACCAACTCTGGTGAATCGACTGACGTAGCAACCAACTAACCTGTAATTTCCCGAGAGATTTTTACCTCGAGCAACGCTCCAAATAGACTAATGGGCCACCCTGCAGTGAAAAATTGGGGTTTTATGGAAAAATTTACTGGAACAAAAATGTCGGCAATGGGTTGTTCTTTCAGGATCTGAACTTATTTTTGTACCTTTTATAGGTTTCTTCCCGCCAAAAATGGAATAATGTGTTTTGAACCCCCCCCCCCCCAAAACCCCCCAGGGGGGCCTCGGGGGGCTTTGAAAATATTTTCATTGAATTCTTTGGGGTCAATTCCCTATCTGCCTTTTTCGTTTCAGCTCTCTACGCCCAGCCGTTTTCGAGAAGAAGTACCTATCCGGGTGGTCTGGTACACCCTGTATATAGCAAATTGTTTTCAAAGTTTCAATTATTTTCCTTGTTTTTTTTTTTTCTCTCTCTCTTTTTTTTCTTTTATTCCTTGTTTTTTTGCTTGCTTTTTTGTTTCGTTTTGTTTTTTGTTTTAATTTTTTTTCCGTTTTGTTTTTCATTTACTTTTCTCGTTTTTGTTTTTTGTTTTGTTTTTCGCAGAAATGATAATCAAGTCACATTCCAAGATGCTGAAAAGAGGTGCAAAATGTGATTTTTGCGGGTTTGCTTGCTATTGGCGTTTCACTCCTCACCATTGTTCAAAAACATGATAACCTTCCGTAAAAAAGATAAAATTAACCTTAAGCTAGTTTGCGCCATCACCAACATTTTTTCAATGCATTTTTATCTAAAATACCTTAAAAATATAGAAATTCAAAAGCGCTACATACTATCCCAGAACTTTTTTGTTCTCAAATTTTTGCAAAATCTTACAACTTGTTCTTTTGGGTTATAGAAACATGATTTTTTTTTTTTTTTTTTTTTTTTAAATTTTGTTTCTCTGATCCTAACTATGCAAACTATGGAATGGTGCAAAAAAGCACCATTGGGATAGTATTAAATCATTTGACTTTGACGTAGTCTAATATGATAGATCAACGGTTACCTCTTTCGGTGCGAAAATGCACCATCGGGTACGTGTGAGAACATGGGTTAAAAGAAAAAAAAAAAAATACAAGACACGAAGAGGAGATATCTTTATATCCTAGAACTTAAAATTGCTATGAATTGAAACCAATCAATTTGCTTTCAAAAATTGGCGTGTACTACCAATCTCAGAAATCCGCAGGGAGGTCAAACTGAAGCCACAAGTGAAACACTGTGTTTCACTTTTCCTATTTAAAAAAAATCAACTCGAGGGTCAAAATGGAACCCATAGTTCTTGGATCCACGAGAGGTATAAACCCTCCTGAGGCAGTTTTAGACACTTTTTGGACATAGATATCGACGGTAGTGGGGAAAGTCACTCTAAACGACATTCAGCCGGCGTTACTCCATAAGCCGCCATTAAAACAGTGACCAAAAGCGAGGTGGCATGAATGGACACAAGGTGCGTTGAGGCTTACTCTCCCCCGTTTCCGGTCTGGACGAACTGACCTGGTTACTTAGATTTTGAGTGATCCGGGGCTTCAATGGTTAATAGCATGAGTTTTACTGATGAGAGAAAAAATCTAGGCACGTGCAATATTCTATGGGTACCTCGAGCGGTAAAATATTCGTTTTAAGAACCCCTACCGAAAAAGAAAGAAAATATAGAAAAGTAGGGTCAGAATCTGTTTCAAGGTGTGAGGAATTATCCGCCTCCTCAAAGCGAAATAGTTGAAATCATACACCCGTAAGAGCACTTTAAACCAATACATTGAGACCCCGAGAGAGTGACCACATATAAACAGTAGGTACTTACACTTACGTACACCTATTCGGATGGAAAATGTTATCATAAGCACAAAACAAGCGTGCAAGCATGCCTGTAAACACGATACGAAGATCTGTATAGAATGAGTCTATCCTACCTTTTCAACTGCTTCGATTCAGATCCAGATAAAAGGTTTTAGCCAGACGAAAACAAAAGTTTAAAAGACATTTCGCATAAATTGAAGAAATCGGTCGTTAAGTTGTCTGACAAGCGGGACGGAGCACGTGGAGATAAAATGATCGAATTGACATAACACGCTGAAATTGTAAATATTGAGAAAGAGATAAACAAACACTTCTCATGAATTCAACGACGAAAAATGAATACTGGACGATATTCCAACGACACAAAATTTCTGAAGTTCACAAAGCAATTCTTATCAAATCGAGAAGAATTTCACCGGTTGATGGACGATACGGGGTACCGGCTTGAGTTTAATTTAAATGCGATATCTACCGAACTCTGAGAAAATAAGATTACAAAACACCTCAAGATTTCCATTTTCCAGGGATCAAGTCACAGAGAAAGCGGGACCGGAAAGTATCTATTCCGACGATTCCAAAAAATAAAACTTCACTTAACACGCTGATAACGAAAACGCATTTGTGCACTACATCCCAAAACTATTTTCAATCAGCAAAACCTGAGCGGTAAAGAAGGTTTAAAAAGTAACGGAAACACTGGTTGAAAGACACGAAATTCGAATGACGTCAATCCAATTTGAGAAACGGTAACAAATCACCAAAAATTGATCTTAGATCAATCAACTTCAAGAGCGAGGATATCTGGGAGAGAAAAACTGATTTTTATCACCGATTATTGATAAGTATCTCAAGCTGACATTTCATATCGATAGGCAAAAACACATGAGAGAACAAGTCGAAAATGACCGATGACGACAACAATGAAATTCAACGCACACCAACTTCAAGAAACAGCCCCTGTGCAGAGAGGTACAACAAGATTGAGTTCTCTTATCAGTTATCAGTGAAAATGAACAGAGCGCACGACGACCGGGGTTCACCCTACGGAGATGCGAGTTGCCTACTGAACGCGAACGCTGAGTCGCTGAGGCACCGAGAAACGAGAAACGAAAGACCAAGTGCCTCACCGCGTGCCCGCCGCGCCGCGCCGCCGAGCCGTGCCGCGGTCCGCGAACTCTTGTTTCGCCCCCTCTCTCTACCTCCCACTCGACAACCCACCCACCCACCCTCCCATCAAACTCCCCTTTCCAGTGCTCTGGTCACCCTTTTCCTCCCCCTTAGCCGGTACTCATTCCATTACCACTTCCACCGCGCAGCCCTCCTCCTCCTCCTCCTCCCCCTCCTCCTCTTTGCTATAACCTCCCTTGCCGTGGTCGCCACTGCCACTGCTGCCTCTGCCTGCTCCCTTGTGCCGCGTCGCGTCGGTGGATGCCTTTGCCGAGAGCTAAAGCGAAGAGCGAGGAGTGAGAGAGAAAGAGAGAGAAAGAGAGAGGGAGAGAGAGAGTGAAGGGGGGGGGGGGGCGACGAAGTGGGTGAGTCAGAGGGAGAGCTTCGGGTCTTGATGTAATCATTAAGAGTGAACGCACTTGTACACATCGACCCAAATATGTAATGTTATAAATTTCTTGCCGATGCCGCCGTGAGTTCTCTGTTTATGTTTCGACTAGTTTCGAGCGTGCTTTGGCTCGCGATTTTCGATTCCCCGCCTTCCTTTACCGGCGCAGACTTGTGCAAAGCAGCAGCAGCAGCAAAGCTCGTCATATTCTACCGCGGGATAACAGGTGACGGTTTTCGATGAGGTGGAACAGGTTATCGCAAGTGAGTAGGAGCGGGGGTGGGTAGGTACGGGGGGTGAGGGGTGAGGGGAGTGTATAGCAGTGGAAAGTCGGGCGGGACTAACCTCGGAATATATTCTAAAAGCTTTTCCCGAAGTTGCTAAATAAGTTGAAAAGAATATGTTAGTTCCGCAAGCAAAGGTGGATTCACTGGAGGGAGGGGGGACACGGAAGCACGTCCCTTCCGTCCGAAGCGCAACAAAGCGCTTTTCTGCAGCAAGTGCAGCACATACCTAACCTAAAACGTCTTCCTGTGACGCCTCAAACTTCGAATTTCATGGGTAAGTGCCCCCCCCCCGTAAAAACTTTCAAGGTCTGCATTTTTTCAGGGTAACTTCTTCGTTTTGTGATGACGCCTTCTTGGGACAGTAAATAAATAGGTGAAAATAAGCGAGAAAAAAAGTAATCGATGTTGGAATCGTCTTTTAGCTGGGGCATGGGCGGATCCAGAGGGGGGGCCACGGCGGCATGGCCCCCACTTGGACCCAAAAAAAAAAAAAAAAAAAAAAAAAAAAAAAAAAAAAAAAAAAAAAAAAAAAAAAAAAAAAACCAGTAAGAGGAAGAGAAAGAGGTCGGAAATCAAAAGAAAAAGATAATCTAAGTGTGATTTATGTAACTTTTTAATTACTATCTTGTTTGGGAATGGGGAAACAATAGCAGGGGCGAGATCTTCCACTTATGCGAACAAAAATTGAAATGAGGTAGTATAAAAATGAGGAGTAAACGGTTAAGAGAGGCCTCAAATTGGCTGTGGAGATGCTTAAATTTTCAAAATTTTCTGGGGGGGCAGCCACCATTGACTGGGGGTGTTCCCCATACCCCCCTCCCCTCAAGTTACAAAAATGGCCCCTTTGAAACTTTCCTGGATCCGCCTCTGAGCTGGGGCGGAAAAATCTTGGATTACAAGCAAAAAGCATATTAAAAGGAAGGATCTTTGAAACTCTTCCAGAAATGGCTAAACCCCTCCTCGGCATATCATGTTCCTATTTTACGCCAATAGGTGAGGGCCGTTGACACCTGTGTCGTAAAAATCAGGGCTTTGGACCCAAGCATTTGAAAAAAGGGTCCGGGTCCGGGTCCAAGAAAAAATGAATCCTCAGGGTCCGGGTTCGGGTCCGGTCCAAAAAGAAGTGAGTTGTCAGGGTCCGGGTCCAGGTCCGTGTCCACTAAAATACTTTGGACCCGGTCCAGGGTCCGGAACCGGTTCTGGACCGGTTCTTGAAGGGTCCAAGTAATTAGTCGATAAACTTGGGCTTCATAGTTGAACTTTTTTATGCAGAAAGGGACACTTTTTTCTGTTTGCGCAAAAGTGAACTAATAATGAACAAGACAAGAAACTCATAGCAGTTTTTGGTTACCTTCTGCATAAAGTCATCCAAACAATGGCTAACACAATCTGGCTAATAGCAATAAAGGACAGAGCTCATGAAATGATAAAATAGCAACGGGTTTTGTTTCCTTTTCTTCCTTTTTTCTTTTCTTTTCATTTCTTTTCCTCTCTTATTCCTTGCTTTCTTTTTTCCTCTTTTTTCCTCTTTATCCTTCTTTTTTACCTCTAATTTACCGGATTTTTCATAAACTCACTGGACCTGCTAAGGACCGGTTCTGGCGGGTTCTGAATGAACCCGTCCGAAGGGTCCGGGTCCGGTTCGGGGTCCAGAAGTGAAGACATTTTCGGTCCGGGTCCAGGTCTGGGTCCAGAAGAGATAAAAAAATTCGGTCCGGATCCGGGTCCAGGTCCAGGCAAAAAAAGGGGTCCGGACCGGTTCCGGGTCCAGGACCGGTCCAGGGTCCGATGCCCTGGTAAAAATCATCCTTAAATCAGACATACGTGGACTATTTAAAGGCATGCATGCGAAAAGAAAAAATGTATCATTAGCTTTATTACAGTTCTAGCTAAATATTTGTCTCGCTCTCGTTAATACCAAAAACACCAAGTGGAACTGGTACAAAGTGAATGACATGCCCTCTCTAAAAAATAGATTCACCCGTAATGGGCCCTCCAATCACACTAGAACTAGTCCAATGAATGTGCGATTATTACTAAGCGATTCAAATCACGCATGCCAAGGGTGGCTCCGGTTATGAGCAAAGGTATAATTTATTATGGACTATTAAAAAACTGGTGAGGATAAGAATAAGAACTTTAGCAAAATGAAAAAGATTAATTTTGTACTAAGTAGGCGGACCTAATGAGTGAGTTTACTTTTTTCGAGGGCTCTTGAAATGCAGTAGACTCTTGTGTTGTGAGTCTTAATCAAAAATTTAACAGTATCGATAAAAATATCGTCACAATTGCAGTTGTTGATGATGAGTGGCCTAGTTTAAACATTTAGCAAGTATTGGCTCTTATTTGAACAATAAATCCTTGGGAAACAATTCACCGTTTGCATCATCAAAAGAGTCAAGAGATAAGAATTTTGAGAGAATCCGGCTTCCAAAGTTTCAGAATGTACTATCTATACTTATTAAAGTAAGTGAGAGGGCGGAAATAATACCATAGATTAATGTTTACTAAATATTACTGACAAATTCATTTGTTTAAATCAAATTGAAAAAACGAATTTAGAATAGTTAGTAATTGCTCATTGAGATCGTATAAAAGTGTGAAACCAAGCTTTTGTAATACGTGTCGATATTGTTTTTTTTTTTTTTTTTTTTTTTTTTTCAATGTTATGATTAAGTTAACTTATCATTCTTTTGAGTTCGAGTTTTCAGTTACTCACGGAATTTCAAGAAGGATAATTTGTGTAAAGGCTAATTTGTTTTAATCGGAACACAACGGAACAAAATGGAACGAATCGAACCTCCTCCCCCCCCCCCCATTCAGAGATTAGCCATCGGGTTTGAGTGTTCCATTGAAACGAAACGGAATACCCTAACCACTCCAGTCTGACGAGTCGGTCCACCGATCGCGGTTATTACTTATGTTCCACTGATTAAGAGATAAGAGATATAACCACAAACCCGTCAATTCCACTCAAATGAGTTCCTTGATCTGCTGACTTGTTTATGGCACAAGCTCCATTACAGAGAACATATTAAAAAGTGCCTCCACATAAAATATGACACAGAAAATAAATAAATAGACGCAGTTCAAAAAGGTAAACAAAGACAGAGTGCGAGAATTTGGATAAAAAACTGCTTTACTTTAATAAAACTGCTAAGTGAGTGTAAGCACACACATAGTGACAGCGTCATAATTCAAGTGCAAGACAGAATAACTTTACCGATTGATCGAACTTGAATGTATCTGCCGCTTTAGTTTATTACTCTAGTTTACACAGTAGATGTATAAACATAACTGCCTTTAAATAATGAATTATTAAATTACGATGATATTGATAATGATGATGATGATGATGATGATGGTGATGATGATGATGATGATGATGATGATGATGATGATGATGATGATGATAACGGTGATGACGATTATGACGATGATATCGATGATAACGGTGATAACGATGATGACTATGATAACAAGTATGACGATGATAACGATGATGACGATGATAGCGATGATAGCGATGATAGCGATGATAGGGATGATAGGGATGATAACGTTGATGACGATAATAACGATGATAAAGGTGATGACGATGGTATCGACGTGGACGATGGTATCGATGATGATGATGGTGATAACGATGATGACGATGGTGATAACGATGATGACGATGATGATAACGCTGATGACGATGATGATGATGCTAATGATGATAACGATGATGTCGACTGTGGCGGTGATAACAGCGAAAAGTAAGATGAAATTTATTTCTGCGTGCATTGAACGACTGGTGATTGGGAGGGATACGGGAGGCTACCTCAAGTTAAACTTGGTTGAAGAAACAGCTTCATAGAAAAGTGCGCTAGAACAGCGTAGCTCAGCGGGAATCAAAGCAAAGAAAAGGGAAATATTCCCTCTCCCGGTTTTGTTTTTGCAGTATTTTGACTTCAGACCTGAAATTTGTGGGGGAGGCGTTACGTACCCTCATCTCCCCGCTCGCTCGCTCTCACGCACGCACGCATGCACGCCTCTGTGACGGCAACAACGAACGGTGCTGTGCGATGCGGCGGTGGAGTGAGTGACCTAAAAGCGGGCGTTGGCGAGGGCGCTTAGAGGGCGGATTGGGGATTGAGGGACAGCTAGGGGTTGGTAGGGGGTGGGTGGAGGGTGGGTGGGTGGTTGGAGGTTGGGTGGAGGGTGGGTGGTAGTTTAGGGGTGGAATTTTCTAAACAGAGGAAACATGAGCGGGAGAGGTTGTGGTCGGGGGTAGGTGGAGGTGGAGAAGTGAGGAGTGCCGTGGTCGGTGGGGTGGGTGGGTTGGGATGGGGTGGGTGGGAGGGTGATGAAGCGGCTCAGAGGCGGCCGTGGTGGATGCGGTGGTGGTGGCGGGCGAGTAGAACGAGAACCCTTTTACCCTTTGGTAAAGTAAAGCCGTTTACAAGAGGAACTAAGCTTCAACCTCCCCTGACATTCAACCAACCTACCCTGTATTATAGGAACCCTTTCAACGTTCCTCCCGTCTTTGTCACCCGGTGTAAGCTGGCATAGCGGCGTCTTTCTCTCCCATTTCCAACTTAATAGTTTATAGGACAAAGTCTTCCTCTCTTCGTACTCGTTTTTCTCTCTCTCTTTCTCTTTCGTCTCTACACTCCTTCTCCCATCCTTGAAACCTTCTTAACCATCCCAACCTTCCTTTCCTCCCTCGCATCTCCTCCTAAAACCTTTTTCTATCCCGTTTTACGCCTTCTGAAATTCCTATCTCTCTTTCGCTCTCTGTCTTTTTGGTAACTCAACCGTAGCTGTGTTGATTTTCCTCCCCCTCCGTCCATTCGTCTCTTCCTTCATCCAATATTTGCGTATTTTCCTAATTTATACGTAACATAAACACATCACAACGCAATGCAATGAAATGCCACACAATGCAACGCAATGCATCTTAATACAACACACAACTCAACACAAAACAACACATCAAATTACAAGACAACACATTCATTCACTGTCCCTTTCATTGTCGAGTTAGGAAGTCAAAATTTAGCTTCAAATTTTTCCTTGGTGTCTAGACTATCTATGATTACGTTAACTCATTTGATATTGGTGTAGGCTTCATAATGTCTTTTATATAATCATGAAATTTAGAACTTGGAAATGAGAAAAGTGAGATGGGTTCAAACTAAGGCTCCTCCCACCCCATACTCGCCTTTTTGAACTTAGCGAAGAACGTGTTTCAGAATTGTTAATAATCTGATTTCAACCAGCGTAGAAGTAGAAAGTGACTTTGTGGCAGTACAAGTTGTAGCTCAATCTCAAAAACAGGCATAAGAGAACGGAGTGACGTGAAAAGCTTGATTTTAAACTCAAATCATAGATTTTTAAGGATTATTACTTTTTTATAATTCTTTCATTTCATTTTTTTTTTTATTTTTTATTAGTATTTCGCACGCACGCTTGTTACAGTGTTTACGTTCAACTGGGAAGAACACTTAAGCCAGGTCAGTCAATCCATGTCGTCCATATCAAGGTGACAGGCAGAGGCGGCGCCCCAAAGTTTCCGGGAAGGGCGACTACAGTGAGCGTAGAACTCTTGCAAATAAGGGCTGAAACTGTTGAACATGAGAAACGAGAGGCCACATCTTTTCTCCTCTCCTTTAATATTTTGTGTCGGCCAGCGTGACTTCAATCTCGCACCCTCTGCATATGCGTACAGTGAGGAACCAAGGTAAAGTATCGGATAATCCCCCCCCCCTTGAAGTTTTGGCAAAAAAGTTGACTTCTTTTGATTTTGAACCACCCTCTCCCGCTCATCACCAAGCAAAAAGTCTGAATTTGGAGGGGGGCACCGGGCACCCCCAACCAAGAAAAGCTTTCTGTTTGTTAAAGAATTATTAACGGGGAAGGGTATAAGAGATGGAAATGTTAAAAAAGAATGATTGGCTTCTCAGAGTGTTATGTCAGTATATCGACAAACGAAATCGGAATATAAAGTATTGATTGGTTTTGAATTTAAATTCGATGAAAAAGAGAAATGGAATTGTTGATGAATAAATATGCATTATATTGCGTTGAGATGCGTTATTATTATCCCGGGTTGAAAATTGGTATCGGAGCCTCTTTAGATGACTGGCTCGTGGCGATGGGGGGCCGCGGGTCGGTGGGGGTACGTTCGTATTATCTAAAGGTAAGCGCGAGGGATGGAAAACATCAGGGTCACGGTGGGGCGGGGGTAGGGGGGCGTTGAGTCGGTATATTTACCTTTTATACCAACTCAAGGCACCATGACAGTGGAGGTAATCCTCGCGCCTTGGTGGAATATAATGTTACACCAGGGGCACCTTCAATCTAACCCAGTATTCCCTCTCCTCTGCGAGCAAGCTAGGGTCTGCGTGGGTGAGAGTGTGAGTGTGAGTGTGAGTGTCTTGTCTGCCGTTCGGGCTTCTATCCTTTAACCAGACCCTAACACCGCCACATCACACCACCACGCACATAGTACCGTGCATCGTGCACCATATCTGTTCCTCATCCTCCTCGCGTGCTTACAGAGAGCAGCGTGCACAACCCCCTCCCCCCTTCCAACCACCCCACACCCCACACCATCAACCCTACGCCCTCCACCACCCACCCGCCTACTTCCCCTTCCCTCGCTTCTCTCGCCGCACTCCACCCTTACCTGATTCCGTGTTCGGTGCTCCGCTCCGCTCGAGTCTCTCCAGACTGCCTAAAACCCCCATTTTGAAGGGCGAGCTTTGGAGCTTGCGATACGAACCACGCCTAAAATTATGCAGCACATACGAACTTTCAAATCATGTTGGTACATATACTGCTGATTGTCACTCCCATATAATCCAGTCGTCGTTCCCGTTCCCGCGTTCCCGCTCCCGTTCGCGTTCCCATCCCCGTTCCCCTCTTTTCCTCCAACCCCCTCTCACCAGTCACCAACTCTACCACCGCCACCACGCTTTCCCTCGGTCCCCCCCCCACCCACTCCACCCTCCTCATTGCCCCGTACTCCACGAATCCTCGTCATCATCATCACGACCCTGTGTGTCCCGTGTTTCACTGAACAATACCAATCTATTTTTAAAATTCATTACTCGCTTATTCATCGTAGCTCTTTTCGTCGTAGGGTTTGCGGGCCAAATCCTCTCCGCCAATCCCTCTCTCTCTCTCTCTCTCCTCTCCCTCCCTTTTATAGCGCCGTTCGTGGGTCCGTCCCCCCCCCACTCCTACCCTTGCACTGCCCTCGTAATTACTTTTTAACCGCATCGCCGGTACATGCATTGTCGATTTCACCCTTGTCAACCTGCCATCCCATCCAGAAAAAGGGCAGGAGGAGAGGACGGTCGCTGAAATTTACCTGACGCAAAAGTACCTCTCGGTGTATATGCCCCGCCCAGCTTTTATTTCTACCAAGATAATTATGTGTGTTAAATCAGTAGAGCGATCAGAAATCCTCTTTCGATGCAAGTTGCCTCAAAAAATGTACTCAACTCAATCTTCGGTGGAGGGAGGGGTCTCCTGAAACTGACCTTTTTCCGCAAAAATTCGAGGGATATGGAGTCATGAACCCCCTTACTGACGACAATTTGATTATTTTCATACCTGTCGGAAAAGTCTTGGTTACTTTTAATAGATTTATTTACTTTTGGTTATAAAAATGATTCACCTAAAAGATTCATAAATATTTTCCATGACCATTGATATTTGTTTTGCCATCCACGGTTGCATAGTTTATGTATTAATTTTTGATACATTGTTTCTGCGGGTAGTAAGTAGTTAAACTTGAAAATACATTTTTCTCCCCCATCATTTTCATGTTAATTTTTGATGAATGACCTTGTAATGTCATAAAATATTACCTTTTTTCTATACTTATTTATCATTGTGGAATGTGGAGCCAGTATTTGATTGATGCAGAGGGTATTCTGTATAGAAGTGTTTCTACATTTCGTATGAAGAAGTATATTAACAGTCAGTCATACTTGCCTCGTATTATTTGATCTATTTTTGTATATTCAAATCCTCTCCTCAAAACAATTTTTTTTTTCAATTTAGTGCGTGATGGGTCTACTACTAATTCATTAGTAAATTTTAAGAACCAATTTTTTAATAGCCATATTTACTGCGTAGGCTTTCACGTCCTATACCTAGCTGTTGTCCTGGACCAAAAGCCTGCAGACCTCGTCATCTACACCTCGTTGATTATTAGACGTCTTTTCTGAGAACCTAATAAATTAGACCTTTTGTCATTAGACGTAATTTTTTAGACCTCGTGACTGAAGATTTTTAATTGACCAAACGACTTTTGGGACGCTCTTTGTAATTGACCTTTTTAACCCTACTTTCCAATTCTTAGAAATTTCAAACAACAAAAACAAGGTCAAGGTTTTTCACGATGCGTCCAATCCCAAAGTTGCCGATCCGACGATTTTTCTTCCACCCCCCCCCCACACCACTTCTTATAATAAATGTTGGAACAAGAAATCTTTCATTAAAGAATAATTTTTCACTGGCTTACTTCACTGTTCATCCTTTTGTGTGCGCTAGGTGGGTAAAGTACTTTAGGGACACCCTTTGTAATTAACCATTATAACCCTACTGCCTACTGTTTAGAAATTTCAAGGACAAAAATAATGTCAAGTTTTTTCATGATGCTTTCAATCCCAAAGTTGCCAATCCGTTTGTGCTTTTCCATTTCATTTCTCATAATAAATATAGGAACAGGTATCTTTCATTGGAGAATCATTGAGCTCCTCTCCTTCAAGTTGGTAAGCTTTCATATGCCATATGTTGATATTGGGTTACATGTATTTGAACTTTAATAAGTCTGTTAGTTCTAAAATGCAGGTATACATGTCGGAGAAAAGTGAGAAACGTTAAATTATTTATGTATAACTTAAAGGGAAAGTAAAACTTTTATCGATACTGTACCTTCTTTTCCTCCACTTTCCTTTACTTTTTTTTCCTCCCCAAACAAAATTTCAAAAAAGCGTGACGCCTTCAAAAATCGGATTGGTAGAATAAAGATGCCGCCACATCAGGATTTATGGTAAGCCTACTACAATCGACATAAAACTTTCAAATACCTGCCCACTTCAGAACTATACAAGTCACTTGAATTTGGTATTTCTTAAATTATTTCATCAGAGGTTCGCTCGTGCATTTAAAGCAATAAAACTTCCTCGCTACAAAAGCTTGTTGCAAAGTGATGATGCGAAAATATGAAGTGGATTGACGACAGCGAGAGTGTTACATTCAGGGCTGCCGTTTTGCGTATAATCAATGCTATTTTTCTATTCACCGATGATTCCATCGGTTGAGAAAAGATTACACAGTTCAGTTCAGTGTATGACTGTAATGAACGAAAATACTCTGATCTGTAATCTTTCCTTAATCTATGGAAACTCCGTTGATTAATTAAAATATCCGCAAGTTTTTTAAAGTCATCGACGACTCCACCGGTTGAGAAAAGATTACAGATGCGAGAATTTTAGTTTATTACAGTCATGCACTGAACTGAACTGTGTAATCTTTTCTCAACCGGTGGAATCATCGGTGAATTAAAAAATAGTATTGATTATACGCAAAACGGCAGCCCTGGTTACATTTTAGGTGTATTGGTCATGATCAAATGTTAAAATCGGATAATTTTATATACAGGGTGTTTCACATAACCTGCTCACTATGGTTTTCTTGAACGGGTGACGATAAAAAAATCTGGAAAAATCGGTTTTATAGTAACTCGGACCTGAAGTTTCATTTAAAAATACTGCCACAACCCAAAATTTGGTTTTTGGGGGGTTTTCAGGGGGGTGCCCCCCTTATCTCGAGATTTTCAAATATCAACCCCTATCTTGTGATACCTCGTTTGAAAGAGGGTAAAATTCTAAGCATTTTGGCTTAAACCGGAAGTCAATATCTTATTTCGTTTTCGAGATATCGAAGGTCGAAGATCGATATAGGACCCATTTTCGAAAATTCTTAACTCCTACAAAAAAGTCGTAAAACAAAAAACTGCACATGTAAAATGCTCTACTTGATGAGTACTTTCAAGAAAAAAATACAAATTCACAATCAAATAAACCGGAAGTCGACTTTTAGGCACCTTAACATTTTTGGCGGGAAAACCCCCATTTCTCTAAATTTTCAAATGGCAACCCCTATCTTTTAGTACCTCATTCGAAAAGGCGTAAAAAGTTGTGCATTTTGGCGCAATCAAAAGTCCGATATCATTTTTCTAATTCGATATATCGAAACTCGAAGTTCGATTTAGACCATTTTTCGACCCTGTAAAAAACTGATCCTATCGTGTGATACATCATTCAAAAGCACATAAAAACCAAGAATTTTAGTGCAAACCGGAAGTCAATACCTTTTTTCGCGGTCGAGATATCGCAAGTCAAAGTTTAAGGTAAGCCCTAACCAAAGACTAAACTTTGACTTGCGATATCTCGACCGCGAAAAAAGGTATTGACTTCCGGTTTGCACTAAAATTCTTGGTTTTTATGTGCTTTTGAATGATGTATCACACGATAGGATCAGTTTTTTACAGGGTCGAAAAATGGTCTAAATCGAACTTCGAGTTTCGATATATCGAATTAGAAAAATGATATCGGACTTTTGATTGCGCCAAAATGCACAACTTTTTACGCCTTTTCGAATGAGGTACTAAAAGATAGGGGTTGCCATTTGAAAATTTAGAGAAATGGGGGTTTTCCCGCCAAAAATGTTAAGGTGCCTAAAAGTCGACTTCCGGTTTATTTGATTGTGAATTTGTATTTTTTTCTTGAAAGTACTCATCAAGTAGAGCATTTTACATGTGCAGTTTTTTGTTTTACGACTTTTTTGTAGGAGTTAAGAATTTTCGAAAATGGGTCCTATATCGATCTTCGACCTTCGATATCTCGAAAACGAAATAAGATATTGACTTCCGGTTTAAGCCAAAATGCTTAGAATTTTACCCTCTTTCAAACGAGGTATCACAAGATAGGGGTTGATATTTGAAAATCTCGAGATAAGGGGGGCACCCCCCTGAAAACCCCCCAAAAACCAAATTTTGGGTTGTGGCAGTATTTTTAAATGAAACTTCAGGTCCGAGTTACTATAAAACCGATTTTTCCAGATTTTTTTATCGTCATCCGTTCAAGAAAACCATAGTGAGCAGGTTATGTGAAACACCCTGTATATATATATATATATATATTTAACCTACAAAAAACTGTGCTATCTTGAGACCAGCTCAGAATAGTCACCTACCGAGCGCAGCTTTGTATAGTCAAGAAAGTACTTCAGAGATTGATAATGCTGACAAATATGGTACCGAAATCACCCCCAATTTTTTAATTTGTTTTTGTTGTTTTCAATGGAGCTCTTGCAAGATTTTGCTGTAGGCAAATAAATGGAGTACCAATTCCAATGTAAAATGCTGCGAAAATAACGATGAAGCCATTAAAAAAGTCTAAAACTCACTCCTCGCGGAGAAAACTTAACATGAAATTTCGGGTGACCACCCTTGCATGTTTGCACCAACCTCGATTTGGACCCCCAAACAAAAGAACAGGACATGAAATTAAGTGCCGTCTGTCTTCCTCGTTTATTACGCAACGCAGAACTTTGCTGTAATTATCACCGTGCTCCTATAGTGACAAAATGTGTATAAATGGACCTTTAATTCCTTCAAATTCACTTTTTGAAAGCAAATTCATTTCTCATTGTTCAAATTCGTAGATTATGTTCTTTTGTTTGGGGTCCGAATCCGAGGTTGGTGCATGCATGCAAGGGTGGTCACTGGTCACCCGAAATTTCAAGTTAAATTTTCTCTGCGAGTAGTGCGAGTTTTAGACTTTTTTAATGGTCTCATCGTTATTTTCGCAGCAGTTTACATCGGAATTGATATACTCTATTTGCCTACTGCAAAACCTTGCAAGAGCTCCGTTGAAAAAATTAATAAATAAATAAAAGGGATGATACATGTTTTATGGTGATTCCAAGCGAAACTTTTCCAAATTTGATTCGATGGATAGTGCCACAACAGTAGCTTCTGGGAAGAGTCTTAGTTTTGGCATAATTTAAATTGTAAACAAAGGAAAAACGCAAAGTCTAAGAACGTCAACATCTGCGTAAGTTTTTTTAAGGATTTTGACATCTGGACATTTTTGCCCGCTATGTTTTGTTGGTGATTTGAGCCCTCATTTCCGCTCTTACCAGATTTGACCACGCAGGCTGATATCCATTCAATTATAACTCTATGTTAATCTTTGCAAGAAAACATTTGCTCTCAACAACAGTACGTATTTTAAGGTTATGTTTTTTTTTTTTGTTATGCCACAATCGAGACACCGAAGGGATATTGACCCGTGACGTCACGCTAAATGCGTTTGCAGACGTTTTGTTTTTGTATCGGATACATCGCCCAACCATAGGAGAGCGAAGCACGGAGAATATCACAGTTACCAGATTTAGCCAAAAAATATCCACTTTTCCCTTAATATAAGAGTCATTACGAAAGGGATTTTTTTTTTTTTTTTTAACTGACCTGGCAACTACGGAGCAGAAGATGATCCTCGGTGGAAAGAGGCTGGTAAAAGGAGAGAGGGGGATAGGAAGGAAGAGAGGAAGAGAGGCAGAGAGGCTACTACAACTTGCCGAAGCTTTGAGTCGGGGAAGGTTACGTAGGGACAGGGAAAAGTAAAGATATTTAGTTGGGTCGAAGGGGCCGCGCAAATGATGAAGGGTGGTAGAGAGAGGAGGCGGTGGGTTGGGTTGGGTGGGGTTGGTGGTGGCGTGAACGAAAGGGAGCTGTAAGAGGGAAGGGGGTTTGTTGCTCAGGGTACGCGTTGGAAGGGACTAGACGTGTGCTGGTCTCGTGGCCGCCCGGCCCGGCCCGTCCCGTTCCATCCCGTCCGGCGGCCGTTCGCGTTCGACCGTCCGTGGCTCAAAGGAGACCTTTAACATCTTGCTCTCTACTACTACCCCCCCCCCCCCGCCATCCCTCACACCCAACTTGCTCATACTCTTCTGTCCTGAGTTTCCGAGTCTCAATCTAAAATTCCGCAAATCCCGACCAGACCCCGGCTGGCTCATGATGGGCTCAACCCTCGATACCGAACCGAAACTTAATGTCTTGGCTCCCAAAGGTATATGACCGAAGCTCCGAGGCAGCATCACGATTAAAATTGAACAGCCGTGTTTAGGACGTTTTATAGATTGCTTCAAAAAACACCACAAAGATATATATACGGCTAAAAATATGCATCAGGAATACCTTGGAATCGACTAGCCTAGTCTGCCACCATATACTATCCGGACTTTGGTATGAAAACTATTGATCATGGGTCAGTTGCATGAGTTGGATTTTCTACCATTCATATTCGCATAAAATGTTAGTATAAATCAAGCTGAAAAAGTAATGAGTTACCGTTTGTCAATGATTCCCTCTTTAACAATACGACTAGTGTAGTCTAACAACCCACTATCCGGATTTTGATACGACAACTAGTAGATAACATATAGGTCCAGTAGCAGTGACGTAAGTGGCGTAGTAAGGGTAGGCGGAGGGAGCCCCCCCCCCCCCCCGGTTGACACTATCAGAAGGGTGACACTCTCAGCAAATACGCATATACGCAAATACGCTAGCAGAAACGGGTAAAAAGAAGAAAAAAGAGAAGCTAGGAAAAGAGGAGAAAAAGAGAAATGGAGAGGATGGAGAAAGAAAAAAAATAATAAAAAAAAGAAAAGAACTGACAGATAAAGAGATACTAAAGTATTGAGAGAATACGGGAGAAAAATGGGTGTACGGAAGAGAGTATGATTCAATTATATCAACCTGACTGAAATTGGGTGTCACCCTGGTGCAGGATAGCCACCACTCACTCGTGCGAAGAGTGTCACCCTGAAGCAGAGGGTGCCACTCTGAACAAAAAAGTGTTACCTTAAAGTAGGATAATTTATTAAATTCACTATACTTTGTGTGAATAGTTTGAAAAAAACATTGCGTTTTTTTTTTTTTTTTTTTTTTTTTTTTTCTCTCTTAATTCTTGAAGATGGCAAAAAATGGGCTCCCGAAAACGTAATTTGTCTAAATTTTTGGGAGGGGGGGGAGGGTGTGACACTTTAGTGCTTCACCCCGGATGCCACTAGCCCTTACTACGCCACTGTCCTGTAGTTGCATGAGTTGGATCTTCTACTTGTTCCATTAATATTCATAAAATGATGGTATAAGCCAAGCTGAAAAAGTATTATGCTACATACCGCTTGTCAATGATCCCCTCTTTGAAAATGAGGCTCTTGTTAAATTTTGCTAGGATATGCTTTTTTAAGTAGATTCCATGAATCTACTTATTGCGGAGGGTGCGATGTTGGATTTTTCGGGAAATTTTATCAAATGAGCACGTTTCATGGTCCCCTGAGTGAGAAAATACCACTCGGTGAAAATTGTATATATATATATATATATATATATATATATATATATATATATTATATATATATATATATATATATATATATATATATATATATATATATATATATATATATATATATATATATATATATATATATATATATATATATATATATATATATATATATATATATATATTATATATATATATATATATATATATATATATCTTATATGTATGTTTCAGCCAGTTTTACCGTTTTTATGTCCCACGATCCTGTTCGTAATTTTTGGTTTTTATTTTTGAAATTTGTCTCAACTATTCGTTGGGTTTAATTCTTGGATGAGTTCGAAGATGGTGTAAATCCGACAATTAGTTTCCGCGTTATGGGCCGTGTTTGAGTCGTAAAATGTGTTTTTGAGGTTTATGTTTAGGAGTGTTTGTTTTGAGTATTTTTTTGGGAAAATTTATGTTAGCCGTTTTGTTACGCAGCTTTTTTACTCGAGTCATTTTTTTGTGTTTTGCGTTGTAAGCGAGTTATAGTGATGTGTTTTTCGGGTTTTTTGGCGGTGTTTTTATATGAAGAAATTGTTTTTTTGTATCGTAAATTTTAGTATATATCGTGGAGGATGTTTTTAGTTCATATGCTCTTTTCCTTAAATTTTCCTTGTGTTTTACGTGTTTTACGAGCTTTTTAGTTTCTTATGGGATTTTACAAGTGAAAGACAAGGATGGTGTACTGGTATAAATGCTCTTTCTTTGTTTTACACGTACACTGTTGCTTAGGTACGTTATTTATTTATTTTCTTGTTTTATCAGCTGCTCTTATCAGATTTATTCCTCATTAGCGTTACAAAGATTAGACATTTTTCTATCTTGGTACTATAATCTTTTTTCATGGGCATTTTTATTTAAATGTTGAACAGCTGATAAAAAAAAAGAATTGAATAATTCAAATAAAATCATAACATAACCTATTTATTGAAATTTGTGAAAAACTTATATAACCTAGCTTTTATTTCTCACTTACATTGAAAAGATTACACATTTCTCTATTGGTAATATAATCTTTTTCACAATAATATTTGGATTTTGAGCAGCTGATTAAATAAAAAAGAAAAATTCAGAGAAAAATTCAACAAAAATTATAACCTATATTTAGATTTGTGAAAAAATGATTTAACCAAGCATGGAATCTACTTCGTCTTACCGGCCTGCCGGGAGGCATTTTTGACAGTTGCAGCGATAAGTCCCTCAAAGAGAACAAAGTCGAAATGCTCCGTCCTATAAAGTTTAGTCATTTAGCACTGTTTCGATCTATTATCGGAAACACACGTGCTAAGCTTTTTAAATAATGCTTTTAGTTTATTGAATCTCAATGCACGTGCTTGCACGGGAATACGTGGTAGGTAGGAACGTATTTCACCAAATAGTTATTCGTTTACAAGCGGCACGTGGCATGCGCAAAGCCGCAAGATTGCCAGGTTGGTAAATTGTCAAGTTGGAATATCTTGAATTCGATGGGTTGCCGTGTCTTTGGCTCAAACACAATCGATTTCCTCCGTAAAGAGGTCTCTGGGGGGGGGGGGGCAAACAAAATAGATTTTCACCATCTTCCTTTTAGGGTGCAGAATTCTGCCATCAGTAAGTCAGTGATATAGTGAAACACTATAGAGATGATAACTGATAAAATTAATAAATACTTTTGTAAATAAAATAAAAATATTTGCAATACCGGTATAATATGGGGGAAGGTGGGTCGTCCGTACGTTCGTGAGGTTAACCCCCTTCCCAACTTTGAAGGGTCTCTCTCTCCACCTGCGAATTTAAAAGCGCGAATTTACCGCTTGAGCCAATGGGATTCTTTGTCGTCAATCAGGCGCGGATCCAAGCGGGGACCTGAAGGGGCTGTAGCCCCCCTTTTGAGCCACATTTTTACACTATCTACGAAGGGATTTTCGAGGTAATTTTGGGTGTTATGTGGAAAGAGTAGGTTTCAGCCCTCCCCCACCCCATTCCTCGAAAGATTTCTAGATCCGCCACGGTCGTCGAATACATCGGACTCGACCTTCAACTTCAAGGCAGCTCATTGGCTCTCATTCAGTTTATTCGCGCTTTTAAATTCGCAGGTGGAGAGAAAATAATTATGTTTAAGACTCTCGACTTTCCTCACACTTTCAGGGAATGAAATATACTTTAAATGTATAAGCTACGGAACAAATATTGCTCTTTTGACACTTTTTAAATATATTTATATTGAAAGAAAAAACCACGAATGTATACAACAGCCGGCTCTTAACCTGGACTAAATGCCGTTTAAAGTTTGGATAAAATCGAATCTAGAAGCGTCAACAATGGGACTGTTGCAAACTTTTGCAACAGTGTTATAGACGGGCAATTCCAATGTAAAATTGCGTGTGAAAAACGACATTACAAGCATCGGAAAGTCTCAAAATCCACTCACAAATTCAACAAATTCGTAAAAAAAAAATCAAAGATGGCGGTCGATGTGAGTGGTTGACTATGAGGGAGTCCCATCTATAATCGCAACTTTCTGTGCTGAGAAAAGTGATTCATCACACAGAAAGCTACAATTAGATGGGATTCCCCTATAGTCCCCCACATTGTGACCCACTCGACCGCCATCTTTGACTTTTGTAGAAGATATATTCATTGAATTTGTGAGAGGATTTTGAGACATTTCGATGTTTCAATGTGATTTTCACGCTATTCTATACATAGAAATCAACTTTTAATGTCGCTGTGACCAAAGTTTGCAACGGACCAACCCATTTATTAAGAAAGACGGGATCGACCCTTTAAACCCTCCTTATGCTTTGGGAGTGTAATTAACCTACCACAAGTCTATAACCAAGGTAAGAAACCCCTTTTCACCCCTCCATTAACAAGTTAAGAAGTTAACTCATCGCGATACGGGCTCATTCAATAGCTAGTAGAAGATAACTAAGCAGAGCTGCATGCCGTTTCGCGTATAATTAATGACATTTTTCAATTCACCAATAATTTTACCCATTGAGAAAAGATTATACATATTCAGTTCAGTGTATATGACTGTAATGCACAAAAGTACTCGCAGCTCTAATCTTCTCTCAAGCGGTGAAGTCGTTTATGACTTTAAAAAACTTGCGGATATTTTAATAATTGAACGGCGATTGCGCCGATTGAGAAAAGATTACAGATCAGAGTATTTTCATGCAAAACAGTCTGACACAGAACTGAACTGTGTAATCTTTTCTCAGCCGGTGAAATCATCGGTGAATAGAAAAATGTCAATAATTATACGCGAAACGGCCGCGCTGAAATAGAGTATTCCTACGCTACGGTACTTGTTTTTGCATATGTCGCAGGCTAAAGGTCAAATCCGGCATTTGGGCAAATGCCTAGGCAAAAAGAAAAGAAATGATAAAAATCGTTGAAATTTGTAGTTTGCCTAGGCATTTGAGCAAACGCCTAGGCATTTGGCCAAATGCCTAGTCATTTGCTCAAATGCCTGAAGTTTTGACCAAATGCCGAAGGCTGATTAGGCAAATAGTAAAATGAGTCTTTTTCATTGAATCTAAGCTGAACGCGACACGGCAACATATGCTAAGAGCGTGGATGGTTGACAGTGACTGGAAAAAGTGGTCTGTGGGTTTGAATTTTGTTCAGTGGCAGAAAAACACCTCATATCATAGAGTTTTCGGTCGTTCGCCTTATCAATCACTTTACGGTTCTGCACCCAAGCTAGGCCTTCACACTGCTAATATACCGACGGGCATCCTTTGTGTCATTACAACTGAAGAAGAATTAGAAGAAGTGATTAAGAGTACCACATCCGAAAAAAGGCCTAGAGAGGCTGAAGAGCAAATAGACTCTGAACCTGCTCAAAAAATAATTCATATTGAAGAGCCGGGCCCCGATCCTTCGGACTCGGGCTCGTCGAACTCCAAGCCTATTAAGGATATGTCTGGCGACCAAGCTCACTGCTCCTCTTGTCAAAAGCCTAGCAGCTTAAAAAAATGTAGCGCCTGCACAAATTCATGTCATCAAGAATGTGGGAATGAAGAGGGTGACCAGCCATTTATCTGTAAGTTTTGTCATCGGGAGGCAGCCTTACGTGTAACGAGAGCGGAATCCCATCAGCGGCAATAAGTTGCAGCTCAAAAAATGACGAATAGAAGCTGCAAATTATTCTCGCCTATTTTGAGCATTTCACAATTTGATCGTGGTCCGTTAGATCCGAAAAACGTGGAAGGTATCGTTCTTGAAGTTCGCAATAACGTCTATCAAATTGGCACACCCGCAGATGCCATTAAAAATTGGTGTTTGCGGGAAGAATCAAAACAAATAGAAGCTATAAAATTTGAAATATCACAGATTCCGAGAGATAAGGTATAAGTGTCGATCCGCGAAGCAGTGTCTGCCGTTTCGTTATTTGAAGGGCAAGGCTTCATCAAGTGCAATTGCCAGGCTAGTAAACATCAATGAGCAACCAAACGATGTTCTTGCTTCAAAAATCAGAGAAAATGTTCCAGCAAGTGCCACCAACCTATCTCGTGTTCGAATAAGTAACGTTGCTGCCTTCTTATTTTTTAATGTACAGACTTTTTTCTTTCTTTTAAATTTTTCGGTTGTGGCTTTTTGAACTATTGAACATTGACTGCTTTTTAAAATGTTGACTATTTGCCTGAATAAAAAACCATTTGCCTTTTTGCCTAACAGGCCTTCGGCATTTACTCAAATGCCTAGGCATTTGCGTAAACCCCTAGGCATTTAGTCAAATGCCTAGGCAAATAGCCAATCTGCGTTTTCGAAGAAATTTGACCATTTGCCTAGGCATTTGCCTAAATGCCGGCTTTGACCTTTAGCCTGCGACACATACACCATCAATTGAAGGCGTTCGACGCGTCTATTCATTTTTTTGAAATTTCACACGCGATTCCAGTCCGGTGCTTTTTTATTTTAAATGTAATGAATTGAAATCATCGTAGGAAATGGATTTAAGTTGACGAACGTGTACGTACGGCATTGCGGTGCCCAGAAAGTTAAGGAAAATTCCAAACATACATATAGGGTGTCCCAAAAGTACTGAGACTGACCCTGTATCTTCAAAACTAAACAAGTTAGTGAGTGATCTTGGACTCAGCGAAAAACGAAGCACTAAAGTCAAATATTGAGATCAGTGTGATCAGATAATGAGCATTATCAGTCTCATCTTGAGTTAGACGACCAAAGTAATGTTTATTAGTTGTGTTTTCGGTGTTGCCACGTCGTCGTGCTCTGAGAAAGAAAGCATTGGACAATTTACGGACAATCAAGCCATACTACGGGTATAGGATATAGGTAGCGCGTGGTCTCTGTTGTCTCTGTTTGCACACCAGTGGCGTAGCTTGCAATTTGGCATCGTTGTAATATGTCCATTTAAACCTATTAAGAAGATCGAGCTATTAGGTGTTCCGTGAACACTTTCGCATTCGACCTTTTACATGGTTTTAATAGTCACATTACGACGTTGCAAAATGGGGCTCTTGCAAACTTTTGCTGTGAATTGCAAATGAAAAGTCTATTCTGATGTAAAAACCAGCAAAATCACGAAAATCACACCGAGAAAGTTTAAATTCAGTAATAAACCTACATAACCACGTAAATGGCAAGATCGTAATGGCGATGGCGGTTCGACGCAGGTATCATGGGAGATTCCTATCTAATATGCCACTTTCTCTTTGGAAACACAAGAGTATATCTCAATTTAGATAGGAATCTCCCATGATACCTGCGTCAAAACGCCATTTAAGCTCGATTCTGAGAGTGAATTTCGTGTTTTTTTAGTGTACATCGTCATTTTTACATGTTTTTATGCAAGAATCAACTCTTCAATCCCCCACAGCAAAAGTTCGCAAGAGCCCCATTGCACGCTACGCCACTGTTGCACACCTGTCTTTTGGATCCACGAACAAAGGTAAGAAAGCTCTGCCTAAGCTGATTCCTTATAGTTCTACATTTTTCGATCTCATCACATGTGTTCCCCTATTTATTCAAATAATCTATCTATCTATGTATCCATGGAAACAGTTTCAGGTTTCCAGTTGTCCTCTCTATGTCTAAAAAAGACTTTCTTATTACAAGAAGATATTATCCCTAAAAAGTTGGTTTTATTATTTTATTACTATTTATATTAACGGTTGTTGATTAATAGATCACGTATTATACGTATACAAATCACTTTTTCAACACATTTTTGCTTTTCCTCCAAATTTAACTTTCTCCATCAATGTACTTTGATTTGCGAGTAAAGAAGAAAGAAATAGTGAAGAAAAATTGAAGTGGAGAGCAGAGAAACGGAGAGAACGAGAAAAATGGAGGAACTTCGAGGAGAAAAAGGAAGGAATAAATGAAGGATGAAAAAAAAAAAAAAAAAAAAAAAAAAAAATAGGTTGTAACAAAGTCGGACTGGTGAGCTTTGAAGCCTTACAACCATCCAGGCCTTTTCAACTCAACCCACTCTACCACTACTCTCGCCTCTCCGGACGACCCTTTACCCTCCCGCTTCTCCCCGGACGCTTTTTCCATGCCCCCGGATCCCTTTCCTTCCCTTCTCTCCTAATGCCAACTTTATCCCACCCCCATCACCCACCCCCCCATCCCTCCCCCCCGCCCCGCACTCCTATCCCATCCATCTCATCCTATCCCTCGACGATCAAACGGTACGACTGCCCGCCGCACACCACCGACCGCAGCGCCCTAACTCTAAAGTTTAGCCTCCTCAAAATGATATTGGATGTCACTCTACACCACCCCCTCACCCTCCAACTACCCCACCCCCTCCTCAATCCACCTCACTCACTCCGTTGCCACCCCCAAACCCCATCCCACTCTCTCTCTCCACTCACTCGACGGTTGCGCTACCCGCTATATACCGCCTTAATACCAACATTTTTCGTTCATAGTATAACAACCTTACCCGAAGCGACTCTCTCATCCGACCAACCCCTCTCCCCTCTACCCCCTTTGCAGCCTCCACCCACCGTTACTTTCAGTCAACCCCCTCCCCCCCTCCCCCCTCCCCCCCTCCCCCCTCCCCCCTACACGCCACAATCATCATCCTCATTGCGATCCCTGGGCCCTGCTCTCTGCCCATCGCAGCATTTTCAGATCCTATATCCTTGCCTTGTTTCGGGTGCAGTCCTTCAGTTTTCCTTCGGTTTTTCGCCCGTTTCCTTATACCATCAGTGGCGAGGCGTAAGATTTGGCAACGTTCCTTTCTCCCATTTAAATACATTAGAAAGGTTGAAATGCCTGGTCATCGTCGATGACTGAAGCATTCGACTTTTTTGGTGAATTTAAATGAAGCAAATACGTTGTTGCCAAATTGCATGCCTCGCCACTGTGTATCATTTATTCTCCGTTTTTTCATTCATTGGTTCGATCTCCGCTCAATGTCTCTTCTTGTTTCTAATGGATGATACGAAATACGACAAGATTCTCTTTAAAGTTCCAACAGTGGAGTCGCGTGAAATTTGGCAACACTGCAATGTGTCCATTGAAACTCATGCAAAATATCGTTTCAATGAAGTGCACTGTGCACCTCCAATAAATCGACATTTTTCATGCGTTTTAATGGACGAAATGCAGCGTTGTCAATCCACACACGACGCTTCTCTGAGCTCCATTATATTGAGTGGAGCGGATTACATTATCTCAAGCGATTACGGCAGAAAGACAGTGGCTATGGGGCGTATATATTTATTCAACCTAAAGGCAGTGGCGTGGCGTTTAATTTGGCAACGTTGCAGTTCGTCCATTTAAACCCTTGAAATAGATCGAAGTATGGGGTGTTCGGTGCACACCTTCAAATTCGACTTTTTACAAGGGTTTAAATGAAAAAATACAACGTTGCCCGATTGCATCGCTTTTCGTAGCATAGGAAATTGCGATTAGATCGACCTCCCACATTATGTGACCCGCTCATTTGACCGCCATATTGGATTTTTTTTACGCATCTAATAAGTTTTTGATTTAATTTTGGAACTATCTGCTGCTCCCAACGCAATTTTTAAGTAATTTTACTTGTGTACCCTCTCTATGACTGTAGCAAAATTTTGATTCAGATACCCATTTAAAGAGACTTCCGGGGTAAAAATCTTAAATATTCACCTCAAAAACTTTCAAATTTCAGGCAGAACTCGTGGAAAAGTAATCGACAGGGCCGACTAGAACGACGTGACGCCTTGGATAAAAGACCACGAAGCCATTCAACTGCAGCACGAGTGCGACCACCGCGCAGTAGAGCGAGTCAATGGGAAGGGTCGGACATGAAATATTAAGAATAAAAATGAAAATTTGAATGTTTTTACAGTCAAAAAACAAACTGAGAAGGGAGCTTCATCAAGGAAATTTTCTATAAAACCATTGAAACCACTTTCAATTGTCTACATTGGGTATTTACAAAGAAACATAAACGCATTTAAAGTCGCTCCGCCACACAGTGGAACGAGTCGATGGGAGGGGTCCCTGGTAAAAATGACGACTATACGACTATTCCAAAAACGACTATAAACATAGTTGCCGACTATAATCTATAGTTGGCCAACTATAAATCCATAGTTGGCCAACTATGTTTATAGTCGTTTTTGGAACGGTTATAGTCGTCATTTTTACTAGGGGTCGAACATGGAATACAGTAGCGGCTCGTGCAATTTGGCAACAATGCGTTTTCCCTGCATTTGAATCTACGAAAAACAATCGATTGCAGGTGAAGCGCTGCTTCACTATCGAATCGATTATTTTGTATTGAATCAAATGGAGGGAAAACGTTGTTGCCAAATTGCACGAGCCGCCGCTGATGGAATATACAGGGTGTGAGGAAAGTCTCTCCCCCGTCTAACTTTTGAACGGTTGAAGATAAAAAAACGAAACTTGGGGGATGTTTATAACTTAATGGGAACTACTTTATGGCGTATCCAAAATTTCCGGGGGGCGCCCCTAAGGGGGGGTTTTGCCCCCTAACTCAAAATTTTCAAATGGCAACCCCTATCTTGTGATACCTCGTTTTAAAGGGCATACAATTCTAAGACTTTTGGCGCAAACCGGAAGTCGATATCGTTTTTCGTCATCGATATATCGATAGTCAAAGTTCAATTTCGACCCATTTTCAAAAAATCAGAACTCCCACTTGAAAAGTCGGAATTTAGAAAACTAGGAGTCGAAAATACTCTAAAAAGCAAGTACTTTTCAGAAAAAAATACGGTTTTG
The DNA here is from genome assembly GCA_011764245.1 of Trialeurodes vaporariorum. Classification (NCBI taxonomy): domain Eukaryota; kingdom Metazoa; phylum Arthropoda; class Insecta; order Hemiptera; family Aleyrodidae; genus Trialeurodes; species Trialeurodes vaporariorum. Next base: position 15,496,038 of record VMOF01000002.1, on the reverse strand, counting down.
ATATTAGTCCAGTCTTAGAGCCCCCAAAAATTATTTAAAAAAATGACCCCTCAGGGGGGCTATCTCAAAAATTCCGAGCCGCGACCCCTATCGAGTGATACATCGCTTGAAAGGGCACACAAAACTGAGCATTTTGGCGCAAACCGCAGGTCGATATCGTTTTTGGTTTTCGAGATATCGAATGACAAAGTTGCATTTGCCAATGGGTAAAAATGCAACTTTGTCATTCGATATCTCGAAAACCAAAAACGATATCGACCTGCGGTTTGCGCCAAAATGCTCAGTTTTGTGTGCCCTTTCAAGCGATGTATCACTCGATAGGGGTCGCGGCTCGGAATTTTTGAGATAGCCCCCCTGAGGGGTCATTTTTTTAAATAATTTTTGGGGGCTCTAAGACTGGACTAATATCAAAACCGTATTTTTTTCTGAAAAGTACTTGCTTTTTAGAGTATTTTCGACTCCTAGTTTTCTAAATTCCGACTTTTCAAGTGGGAGTTCTGATTTTTTGAAAATGGGTCGAAATTGAACTTTGACTATCGATATATCGATGACGAAAAACGATATCGACTTCCGGTTTGCGCCAAAAGTCTTAGAATTTTATGCCCTTTAAAACGAGGTATCACAAGATAGGGGTTGCCATTTGAAAATTTTGAGTTAGGGGGCAAAACCCCCCCTTAGGGGCGCCCCCCGGAAATTTTGGATACGCCAAAAAGTAGTTCCCATTAAGTTATAAACATCCCCCAAGTTTCGTTTATTTATCTTCAACCGTTCAAAAGTTAGACAGGGGGGAGGAGACTTTCCTCACACCCTGTATAACTAATAATGAAAATTTGAATGTTTTTACCAAATAGTAAACAAGAGTCGCAATTGCATTGAGAGCCAGCGTAGCATGGTCAATGCTGATAAGAGTCGGCTTCTGATTGGCTGGAAATCGAGGGAAATCGAGGGTCCAAAGTATTTTCGGCCTTATGGAAATTAACACAGGGTTTTCGTTTGGGGACGTTTAACTCAAAACCTGCGCGAAATTGCCTCTTAACAATTAATACGAGTCGAAATGAATTTTCATTTTTCCGTACAAATTGATAGGTCGCACAAGTACCAGTATATTGCAAATTCGTCTCAGTTGAAAAGTACACATAATAGTGAGTTACTCAAACACACGCCAAGCATGTAAACACACTATTGTGCGTACTTACTTTTCAACCGAGACAGTCTTTTCGAATTTAGTTTAAAGTGGCCTCTTATGACCTATCAATTTGTTGAGAAAATTACTGCTAAATCGACTCGTATTAATTGTTTAGAGGTAATTTTGCACAGGTTTCGAGATAAACGTCCCGGCAAACGAAAACCCCGTGTTAATTTCCATAAGGCCTAAAACAGTTTGGACCCACGATTACAGTCAATCAGAGGCCAGCCCGCGTTTCCGATCCCTTATCTGCGTTGACCACGCAGGCCTTCCATTCAATTACACGACTCTTGTTTACTCTTTGATCGCTCCACTGTGCGCCGCCCGCCGCTCTTCAGAATCGTAGCTCATTCGAAAAGACAAATGAAATACCATAAAAACTCATCCCGAAGTCACGTAAAGCATCAGGCTAAACTGAGACAACTCCATCGGTCGGTGGATACATGGATTTTTCTGTCTCTCTCCCTCTCCCGCTCCCGCTCTCTCTCGCTCTTCTCATTTGAATATATGTGTTAGAAAAAGATAGTGAAGGGGGTGTCATCACGTGACTTTTCGCTTCTATTTGCCTCCTTTTCTAACTCAAGTGTTCAATTGGAAAGAATGAGAGAGATAAACACACTTCTACACATATATCAACCTATAGACATCTCTTTTCCCTTTATCCAACATGAGGAGTAGATTGTGAATGTTTCGTGGAACTTTTTCATTGACCCGAACCGTAAAAAACCATTTTTTTTTTTCACCCATAAAAAGCAAAATGACCATATGGTGTCAAACACAGAGAAGGGGATTGCCTTATTCCTTCCTAAAATTAAATCCGTTTCCGATTCCGTCCCAGCAAATTTATTCTTAAATAAAAACGGCAACGTCGCAGAATTCTGGAGATAGTAATAAAACTCACAGTCTCATTAAGTTGGGCACCGGTAATTTGAGCAAAAATCTGACGTCAAATAATAGCGAAATAGGGTCGGGTTTTGTTAGAAAGGCTCCCAACTTTGCTCCATAAGCAAGAAGAAAAATTTGGAAACTCTCTTCCCCCTCCTATCATCATCATAGCTTATCAAGAAATGTCGGACAGTAAATGTAGATTGAAAATAGAGCGCATAAAGAAAATAAAACACTAAACTTATCGGGTGTAAAGAGCCCGATGCGTCCACGATAAATAAAAAATTATTCTTTCTAATTTTTCTTCTTGCGCTTATGGACAGGGTTCGAAAATTTCATGAAAAATAAAATCGTGAAATTTCACGTGAAATATTTCATGAAATTTCTGAAATTTATGAAAAATACGGAAAAATACTCTGCAAATGCGTAGAATTTCCTTTCGGTTGCTTTGCCTCACCAAAAATGAGAAACAAAACTATTGGTGCTATTATTTAGCTGTTTGTTGCCTTCTTTTAACATCACTGCCAGCCAGTGCAAGCAAAAATAAATAAATAAATTATTTATTCTCAATTTGAAATTAGTCTAAATGCTGGTGGGTCTCTAGAGATTTTACCAAGTAATTACTGTGTAAAATACAATTCTGGTAAAATGAGAGTCCAAAGCCCTCATCTTTAAGGATCCAGCCCTCGCAAACGGGGGGGGGGGAGAAGGGATTTGGGATTTTTTATCTCTCCTCCCGTTACCTCGTTGCCCCGTTCTTTTTTTTCTCTTTCTTTTCCCCTTCCTTCCCTCCCTTTTCAGGTAGAACGTGGGAGGGGGGGGGGGGGTACCCCTTTCACCCCCCCCCCCCCTTGTTTCTGCCGATGGCTCTTATATTATTCAACAATAATTATGATTTGAACAAACATTTTCACGATACATGTAAGTGTAAAAATTATAGCATTAAGTAAGGTGGGCAATGCAAAAAATAAAAAATAAATAAAATGAAAATGATGCTGGGAATAAAACCTTATTGAGAACTTCAAAAATTTGAAAACATAACCTTCAAGTAACTGATGCAAAATTTTGGGATGCCCTGGGTTGTTTACCTTATGATAAAATGAACATTTACCATAGTGAAATACTTATACATAGTAATCTTTAAGGGCGTTATTACAAACAGATATCAATTATTTCATGGTGAAAATTAGACGAATTCCTCTTCAGAGTAGAAAAGAATCATAAGAAACGACGAATGGGAGTAAATTTCAAAAATTTCATAAATTTCACAGCTTCGTGAAATTTCATGTGAAATTTCAAGGAAATTTCATAAATTTCAAATGAAATATTTCACACTTGAAACCCTGCTTATGGAGAAAAGTTTGAGGACTTTCTATCAAACCCAACTCTGTTTTGTTATTTTTTGACGTCAGAGTTTTGCTACGCAAAATTTGAACGAGATTCAGTTACATACCGCGATGATGGGCAAAAATCATTTTTTGAATAACCAAGACTTACCGCAGTAATTTTTTTACTAACACTTGCCCCCGTATTTCAAAGTGTATGTGACACGCGTAGCACGCATCGGACCAGCCTGAGAGATGGCACTGGTTGAATGAAATGCGTGTTGCCTGTACTGTAAATAGAAGGAGCAACGATAGTTGCAAGTGGACACGGTCACTTATATCACAAAAGCGCTTGAATTATATGAAGTAAAACAATGAAAGCTCTATTGCCAAACCGAACTGTACAGTGTACGGTTTTGTTTCCCTTTGAGATAATGAATAATAAGCAATCAATCGACCATCTTTACAGCAGCCTTATAGCCTTTTTAGCCCTATTCAGCGTTTCTTCAATCGGCCAAAGAGACGATGGAAATTAGTATATATTTTGATAATTAGTGAGATCTAAATGTCCGATGATTCATCCCCCTTATAGACACTCATAGCCAGCAGGAGGCAGTGATACATAAGCAAAATGATTATAATAAGTAAATAATGAAACTAAACTGTGATTGAACTGAATCTACTTGTTGTATCAAACAATCAGCAAAGTGCATTGAAAGCATTCACTCAGAGCATTTTGGATTATGCTATGATCCAAAGTACATTGAACAAAATTGGACTTACTATAACTGACAATGATGAAAACCTTTAGAGTTAGACAAACTCCATTGGCGTCAATCGGTGGAGGGGGGGGGGTTGTCGAACTCTAAAGTTTGGTGATGCGATCAGCCAAATAAGACACAAATAAAAAAAGGATAAACATTAAAAAATAATTAGAACAAAAAATTAAAAACAATAAATGAAAACTCCTGAGCTTGCATCATTAATAGACGGTTTTAGTATGCGAAGTCAACGGTTAGCCACCAACAGTCTTAACAATGCACTAATCGGCCGCGATCAGTTTGTGACAAAACTCGCGTAGCGTTCCAAACTATCTCACTCACTCTCACGTGACCGCCGCCATGTGTATTGTGTACCCATCTCTTTCTAGTTTTGAAATTCGTCTACATGACCTTGTTTAACGACATATTATTATCAAGCAAGCATTAAAATGCTTCGAGAAATTTATTTCTGGTAAAAAAATTTCACAACAGGTGTCTCAACATACGATTTTTGAAATGAGAGTGAGGTAGCAGTATACGTGGGGGTTGCGTGAGAGCCAGAGAGACGGTTTGTCTTTGTTTGGAACGCTCGTCTCCGGATGACGTCATCACCAAGTCAACACTAAAACCGTCTATCGAGTCTTAGTTTCATTATTCAGGTGACGAGAGAGATTCAGGAGATTCAGTGGCGAAGCGTGGAATTTGACAACAATGTATTTTCTTAATCATAAGCGTCGGTAGACGCAGACGGCAAGTCAGGTAACCCCACCCTACTACCACTCTCTCTACGACCTGACAAGTCTGCGCTGCGTAAACGCTTATAATTACAGAAATTATTTCATTCCCCCAAACCGTGCCTTGATATGATCCTGTAGCGAAAAAACTACGCAACCAAACTCATCAAACTTGGTCTTATTTTAACCAGCGTGTTCTGTGCTCGTGCCTTTTTTTTGTTTGAACGCAATCCGTCTAATATTTATTGAGAAATGATAAAAAAACTGAATTTCTCATTATAACGGCTATTTCAAACTACGCGGTAACTCAACTCTCATTGGCTACTGCCTTTTAGTATTTGAGATCGCCGCGAGAATTGACGCTTCATCGTCAGTCAACAACAACTGCTCATCATTTCAAAACAAAAACATTTCTCCCTGCTTTGACACTTTTGAAATAAACTCGTTACAAATACATGAGTGATACAAGTGATTATTGTTTCAATTACAACGGAGGCCGTGAATTACGAAATTTGACCTCCTCAGCTCTTCTTTTTAAATAAGTGTATCAAACATCTTTTTTTGGTTATTTCTTTTGTGTGCTTCTAATTTGCTGTATGCACGCGTATAGTAAAGGATGGTTTGCTCTCACAGTTAGGTACTTTTGCATATTCATTTATTTAATAACTATTCTAGCTCTGAAGCTGAAAGTATTCGAATTTGGGCATAACCGCGGAGCTTCATTTTCCACTTCATTGCTTGCAAATGCAACAGCTGAGTACCGTAATGCTGTTGATCACTGGAGGGAGAGTAGTTTCTGATGGGTTTACAGTACTTTTGTGATTTTAGCACAGAATTATACAATGTATTATTCTGTGATTTTAGTAAGTATAATTATTCATAAGCAAGTAGTGACAAAAGATCTTTGCTTTGTACTTGTAGAGTTTACAACTGATATGTTTATTTGATGAGAACTGGTAGTGACAGTAACATTATTTTCCTGAAGTTACACAATTGAGCTAAGGCGGATCTGCCAGCGGCAGAGTAGCCAGTGGCGGATCGGCCAGCGGCGAATCGCCCAGAGGCGGACAGACCAGTGACGGATCGGCCAGCGGCGGACCGGAAAGTGACGGATCGGCCAGCGGCGAATCGCTCAGAGGCGGACCGACCAGTGACGGACCGGCCAGCGGCGGACCGGAAAGTGGCGGATCGGCCAGCGGCGGATCGGCCAGCGGCGGATCGGCCAGCGGCGGACCGGAAAATGGCGGATCGGCCAGCGGCGAATCGGCCAGCGGCGGACCGGAAAATGACGGATCGGCCAGCGGCGGACCGGAAAGTGGCGGATCGGCCAGTGGCGAATCGCTCAGAGGCGGACCGACCAGTGACGGACCGGCCAGCGGCGGACCGGAAAGTGGCGGATCGGCCAGCGGCGGATCGGCCAGCGGCGAATCGGCCAGCGGCGGATCGGCCAGCGGCGGAACGGCCAGCGGCGGACTAGCCAATGGCGGACCGGCCAGAGGTGGATCGGCCAGCGGCGTACTAGCCAGTGGCGGATCGGCCAGCGGCGGACCGGAAAGTGGCGGACCGGAAAGTGGAGGATCGGCCAGCGGCGGACCGGAAAATGGCGGATCGGCCAGCGGTGGACTAGCCAGTGGCGGATCGGCCAGCGGCGTGGCGGATCGGCCAGCGGCGGACCGGAAAGTGGCGGACCGGAAAGTGGAGGATCGGCCAGCGGCGGACCGGAAAATGGCGGATCGGCCAGCGGTGGACTAGCCAGTGGCGGATCGGCCAGCGGCGGACTAGCCAGTGGCGGACCGGCCAGTGGCGGACCGGCCAGCGGCGGACTAGCCAGTGGCGGATCGGCCAGCGGCGGACCGGAAAGTGGCGGATCGGCCAGCGGCGGACCGGAAAGTGGAGGATCGGCCAGCGGCGGACCGGAAAATGGCGGATCGGCCAGCGGCGGACTAGCCAGTGGCGGACCGGCCAGCGGCGGACTAGCCAGTGGCGGACCGGCCAGCGGCGGACTAGCCAGTGGCGGACCGGCCAGCGGCGGACCGGAAAGTGGCGGATCGGCCAGCGGCGGAACGGCCAGCGGCGGACTAGCCAATGGCGGACCGGCCAGAGGTGGATCGGCCAGCGGCGTACTAGCCAGTGGCGGATCGGCCAGCGGCGGACCGGCCAGAGGTGGATCGGCCAGCGGCGGACTAGCCAGTGGCGGATCGGCCAGCGACGGACTAGCCAGTGGCGGGTAGGCCAGCGGCGGACTAGCCAATGGCGGATCGGCCTAGCCAATGGCGGATCGGCCAGCGGCGGACCGGCCAGAGGTGGATCGGCCAGCAACGGACTAGCCAGTGGCGGACTAGCTAGTGGCGGATCGGCCAGCGGCGGCCTAGCCAATGGCGGATCGGCCAGCGGCGGACCGGAAAGTGGCGTATCGGCCAGCGGCGGACCGGAAAGTGGCGGACCGGAAAGTGGAGGATCGGCCAGCGGCGGACCGGAAAATGGCGGATCGGCCAGCGGCGGACCGGAAAGTGGCGGATCGGCCAGCGGCGGACTAGCCAGTGGCGGATCGGCCAGCGGCGGACCGGCCAGAGGTGGATCGGCCAGCGGCGGACTAGCCAATGGCGGATCGGCCTAGCCAATGGCGGATCGGCCAGCGGCGGACCGGCCAGAGGTGGATCGGCCAGCAACGGACTAGCCAGTGGCGGACTAGCTAGTGGCGGATCGGCCAGCGGCGGCCTAGCCAATGGCGGATCGGCCAGCGGCGGACCGGCCAGAGGTGGATCGGCCAGCGGCGGACTAGCCAGTGGCGGATCGGCCAGCGACGGACTAGCCAGTGGCGGGTAGGCCAGCGGCGGACTAGCCAGTGGAAACGGAACTGTAGGTTAGCATATGGATCAGGGAAAAGAAAGGGAAATGAGACTGTGGTCCGTATCGTAAAATGAGCTCTCGAGATTCTATGTGAAAGTTGTCCGGAAACTATTCAGAACTGCTGGCTAGTCAGCTGATGGATAACAACTGTTGCTTTTATTTGTGGAATGAGAAACTGGAATTTTACAAGCTAAAACCAGAGTATATCCCATCAAAAACCTTTCCAGGTGCAAGCAGACGGCATCAGGTAATTAGGTCTGTTACAAAAAGCCGTTCCAATGCATCCACTCAAAGATATGATATGATGGGAACGGCAAGTCTCCTCCAAGTGGGCATCCAGCAGGGCAAATGTTAATCATTTTTCAAAATCAACACTATCCATCTGCGGCGAATTTAGTGAAGGAAAAACTTTGAGGGACGTATTTCTTTATTTTTTATTTTCAAACGCAAAAACTTGCCGCCGTTCATCGCCTTAAAAAAAAAATAATAATAATTGATTTTTTTCTTTTTTAAGGCGATGAACGGCGGCAAGTTTTTGCGTTTGAAAATAAAAAATAAAGAAATACGTCCCTCAAAGTTTTTCCTTCACTAAATTCGCCGCAGATGGATAGTGTTGATTTTGAAAAATGATTAACATTTGCCCTGCTGGATGCCCACTTGGAGGAGACTTGCCGTTCCCATCATATCATATCTTTGAGTGGATGCATTGGAACGGCTTTTTGTAACAGACCTAATTACCTGATGCCGTCTGCTTGCACCTGGAAAGGTTTTTGATGGGATTTAAATTCACCAAAAAAGTCGAACGTTATCAGTCATCGGCGATGACCAGGCATTTCGACCTTTCTAATGTGTTTAAATGGGAAATAGGAACGTTGTCAAATTTCACGCCTCGCCAGTGTAGAGATTAACAAGTCTTACCTCTGTATTTTTCATCGCTTCGTTGTAGTTGCATACTTGTCCATTCTTCCGAGCGCAGTCACCATTTTGTAGTTGATCTGAATCACTATTCTCATTGACCAAGAGCCCCTTGTTAGGACCCTCCTCGTCATTATCAGCCAGGTATTGATAACTGCTCGCCATGTAGGACTCCATGGCACAGGACTCGGATCTATATTTGAACAAATCGGGATTCCAAACCGGGATTTGGATATACGACACGGGCTCCACTGATTGGGGCAATTTGAACTTTGATATTTTATTTTGTCTATTAATCGGGGACAGATCTAACAATTCATTCTCAGCCGAATCATTTTCATTCGTGCTTGTGCTTGTTCTACTGTACCTGTTCTGTCTATATTTACATTTATCCCAATCATTTCTATCAATAAGATCTCTCGTTGGCGGCTCAGGGGTCGAAGTGTACCTCTTGAATAATGGTCTACTACGTTTCGAAGACAATTGATTTAATAAATACTTTTTAGAATTTTGCTCTCTATCCAGATCTCTGATTCTAGGTCTCACCTCAAGTTTCCTACAAATTTTGTCTTTCTCCAAGTCTCTCTCTTCAGATGATTTTAAAATTAAAACCGGATCCGGTCGCAACACGTTAGGAACATTCACCATAAGACTATAATCTCTTTTAAAATCATCTCGTTCTATTTGATGCTTAAAATAACATTCTGATGTGGTATTGTAAATGGGGTTGCAAATCTCAAGTCTAGGATCTAAGGGACAAGTTTCTCTCTTATAAACTGATTCGGAATCAGTGGAATCCTCTTTTTCTCGATATGCGCATTCGTTTTTGATGTGGCTCTTTTTTGAACTATAAGTACTAGATGATTTACATTGTAAATCTAAAACTTCGTCTCTGTAGTCAACGCTTTCTTCATCGATCAATGGTCTCAGATTTGTTGGACCTGACTCTCTGTTAATGTCATAATTTCTCTGTAATTTGATTGGTTTGAAGGTATCTCGATTTGAGGAACGGATTTTTGGGGCTAAGTATGTATCGAAATTCCTTCGCCACGATACGCGTGGATTGTAACCGTCAGAGCTCTTTTCCTCGTCATCCGCGAGACATGGATCATTAAGATCGTCGTGGAATTTTAGGAATTTCTGTTTTTTGTTTTCTAAAGGTACGGACAAGTTGATCGAGTGGGTCGCGAAGTCCACGATCATGGGGGAAGGGCTTGGTTCCCACGTGTTATGTTTTCTCTTTAAAGCTCTCTTTATTGGAGTTCTTTTGTTGGAAGAGTAGTTCAAAATATCCGAGCCCTGGCCGTCCAAAACCAATCGCTTTTGACACTCAAAGCATCCCAGAAGAAATTTCGTGACTGCCTCTCGGGGAAGGAATGCGTACGTCTGGGTAATCTGAAAAAGAAAAAAAAATACAACTATAAGTAAATTTTTTTGATATTTTTTTACATATGTATATTAAGTAGGTAATTTAAATTTTAACTTTATGCACTCTTCATCACAACTACTTTTTTTTTTTTTTTTTTTTTTTTTTTTTTTTTTTTTTTTTTTTTTAATTTAGATCTTCTCTTACCGAAACCTTTATCAAATCAGACTAAATTTATTTATGTAAAAATGTTAAAACAAAACGAGTTTTTATGATTGCAATCATGATGGGGCTCTTGCAAACTTTTGCTATAGGGGATTAAAGAGTTGATTCTTGCATAAATACCTGTAAAAATGACGATGAGTATACACTAAAAAATCACGAAATTCGCTCTCAGAATCGGGCTTAATGGCGGAGAGACGCAGGTGTCGCAGGTTTCATGGGAAATTCCTATCTAAATTGAGACATATCTATCTCTGTGTTTCTGTAGAGAAAAATACATATTAGACAGGAATCTCCAACGATACCTGCGTTGAACCGCCATTGCAAACTTGCCGTTAGTTTCGTGAGTTGATTACTGAATTTTAGACTTTTTTAGTGTGATTTTCGTGAATTTCGCTGATTATTATCAGATTGGACTATTCATTTGCTCACATAGCAAAAGTTTGCGAGAGCCCCATTGATGTATAATAATAAATTCCTGTGTCCGAGCATGGATCAGGTTGGATGAAATGGCTGGTTGTTGGCTTGAATTTGCTTGAGCTGGCATAACCTCACTCTTTACTCACCAAAACGGCATCATCTATGACCCTCAAATCGAGCTTTTGTGTGGCTAAAGCTTCACTTGAAGATGATAGGTGCTCATCGGTTGAACTAACCCCCGCCGGTGCTCGCCGATTTGCTAACACACTGACACAGTGTGTCAGTGTTACAGGCACATGAGTAAGTATTCCCATTTAACGGTACATGTTATTGCCTATGATACTAATTGAAGGCGCACTTGATGTTTGCAATCCGTCCTCTAATACAAGGAGGTGCAAACGTTTTTGGACGCAGGCAGTTAGTATTTCCGGAACTAATTGAGATAGATAAGTGTGGTTTGCGTCATTCTTTATCATTTTTCTGTATGAAGATTTTTTTTCAAGGGTAAAATGAACCTAAATGTTTCTTTTACTTGTACACATGAATTTAAATGTTTCTTTTAATTTTACACATGCATTTAATAGCTGTACACATAAACCTAAAAGTTTCTTTTAGTTGTACACATGAATTTAAATGTTTATTTTAGTTTGATATTTGGGACCCACGTCCCACAAGCTCACCGAAGGAATATTTTCAGAGAGCAACCCCTGTACTCTGATACATATTATTGCAAAAAGACATATATATCGCTTGAAATAAAACTACTTTAATGATCTGCTTTATTATGTTTCAGATGAAGAGACAGATTCTTCCACTTGAAAACCCCTGGTAAAACTGATGGACAGGCCCGCTCAAATGGCTGACTCACACGAACTGAGATTATCCGCATATAAGCAGAAATTAAGCTCAGATATTTAGCTGTTTCTGCGCCGAAAATTGGTTTAATCTTATGACACATTGATGTGTTAAGTTAATTCAGCAGTTGGTTTGATTTCTTGACAAAAGAACTTTAACATACAGGGTGTAAAGGACCTACCGTGCGAGGCCTTTTTCTCGGCCGCTTTTCGACATAAAAAGCTGAAACTTTTTGTTTTCAGCTCATTGATCACCGAATACTTTCTTTTTGCTTACTAAAAAAACACCAAAATTCAGACCCTTTCATATTGCATGGCCTTTGCAGGACCAGCAGGAGGCTACGGCTGCCCCCCCCCCCCCCTCGAAACGTCAGAAATATGGAAAATGAAAGAAAAAGAAAGAAAAAAGAGGGAGAAAGAGGGGAAAATAAGAGGGGAAAGACCTGCAGCCACCCCGAACAAAATTATTAGAGTTGCAGCCGCCCCCACCTCCGGGGCCTTTCCTTAAAAAAATCCTGGCTCCGGCAATGTCCCATTGCAGTAGCGCACCGAAAGTTTCTTCAACTCTCTCTTTTCTCCATTAAGAAACGTATGTTAGACAAGGATGGACAAGGGGATAAAACCCCCTCCTTCTGTCCTTTTCCTACTCATACACTCAAATGGGAAATGAGAGAGATGGAAGATATCCTGGTTGCGCCAGTGTCCCATTGTATGAGTCACCTCAGAGGTGCGGTGGTTAGATGAACAATCAAACAAACACGAATAAAAAAAATAAATGAATAGATAACGCCGGAATTACAAGACAAGAGTATCCATATTTTTTAGGAGAATTTCTGAAGATTTGAGGTAACGATAACGAGATTTTCCTGATTGCAAGCTTCATCTCCACCGGGATGAAAGAGGATGAAAGACTCGAGATCAGAGAGAAAAGAGTCAAAAATATTTCTCACCACTGTGTGTGATTATGGTTTTTCTCCTCTGAGCCTTTTCTCTGTCATGTGAACTCCGCGTTGCACCCATAATTTTCCGCGCCAACTTTTCACGATCTTTTATCCCTAGTCCCTCTCTCTCTCTCCTCTCTCTCTCTCTCTCTCTCTCTCTCTCTCTCTCTCTCTCTCTCTCTCTCTCTCTCTCTCTCTGCCTCTCTTTCTCTCAATCCCTCCTTCTTTCCTCGAAAGAAAAAAAAACAAGAAAAAGAAGAAAAAAAATGGCTCGGTGTTTTCCTATCTGACTCGAGGGACTACAGTCGCGATATGGGACGAGATGTGGGCGGGGGATAAAGAGAGGAACGGTGTTATGCGGGGTGCGGGCGGTGCGTGGTTCAGCAGGCACAGCGTTTGCTTGTTTTCATCCCTTCTGATGCGGAACCCCCCAACCCTTCTTGGCGACAGCGTCCTATTATTTTTTTCCTTTCACCTTCGTCCAGCCCGCGGCTGGAGGGGCGAGGGACTGGACTCGAGGGTTCTCGGCTCCCCAGCTCCGAAGCTCTTCTTTCGTTCCTTCGTTATCAGGGACGCAGTATTTGTGGGGGGGGGGGTTGGGGGGAAACAGTCCTTTGCTCTGACCCTAAGAATATACTTTCTTCTTACTTTTAGGTACCCAGAATTCGGATACACATAGGCAGTTCGAAAAGTCTTGGGATTGATGATTGAACTTTCGAAGTAACCATTTTCCACCCCCCCCTCTCCCCCGGTTCACCAACCTCACCAAACCTCACCTCGTCACCCCATTACCACTACTAATGTATCGCATGGTGAGATAATTTTTGCTATCTTCCGCATGTATTTGAAATATTTTTAGACCCCCCTTCAATATTCTGGGGGAGACCCCCAGACCCCACTTAAGGGGTTGATGTTACAGTAAGGTGGTTGCAGAATGTTTTGTGCAAATTTTAATTAAAATTCAAACAACATCATTTGAAGTATTTCCAATTTTTCCCTATGTTCACCCATTTCCCCATTGATTTTAATGGATATTTTTCATCCTCCATTACTTGTTTAAAATTTAGAATGTCGAAAAAACAAACAAACAAAAAAGACCCTCTCTGAGAAATCTTGAAAGCAACTTCTCCTTCAAAAATTGGATGCATATATATAGAGCCATTGGTTCAATAGTTATGCTGGGATGCATACAGATAGACAGATGCGTCATCGCAATACTTTGTACATTTAATTTCTAACTTCGTTAAGTGTGAGAAGTAAAAATATCGTTAGGGGCCCCCAAGCCTGTGGGGCCCTAGGACAATGCCCCGGCTACACTGAAAAGAAAAATAGTAAAACCTAAGAGTCTTGGAGTTGATTTTACTAATTGAGGACTTTTCCGGAAGAAGGGCCCATGAAACAATGGGTGTGCTCTTCCTGAGAATTGTGCATTGTGAGTAAATGGAGGTTTTTAGCTGAAGAGCACACCTCTTGTTTTATGGGCCCTTCTTCCGGAAAAGTCCTCAATTGGTTTGCTTAAAAGTATGGATAACATGAATATTTGTTGATTTCACTATTTTGAAAATAATTAAATTTACTATTAGGGAAATCGTTGAACTGAACACTACAATACTTCAATCCACGCACGTTTTGTTTGAAATTACTATTTGTAATGAGTTGAAACAACTGATTGTATGCTTCACCTTAAAAATTCTCATGCTCAAAATGACTATTTAAAATTGGTTAGGATAATCATGTCATATACTTTTTATTTTGTTCATGTGATATGCGGGTTTAACCATTTGAAATGCTTGATTTTACTTTTACACTAAAAACCCTAATAAATAGCTTACTCTGGTTGTGAAGTTGTATACTTCACCCTATGGTATAGTTACGGCCCTGAGATAGCCACTACTTCTTCAATTCTTCATTCTTTTCGTGTGTTTCCAGCATTTTCTAGCTTACGTCTGTTTTTTTTATGTGAAGACGTCGATGGTTCGTAATCTATCTTGTTTCATTCAGTTACAAATAAATACGTGCGGAAGATAGCAAGAATTTTTCCACTGTGCGATACGGTAGTGGTGGTAATGGTGGTGGGTGTGCGGGGTGAGGTTGGTGAATCGGTTGGGGGGAGGGGGGGCGAATGGTGCGGAGATGGAAATCGAGATGGAGGTACGCGAAGTAGCAGTAAAAAGGAAGGGGGAGGGGGTGGGTGGGGGTATGGAGGGGGTGGGGGTACAGAGCGGGTGGGGGTATGGAGCGGGTGGGGGTATGGAGGGGGTGGGGTGGGGGTGGGGGGTATGGAAGTTCACCCAGCTTAATGTTCAAGCATCCTTACTTTCCAAGACGCTCAAGATTTTGTTCCCTCATCCCCCCAGTGTCAAAGTCAACTTTCTCCAACCATCCCGTCGCTTCTCCTTCTCCTTCCTCTCTCACACATTCGTACTCTCTACCGCTCTTACCTCCTTATTCCCCACCGTTTAATTAGAGTTCTCTGTGAATGATGCATACATATATATGTCTACGACTGTGTCGGTCCTCAGTCGTATCCTCCGTGTAGTAGGTTAGTTCTCCCCTTCATAGAGATGGCTGGGTCAGGCTGTCAATGAAATAATTTATATTCATTCACATAGCCGTAGCTAGGAATGTGTCTTTCTTTCTCTTAGCCCATTTGGACGCATGCGTTAGAAAATGGTGGATATAGAGGCTGTCACGTGACTTCAGCCCCTGTTTCTGTCCTTTTGTAACACATGCAGTCATAGACTGTCCCAAGTAGTGGCGAGGCGTGCGATTTGGCAACGTTCCTTTTCCCCCGTTTAAACACATTAAAAAGGTCGAAATGCCTGGTCATCGCCAATGACTGAAGCTTTCGACTTTTTTGGTGAATTTAAATGGAGAAAATACATTGTTGCCAAATTTCACGCTTCGCCACTGGGGCAGTCCCATCTAATTGATAGCTTTCTCCGCGATGAATCACATTTCCCAGCCTAGAAAATTACGACTAGATGCGGGACTTCACCATTGTGACCCACTCATTCGACCACCATCTTTGAACTTTGCTAAACGCATTAATCACGAGTTGGTGGGTGGATTTTGAGACTCTTAGATGCTTTCAACGTGATTTTCACGCAATTTTACCTAGAAATCAGCCTTCCATAACACCGAAGCAAAATTTTGCATTGTGAAAAGACGCCAGCCACGGGCCGTTTCGAGTCCAGCACCAAAGGTGGGTCCAGCAATTTAGCAACCATGAATCCATTCCATTTGAATGCATGAGAAACAATCGATTAAGAAAGGACCAAGGCTCCCTCAATAGATCGATTGTTTCTCATACGTTCAAATGGGATGAATTCGAATATGCCAAATTGCTGGATCCACCCATGCCCAGCACAGCAGCATCCCGCATCCCCGTTCCGTAGTCGAGGATATACGGCGAACACGCACTGCCACCCTGCCACGTCATACAGGACTCAGTCCATCTCTCCCTTCTCCAGTGGCGGCTCGTGCTATTTGGCAACAATGTCAACGCTCCATTTGAATCCATGCTCAACAATCGATTGCTGGTGAAGCGCTGCTTCACTATCGAATCGATTGTTTTACATAGAATCATATGAAGGTAAAACATGGTTGCCAAAATGCACGAGCCGCCACTGCTCTTCCCCCATATTAAAACGCGTGTGTTAGAAAAGGACACAGATCAGGGGCAGTCACTTGATTTTCGCCTCCTCTTCTATCATTTTCTAACACATGCCTTCAAATGGCCAGAGAGAGAGAGATAAAGACAATTTCCTGTGGAACCGTCATTGCATCGTTACTCCTCAAGGGATAAATTCACGGTGACCGGTATATGAGTACATAGGAAAAGCTTGTTACGCTCTCATAGGACTTATTTTCTCTACCCAGGAAGTAGGCCGCACGGACAGTAGAGAGATAACCGTCCGTCCGCTTCACCTTGTCACCCAATTGCAAAACCTGTGCATACCACGTCACGTTCGAGATCGGAGTGGTTTGGGGGAAAGAGGGGGGGGGGGGGTTATGGGGGGTCATTGCTGCCCTTTGGAAAATCTGGTGGCTGGAATGAGTCGCGCGGGCAGTTGTTAAATAAATAGAAAAATTTGCTCTCCGCTCTCTTACCTTTAGCATCCTCTCTCCTCTCTTAGCTACCGCTACTCTCTCGTACACTCACTCTTTCTCTCTTTTCTCTCTCTCTCTCTCTCTCTCTCTCTCTCTCTCTCTCTCTCTCTCTCTCTCTCTCTCTCTCTCTCTCTCTCTCTCTCTCTCTCTCTCTCTCTCTCTCTCTCTCTCTATTTTCTCTCATCTCTCTCTCATCTGTCCTGTTTCCTTTCCTCTCTCTCTCTCTCTTCCCCTCCCCTATTTTCCCACGCTCTTTCCAAGCCCGTCACCGGCGCTGAAAGTTGGAGTGCCTTTCTATACTCCCTCTCTCTTCCCCTTTTTTCGAATCCGTCCTTTTCCAGAACCCCTCCCCCCCCCGCAACACGAAACCCGTATGCCTTTTTGTTACCGAACTATAGCTCTCTCTCTCTCTCTTTCTCTCTCTTATTTCGAATCCTGTCCTTCTTGCTCAGAAACCCCCTCCATCCCCCCTGCACCACGTTCCTTTGCCCTTCTCTCACTGACCCTTAACCAAACTATCTCTCTCTCTCTGCCTTCTCTCTCCTCTCTCTTCCTCCCCTCTCCTCTCTTTTCCTCCCTCTCTCTCTCTCTTCTGCCTCTCTCTACATCTCCCTCGCCACCCTCATTTCGGTTCATCCTTGAGTCTTTTGCCATCCGCTCCCTCTTTCACCCTCCCTCTTACTCCCTCTTGCCTCCTTTATACCCGTCGCTTTCTTTCTATACCTACGTTTTCTGGCATTTCCCTCCCTTTCTCTTTGCTTTACAGCAGAGCAGCGCCATTCTATAAAATAGAGCAGCGGTACGAGGGTACGACCCACCCCGCTCGCCCGGCTTTTCGTCTATCCCAGGCCCCAAGGGTCTTCAACCTGGAGAACGCGTACCCCTTGCGGGTACGCAAAAGATCTCTGCGGGCGCAGGGTACGCGAAGGTACACAAAAAAGAGAGGGGATTAAATGGATTGTTAGACGAAAGAGAATTTATCTTATTTTCGGGGGTGAGTATGTATAAAAGTTATTCACAGAGAAGGAGTGGGAGGGAGGGGTCACAAAAATATGACTGGTCTGGTTCGTCACTGGTATATACACAGAAAAAACAGAAAAAAACACTTTGGTAGCGCTGACAAAACCTTTGGTAGAAAAATGACCCAGCAAAAGACTTTAGTTGAGGCAACCAAAGGTTCTTTACGCTTTTCTGGGTGAATAAAAAATTTGGTTGGCCCAACTAAAGTCTTTTGCTGGGTCATTTTTCTACCAAGGGTTTTGTCAGCGCTACCAAAGTGTTTTTTCCGTTTTTTCTGTGTGGGTATACAGTTCACGCATGGGGCAGTTGCAAGGGTCTAAAATGTTGTGTTTTTATATAGAAAACGGTAGTACTTGATAAGCTGAGAACAATGGTGCCTTTGGTTTTTTCCTAAGTGTCTTGGTTTTGGAGATACACACGTGTAAAGTTGCAAAAATTTGTTCGTGTCGTGACGTCACTACGTGGAATTCCCATTTAAAACAATGTATTTTGGGCCAAAATATCATCTCCGGAACAATGGGACTTAATTAGAAACCAAAGGCATCTTTGTTCTCATCTTCAAAAAATACATTTTGAACCGGCAGTTGGTATCATTTTTCTCAGCAAAGCGAACAGAGTTCAAATTCAATGTCAGCTCTTCATATTTCGAGTAAGTGAATGCCACAAAATGTCATTTTCGATTGTTGATTCAAATTGAGGATAGGAAAAGGATCAAAAGTGAAAGGGGACAACATAACAAACAATAGATCAGATGAAAAAGCGCTGACCGTGTGGAGATCGGGCCGTGGCAAAACGTTGCTTTATTTTCGCATTTTAATTCGTTTTTGAAGCGAAACTGAAAAGTGGGCCCTTCAATGATACATCATCAGACACGCGTGCGAGCGTCTGGCCGTTTTTTAACCCTTTCTTGACCAGGTTAAGAAGATGACGAATCAATGTCTGTTAAATTCGCTCTAATTAAGTGGTTAGTTAACTATTCCTACATAACTGTGTTTATTTTGCATACACACTTGATTGAAGGCACTTCAAGAAACATTATTAATGCAATATGTTAACAAATTGGAGCCGCAATTATTGTGAATAAAAAGTAAAAAACCAAGATTGCGTGATTCAGGTATAGTCATTGGAACGAGTATACTCGGGTGCGCAGTGGCGTAGCGTGCAATTTGGCAACGATGCAGTTCGTCAATTTCAACCCATGAAAAAGATTGAACTATTAGGTGTTCGGTCAACACCTTCGCATTCGACCTTTTACATAGGTTTAAATAGACACTATACAACGTTTCCAAATTGCACGCTACGCCACTGCTCGGGCGTGGTAATGAAAGGGTTAAAATGCAGTCGCGATCGAAGAAAATTCAGTAGATTATTTTTTTTTTCCCTCACTCCCTGTTTATTGTTGAGCAATAGTGACCTGATAGAGATGTAATAGCAAAAAAGAGAACAAAGAGGGAAGAAAAATGGAAGGACAGAGCATGCCCCGGAGAAACGGAAGTGGCTGTGGAAGGCAAGTAGTCACTGTCAGGCGGGTGTCGAGGGAGGGGCGAAGAGGGTTTTGATAAAGGTTAAGACGGAGAGGGGTAGAGTGGTGGGAGAGGGTTTGATGATGCGGGGGGGGGGGGGGGGGGGGTAGTGGGGGGGGGGGGATTACTGTGCGAGAAAGGCGGGCTTGAAATAAGTGAGAGAGCTACGGGTCTCGATACATGCGCCCGGCCCCCCTCCGGGGCAACTCCATCCCAATGAACACCGTACCCATCCGGGGTTTTCCTTTTCTTTTCAAGCTAAAGGAAGCTAAGAAAATCAAAGACGTTCTTAAGCTTTTTAAAAGAAAAATAACAGTCTTGCTGAGATGCAATTTTAATAATATAAATATTAACCTGTCAGTGGCGGTCCGTGGGTAGGGGGGCTTTAGAGGCTCAATCCCCACCATTTTTTTGGAAAAGGGCTCAAAAAAGGGGAAATAAAGGTCATATAACACCTGCAGCCCCCCCCCTATTACGTAAAGAAGGGATCAAGAAAATTGATAAGCAAAAAAAAGGACAATCATATTTTTTCAATCCCCTCCCCCTTCCAATTTTGGCCGCCATTTTTTGTCAGCTAAGATAACTCTATGCTGAGTTGAGTAGTGAATCCGGGTTAAAAGATAGTGCCACAGTTTAATATATCACAGAGACAACTTTTAACTAAAAAGTAGTGATCGTTTCAAAAGGGTATAGGCACACCTAAACTGAGAAGCCTTAGAATTTCCCAACCTTGTTTTTCCCACCGCATGATGGAAATGAATGAAATTGAATTTGAGCTTTGGATTTTCTCTAAGGAACGATTTGAAAGCAAGAAGTTGAAGTCGGAGATAGATTTGGTTTTGATTTGAAGGAATGAAAATTGAAAATTTGCTAAAGATTATCGTTGAGCTGGGCCTATACTTCTGAAACGAACTCAATGTTTTGACTAACTCTTAAAAAATCAAGGCTAATCAGAGAGGCCCAAACATTTTGATGATCACTGAAATTTTCAAATAAAAAATTACTTTTCTTAAGTAAAATCGGGAATTTCGAACTTCCAGAGGGGGGGGGGGAGTCCTGCCCCATTTTCGCCCTCTGCCGGCGCCCATGGTGTGGCATATTTAAATAAATCAGTGGCGTAGCGAGCAATTTGGGCAACGTTGTATTGTGTCCATTTAAACACATGTAAAAGGTAGAATGCGAAGGTGTGCACTGAACACGTACCCGATAGTTCGATATTTTTCCCGGGTTTAAATGGACGATCTGCAACGTTGCCAAATCGCACGCTACGCCACCAAAGAGTTAAAGGGGAGACTAACATATTTAAATCGAAACAAAAATGGAGCTGTTGCAAACTTTTGCTACAGGCTTATTAATAGTTGAAAAAGGGGTAATACCCAGTAAAAATGACGATTAGCGCGCTAAAAAATCACGAAATCCACTCCTAAACTCACAAAATGCTTTTAAACAGGAGACCGTAATGGCGGCCGGGGCCGCGGTTTTCATTGGGGTTCCCTATCTTTCAATCAGCGCCATCTACACGAGGTGTCCTCGCAACACCACACAAGAAGAAGAAGAAGCATACAATTGCCATGAGAAAACCGCGGCCTTGGCCGCCATTGCGGTCTCGCATTTAAAAGCATTTTGTGAGTTTAGGAGTGGATTTCGTGATTTTTTAGTGCGCTAATCGTTATTTTTACTAGGTATTACCCCATTAACAACTATTAATAAGCCTGTAGCAAAAGTTTGCAACAGCTCCATTCGAATCTTGCGGGTTCAAATTTCCGCCCATTTGATTTCATCATTCCCAAAAGGAGGGAGCAGTTGACCGGAGGTTTAGGTAGGTATATTGTTGGGGTCCCGGGAATTTGGGCAACCGTAATTCTAAACGAATTTAAAATTAAATTTTAAAATTGGGCCCTTTGAATCCCTTTGGGAAACGGTATTACCCCCTTTAAAGAAAGGTTTAAAAATTGCGCCTCGGCCAATTCAGCTAAAGCCAGTTCTTAAAATTAATAAATTCCATACCGCAGCCTTTTGGAGGGTGGTTCATAAAAATTGAAAAACCCCTCCACTCTAAAAAAGCCACGTTCCTCAATTTGGGGAAAGGGAACCCCAAACGAATTTGGGTGCGGATTTTGTTTCATTATTTTTTTAATTTTAAAAGGCAATTTAATTTTTCACCACAAATTTATTTTTTAAAAACTTTTTTTGGGGCTTTTTGGGTCGCACGTCTCCCAACGGGAAAACTATATTAATTTTTGTTCGCACCGAAAGGGTACCCTGGGCTAGCAGGAAAAGTTAAAAATTTAAAATTTAAAATTAAATAAATAATTAAATGGAAAAAGGTGTAAAGAAAGTAATAAATTTGAAAAAAAAAAAAAAAAAAAAAAAAAAAAATTCAAAAAACAGAACGAAAAGAGAAAAATATAAAATTAATCGAAAAAAAAATAAAATCCGAAAATTTTTTGGAATTTATTTCAAATAATTTATATTTAAAAATGCTGAATTCTTTCCAAAATCCTTTTAGATCAAACCAAATGATAAGTTAAAATAAAAAAAATTAAAGGAATTAAAAATGTATACTCAAATTTTTCCCATCAGTTTGGCCCAAAATACGAAGGGGGCCAACGGGGGTTTTTTCGGAAGGTTTTTGAGATGAAAGGAAAAGCAAAGGGGGGTTTTAAACAGGAAATGGAAAAGAAAAAACAGTGGCCAAAAATGGTTTAAATTTTACATTGAAAGAGTGTTCAATTATTATGTAAAAGGGAAAATTTGTGGAAGAAAGAAAAAAGTATAAAATAAAGTTAAGAAAAAGAGGCGGTTGCCCAAATGCAAACGCTCCGGCCAACCGACAATATCTTAAGTCCCCTACTCAATTGGCCCAACGTATTGTCGTTAATCTTGGATTTAAACATATCCCAAAAAATTAAAAACCCTTGGGTTTTAAAATCCTTGGAATTTCATTTTACTTTTAACCGGGTTTTGGTTTTTAAAAGGAAAGCTCAACTTGTGCCAAAATTTTCACGACCCATTACTTAAAAAAAAGTTAACCAAAAAAAGATCATTTTAAAAAAATTTATAAAAATAAAAAAAATAAAAAAGAAAAAAGGTTTGAAGAAACTTTTCGCGAAAAGGGCAGGAGCAAACACATATATAAATTCCAGGGAGTCGCAATCACAATAACTTACCGTCCGATAGGTCTTCTTCTGGCCTGCATGCTTGCCACCGCTTTCAACGTGAACTTGATGGATGATTTCAAAAAACTGCTCGACCACGGCTACTTTCCGAAAGCTCCTTCCTTCGATGCCACTCTGAAACCAGAAATTGATTTTTTAAGTTACAAGAAAAGAAATAGAATGGAATTAACTTGAAGAGTGTACGTACTTGTCAAATGGTCATTGCCCGAGTCATTTGTTTCAATGGCTCAAATATACGAAGGGGGCCTCCGTTTTGCTTTAAAACCCTTTTGCAAATTTTCTTTAAAAAACGAATTTTTTGTTTGATTCCAACCGGTTGAGGAAAAGATTAAAATTCAGATCGGTAATGGAAAAAAATTCGTTGAAATTTTTTCCTAATTTGGTAAAGGTTTAATTAATTTTAAAAATTTCCAAAAGTTTTTAAAAAGTCATAAACGACCCCAAAACCGTTAAAAAATTCCAAAGGGCGGAAAAATTTAGAAACCCTTTTCATCCCCACGAACTGAACCCCTTGAAATTTTTCCCCCCGGGAATAAAAGGGTAATAAAAAATACCCTTAAATTATTGAAAAAGGGAAATCCGGGATGAAAGGGGACCATCTTTGCTTAAATTTTTTTTTTAGCCACTTTTTAAATAAAACCCTTGGGTTTTTTTCCCTTTATGCTTCTAGCCCCCAAGGGATTTTTGGAAATTTTAATAAAAAATTCAATCGGTAAAAAATTTTGGAAAATTCTGACATTAAAGATTCCGGGTGAAAACCCAAATTTTACAAAAATTGAAATCAAAGTTGTCATGGTCATCTATAACGGGATACAAAAGTACGTATTGAATAGAGATCTGCAGAAATGCGAAACAATTGATTCTGGTGGATGGAAATACATTAATTCTTAAACGAAAGATTAACCTTTGGACGTCATTTCCCTCTTTCCTTCAGCTTAAAAAAACAAAAAAACCAAAAAAAACAAAAAAAAAAAAAAAAACAATAAAAATACAAAAAAAAACAAAAAAAAACAAAAAAAAAAAAAAAAAAAAAAAAGTTCTTCCCCTAGATGTTCCATTGAATAAAATGCCGACGCAAACAGTTAAACACAGAAATATGATATTCTGGAAACACTCAATTTGGACCCAAAAATCTAAAAATTCACGGGTTTCGTTTGTTTTTGTTTCCTTTCAGAATCATAGGTAATTTTAAAAATAATAGTAGATGAAAGAAAGAATCTCGCAGCCGTAAAGCGATTAGTCAAACGTGTTTCATGAGGTAAAATACAAAACTAACAGTCCTTAATCAAATAAAAAAATGTTCACAAACGAAACAGTATATCTATAAAAATGTATAGAAACCGAGTTATCTCTACAGCGATAGGACGTAATGAGCACACGATGAAAAGCGAAAGAAAAATCGTCGGGAGCCTCCGTGCGATTTTTCTTCGGAGGTAGTTCCTTCAATTCAAAATGTATGCAACACCAATACTCCAACGCACGAATAGTTGTCGCTTATAAACTCCGCGTAACTTTGTAAGATCTACTTCGAGGATGTAAGTTCGCACAGTTCTCCAATTGAGCATAGTTAGTAATGGTAAAACAATGAAATTAAACTCACGTTGCACTTACATTATTTTAAAGTTATTTATTATTTTGCTATTTAAGTTAAAACTATGTGCTGCAATCCCCTTTCTTTTTGTCTTTAATTTTCTTCGGATTTTTGGGTTTTTTTTATTTTTAAACATGTTCTTTTTTTTTTTAAAATTTTCATTTTTTATGACTTAACTTTTTAATCCCCCTACTTATTTTTCTCAAAAAAACAAGGTACAGACATCGGGGGGGGGACCTGGAACTTTTTTTTTTAAAAATTAAAGGGAAACCTTAATCCCCTGATGACCTTCATTTTTTGGGGAATTTAAATGGGGAAAAAACGGGGGGAATTTTTGCTTCCCCTAAGAAGTCCTTAAAAGTAAATTTGGAGGTTTAATTTATGCCCCGAATTGTGTTGGTAAAAAAGGGGGGAAGGGTTTATTTTAGCGCCCGTGTTAATGGAAGTGTTTGGTAAGAGTGTGGGGGGCTTTTAAAAAGTCCCCCCCCCTTTTCTTTTAAGATCAGTTAATTTTTTGGGGAGAGGACAAACTTTCAAAGGGGGGGTTAATAAATAAATTTTTTTTTAATTTAATTTAATTTATGTTAATTTAATAAAATTTTATTTATTTTGGTGCTTCTTCTCAGTGTTTTGGAAATTAGATATACATTTAAATGACCGAGACTTTTGAATAATACCATCTACATACAGGGTGACTATTAAAGAAGTCCCCATCACTCAGAAGTTAGGCCTTCACTGATATGTGTTCCTAATTAGAAACAGGCACTTTAAAAGTTTATTTAAACATTTAGGAATTGAAATGTGGACGTTAGGTCATATCTGGAATAATTCATTTTTAGCCTCTCATCAATAAAACATAATTTAAAAAAAATTCACTAGTTTTTCCTATTTCAGCATCCCATTAAGTATGTACCGAATAAAAATATTTCGTAAAAAAAAAAAAAAAAAAAAAAAAAAAAAAAGGGAAAAGAAGGGTACAAAGGGGTCAAGTAGGATTTCAATGCAAACCTCGATATTTAAGTTCTGTATTACCACTTCATTTGCATAAATTTTACTTTCAACTTAATGCAGGTTTGTGTAGAAATTTTCCCTGAAATGGTAAAAAACCCTTCAATTTCTCGAGCGGCAACCATCCCAACTTCCGAGTGGGGACTTTTTTTTTACAATCACCCTGTATATAATCATCACTCAGCAGTCTATTTTTATGGATGAGTTCAACTCTTTTGTTTTCATGTGGATATTTGGACGGCATGATCGCGTGCAAAAAACACATTTCTCTTTCGACTCCTTCAAAGTGTCCTTCTATAATGACAAGCTATATGGCATAAAGAAGTGTAATAAGGGTGGGTGTACTCAAGTGTTTCTGCTCAACAATCCGGATTAGAAAGTGATCTTGAGTTGGGTTTCTTAAAAGGAATTAAACTGTTTTTTCCTTATTTATCAGACCGTTAGAGCATGGATTTTGTGTTTGTTAAATTAAAAGTTTCAGGGGGGTGATCACGGAGGATCGTTTCGTTTTGGTATCGTTATCGTTATCGTTTGCAAAATCAAATGGGCTTGCTTTGCGCAACTCGATCGCGCAGGTGATCCTCCCACCTCTTCCTACTTCAAAAAACGATCGAGTAAACGACAGCCTCCAACTCATCGCTTCCTTTCGACCGTTTCAATCGTTACGAGAGGCTCAAAACGATTCGATCAGTTGAGCCACCCATAAGGTTACACGTAAACGATAACGATAACGATAACGATAACGAAAACGAAACGAAACGATCCTCCGTGATCACCCCCCAGGTGCCAGATTAGCAACTTTATGTTGTTAAAATTTCAGACAAAATTGTTGCATTAATGTAACCAATGACGTAGCGTGCAACGCAACACTTCGTTCATTTGATCCCATTTAGAATATCGATTCAAGGGAGTGCACTGTTCACCTCCAATGTTTCGACTCTTTCCATGGGATTTAATGAAGCAAATACAACTTTGCCAGATTGCACGTAACGCCACTGAATGTGTAACAGTAACTTTTCTAAATCAGCAAATTCAGTTTGTTATTCTGACTGACTGTAACCGATAAACCTGAAAATTTAATGGCAAAAATGGAAAGATTCTATATATTATTGCACATCATGCAAAACTAAAGTTTCGATTCATCATACAATCCCATTTTATCCCTCCCCCCACCATTCATAATAGTTACAGCAGTCAGACTTTAATTAGGAAAGGCTATTTTCTAAGGTCTCTGGCGACTTTTATGTAAGTCAATTATAAGTTAATTAATACAAAATTGGTTATTATGAATTTAGTTTCATTTATTTCGTTTTTTTTTTTTTTGTTTTATTTTTTTATTTTTTATAAGGGGTCTAAACTTGATACCTTAGCAAATAACTGCTATAGGTACTATTGAGAACATACTGTCACTTTATTCCCAAATTAAGGCTCGATCCAAGGTTTTCGAGGGACCACTGCTCGACAACCCCCCACCCTTGTTCCACTGCTTTTTAAATTAATCTACACAAGTATATAACGTTCTTCTGATTTATATGTTGACTACGTTTATGAATTAGCCCAAAACTTAATTACACAATTTGCAAGGTACCCGATGGTACTTACATCTTGTTCAAAGTGCTGCGAATACGCGGTCTAATAACGCAAAGCTATATTCAAATAATTAATGACCATCGAATGCCACTGATTGCTCATGGGCGAATCCAGGAATCTGGCAACTATGGATTCTTACCATTTGAATGTATGAGAAACAATCGATTTTGTGAAAGGGCCATGGCTCCCTCAGGAATCGATTGATTCTCATACATTCAAATGGTAAGAATCCATAGTTGCCAGATTGCTGGATTCGCCTTTGTGATTGCTCTTGATGTGTCACCAAGCGTGAACATTGTTGACTGACGGCGAGTCTTAAATAAATGCATCAATTGCTATTTTTTGAGGATCACCATTCAACAAGTGCCATCGATGACTTTCAATTATAAGCTTCAGTGTGTGATTGTGCACTCAGTACGCGTGAGACACTAAGTGCCATTATTTACGGATTGGTGGAAGAGGAGGCAGGTTGCTCTCACATAATTTACAATGGATCAAACAAAGGGGGAAGTATAGCTTCCAAGAATTTAAACAATACGCGTTTCGGTTCAATTTACGACATTACTTCAGGATGCTATACGGTGCCGATCATAAGCATGGGCGGATACATGGGAATATGTCTTTCTCTCTCTCTCTCTCTCTCTTCTCTCTCTTCTCTCTCTCTCTCTCTCTCTCCCCCTCCCCCTCTCTCTCTCTCTCTTCTCTCTCTCTCTCTCTCTCTCTCTCTTCTCTCTCTCTCTCTCTCTCTCTCTCTCTCTCTCTCTCTCTCGTTCTCTTAGAACACATGTGTTAGAAAAGGATAGCAGGAGAGGCCATCACGTGACTTTAGCCCCTATCTCCGTCTCTTTCTATCGCACGCTGCGGCCGTTTCGTGTATATTTAAATGCATTTCTCAATTCACCGATGATTCCACCGGTTGAGAAAAGATTACACTCTTCAATTCGAAGTATGGCTGTAATGCACGAAAATACTAGCAACTGTAATCTTTTCTCAACCGGTGGAGTCGTCGATAAAGTTAAAAAAAAAAAAAATTAATAATGGAACGGCAATTACAACGATTGAGAAGAGATAATTTGATGCGAGTATTTTAATAGTAATGAGTTGAAATTAAACTGTGCAATCTTTTCTCAACCATCGGTGAAGTAATCTTTTCTCAACCATCGGTGAATTGAAAAAAAAAATGTCATTGAATACACACGAACGGCAGCACAAAACGCAAGAGAGAGAGGGAGGAGGGAGGAGGGAGGAGGGAGGAGGGAGAGAGAGAGAGAGAGAGAGAGAGAGGGAGAGAGAGAGAGAGAGAGAGAGAGAAAGAGAGAGAGAGAGACACACACAGATGAATTCCTGTATCTACCCATGATCATAAAATACGATTAAAACCTAATTGATTTGATACTTCCAGTTCAGTAGTGTCTGTCGTGACAATGCCGTAATTATCGACTTTTTACAATACTCCAAAAACAAAGTGGAGGCGCACCTATACATCAACCTGTCTCTGTGTCTCTTCCTGCTGTCTGATAACTTTTTTTACAGAAACTTTGGATTTCACGTCGTATAGTGGGACTTTTGGCAAATTTTCGAATAGCAGCGACAATTAGGAGGAGGGAAAGAGAAAGTCTGAGGAAATGGACGGTGCATAGACTGCGAGTCGGGTTAGAGAGGCTCGCGGGAGGTGAGTGCGGGGTCGAAATACTACGAACTGTATGAAAACATAGAGGAGGAACACGGGTGAACAGCCAGAGATAAGCAGAGAGGGGAGGGCTATTGATTTATACCTCAAGTTGTGAGTAGGGTGAGGTGAACTCCACCCTCTCCCCCTTCTTACCCCTCAAAGCTGGACACGTTGGGGTTGAATGAGTGTTGAAAGCAAAACTGTGGACTCCAAGGCACCGCTCTCATCTTTCCCTCTTTTTCCGTCTTTCTTTTCCGTCTTCTTCGCCCCCCTGTCCCATTCTCCACTCTTTTCCTCTCTCCCCCCTCTCCCTCTTCCTACATTCAACACCAAGGAAACTTCAGCACTTCTTCAGGGACACCCGAAGGGTTTCATCTCAAAATGATTGACAGAGTACGCTTGGACCCTCTGTTTTGGTCTGATTTCAGTCCTACTCAGGATAGTAAGCAGTGGCGAAGCGTGACATTTGGCATCAATGTATTTTCTCCCTTTAAATTCACGAAAAAAGTCGAACGCTTCAGTCATTGGCGATGACC
The DNA here is from genome assembly GCA_011764245.1 of Trialeurodes vaporariorum. NCBI lineage: Eukaryota > Metazoa > Arthropoda > Insecta > Hemiptera > Aleyrodidae > Trialeurodes > Trialeurodes vaporariorum. Next base: position 15,467,347 of record VMOF01000002.1, on the reverse strand, counting down.
ATGCACTTCAACCTTTCTAATGTGTTTAAGTGGGGAAAGGAACGTTGCCAAATCGCACGCCTCGCCACTGATAGTAAGGATGCAGCAGAGCTGCCGTTTCGCGTATAATTAATCGCATTTTTCAATTCACCGATGATTCCACCGGTTGAGAAAATATTACATAGCTCAGTTCAATGTATGACTGCGTAATGCACGAAAATATTTGCATCTGTAATCTTTTCTCAACCGGTGAAGTAAAATCGATGACTTTGAAAAACTTGCGGATATTTTAAGTAATTAACGGCGTTTCCACAAAAAGAGAAAATATTACAGATCAGAGTGTTTTTGTGCAATACAGTCTTACACTGAACTGAACTCTATAACCTTTCCTCAACCGGTGGAATTATCGGTGAATTGAAAAATGTCATTAATTGGTACGCGAAACGACAGCTCTGCTGATTTCAGTCATACCCAGTTCGGGATAGTGAAGATGCAGTTGGTGGAGCAAGAGATAGTATAGGCAAAGACGGATCCCGGAATCTGGCAACTGTCCATTATTCCCATTTGGATGCATGAGAAACATCGATTAGTAAAAAGGCCGTGGTCCCCTCAAGAATCGATTGTTTATCATACGTTCAAATGGTATATAAATTCCTGGTTGCAAAATCGCTGGATCCACCCATGGTAGTAGGTAGGATTGCACGATGTGACAATGCAATGGGGCTCTCGCTAACGTTTTCTACGAGCGATTGAATAGTTAATTATTGAGTGAGGTCCAGCGAAAATGATTTTTATATTTTATTTCATAATGACAAAATTCACTCACAGACTCACAAAATGACTTTAACATTTGAGGCGTAGTGGCGGAGGTACGCAGGTACTATGGGAGATTCTTATCTAACTACGCAGGTATACCATGGGCGATTTCTATCTAATTAGACTCTTTCCTACAACTTTTTTTATAAAAGAGAACACCATATTTCAAAGGAATCGCCCATGATACCTGTACAGCACCGAAATCTTAGCTCTTCAATAGCGGAGCTATACGCAAGCGTCATATGGGGTGATACGTCAAATACATACATATAGGCCTGTACCCCCTGAATTATACTTAATCTGAATAGCGTTTTAGGAGGTGCACGCAATAACCACGCGAGTGTGCAAACCCTATACTTTCGAGAAAACACGGATTGAAGTTTTGAAGAAATGCCTGCACTCATAATTATATTATGTAAGGAAAAAACAGTGGCGGCTGGAGCGATTTAGAATCGATGCCCTCCCCCCCCCCCCATAGAAACGAATGCAAACCTATCGATTCTCCAAGAGCCTGTCAGTCTTTTCAATAATCGATTGTTTTACCTAAGTTTAAATGGATGCCATGGTTGCCCGAACCACCACTGTTGAACAGACAAGTGTATGATTTTTTTTTTTTTTTTAGCGTCTATATAGGGTGTATTTTTAAAGGAATGTAAGTACACTATTGAATTTGCGATTAAGTTCTAAAGGCTCTCCATGACTTATAAAAATAAGTTTTCTATATTTTCTTTGTTTTCCATAACCGTTCATTGAGGTATATTACAAAGGTGATTTTGATTAATCACTCCCATATTCCCTATCAGAACTTCGAACGGTCTAGGCTCTTCAGTTCAGGTATTTGGGGTCACGAAGAGATATAGACCTTGACGATGGAGGTACCCAGACCGCGTACCAGACCGCGATGGAGGTACTGCTGTACAACCGGGCTTCCATCCTGAAAAGAGGAGAGCGAAAGGCCTCCTAGACTGCAATTTGTTCAGTGACTTCGTCTTAGGTAATCATATTGCGCCTTCAATTCACAGTATATGCAAAAATAGCACCGGCATGCAGGAATAGTTATCTCAAAACAATTCCATTTATTCCTTGTACTTTTTGGAGCAGTGCAACGTTAAGCTATGGATGCTACGGATGGTACTAGCGGAGACAAAGATATCTAGCCAGGGTATGCAATAAGCAATACACAGTATCCCATTTAACGCGTGTATTAGGTGTGTTGCGTGTTGCATACTCGGGCCAGATATCTTTGTCCCCGCCAGTACGTAGGTACGCTACGCTAGAGTCCCTTTGATGGAAATATTGTATAGGGAGTACCGACACGAGCTCAACGAGTTGTGATCGGTCGTTGGTTTTAGGCTCTCACGGAGTCGAGCAGGAGTCGTCGACATCGAAGGCTCCACACGAAAGGAGTCGATTCGTACAGGAACGCATGGGAACGGACCGGAATGCCGGCAAATCCGCCAGTCCACCCCTGGTCCACTGTCGAACTTAACCTTCGAATGCGTTCACGCGGTAGACAAAATCGACTCCTGTCAAAATGCATAAAGCGTCGTGTCGGTACTCCCTATACAATATTTCCATCAAGGGACTCTACGCTACGCTTGTCTACATCATGGACGGATACAGGAATTTGTCTTTCTTTCTCTAAATGCGGTCATTTGAACAGATGTGTTAGAAAAAGATAACGGAGGGGGCCATTACGTGACTTTAGCCGGAATCTCTTTCTTTTTCTGAAGTAACGTTCAAACAGAACGAGATGAGAGACATTCGACATTCTTCATTACTACCTCTTTTGCATGTATTATTACTTTCGAGTCGTCTTTATCCCTGATTTGTGTAGAAATTGTCCATCAAAAAGCCCCTTCATTTCTTCAAGTGGCAACCATCCCAACTTTGGAGCGAGAACATTGTTTTATATAGTCACTCTACATATATGCGGTGTGTAAGTATGCACTTATGATGGAATTGAATGAACAAGCAATGCAGTTTTAACCGGCTCCTGTAGAATTGTAAAAGTGCGGGCCTGAGCTCCTCTGTGCTAATCCAAGTCAATATTGTATCTAAGCAATCAAATATTTTAAGGAACCAACGCATGTCAAAACAGATCGAAATCGCGAAAGAACGGACAGTTGTTGCTTACATCAAAGGAGCGTTATACCTAACTTCCCCGAATTCATTGGCGGTGCGTCCAATCTTGCAACATTGCATTCAATCCATTTAAAATCCCGAAAAATATCGAAAAATTGGAGGTTCCAGTTTAATTCCCCGAGTCGATATTTTTCATGAATTTAAATTTGCGGAATGCAACGTTGCGAGATTGCATGCGCTGTCACTGCGCTCAAAAGACAACATGATTGGAAGCAAATAATTACAGTTAGTATTATTTTGAATTACTTTTTAACCTTTTCAAGGGAAGTGTTACACATGTGTCACATTTTATGTAACATGGAATTCAATGAAATTTAAATAGACATTTTGCAAAAAGTTGTGTGCCCCATCAAAATTCTTAGAAAATGTTCTCTTTTGAACGGTCTAAAAAAATGTCTAAAAAAGCCAAATCCCAAAGTGCATGCATGAAAGGGTAACAAGCTGTCATTATCTCCGTAGAATAATAAGTTCGTTAAAAAAAAACAACAAACAAAAAAAAAACAAAAACAAAAACAAAAAACAGCTTATTTACAATTTTCAGATTTTTCACGAGGCAGAAAACACAGCAACAAGCGTGCAGTATGAATCCAAAAACAGATAGGTAGGATTTCAGTTTTGCTTGATGGCCGCGCTATCTTGCGTGGTGGACGAAAATACAATTCATTCTCACAGTTCGTGGATGATCCTACAGAATGCGTTGCCATCGATTCGGTGGCGCAGAGTGGCTAGGTTGCATCCCCCCCCCCCCCCCCAAGTCAAAATTTGGCACCCCTAGTATCCACTTCGACCCTTCTTTCACTCCTCCCCTCCCCAGCCGCTCCCCGTATCAATTCCCCACCCCTTCCATTTATACTTCAGTGTCTTTGCAGAATCAGGTAGATGACGCATTTGAACGTCCTAAAAAATATGTTTATGGACGTTTTATCTGTTGATGCCGAAGGACCCCCACCCCCTCAGTGCACTCTCTTACAGGACCCCGACATCCATTTAAAAAAAAAGGAGCGAAAAGCTTTTCGAGCTTTGCCTCTTTCCCCCCTCCCCCTCCCCCATTTCTATCTTTTTTCCGTCCAATCGTTTAACCCTTTTTTCTCTGGCGGTACAAAATTTGTACCACCAAATTAACATGGTTTTAAATGTATTTTCAAAAAAATCACTATGCACATCAAACTAAGCGAGAGAAGTTCATTCGATTCATTGGGATTGATAAAAAATTTGTGAGAAGGGTTTGTAATAAACCCCGGGGTTTTAAAAGGGGTTTAAAATTCATCGATTAGCCTCGATCAAACCCCCCCCCCCCCCCCATACCCTATCCCCTTTCCCCCTCCCTTCACTTGCTGTCACTTTTTTTTCTAGTTACGCCTCCACATCGATAATTTTTTCCCAAATTGTACAAGGATAGGTGAGGACTCACATAGATCAATGTCAGCGCGTGCATTCCGGCAATCTGGGATTCCTTCCATTTAAACCCCTTTTTCAAATATCGATTCGAGGGAGTGCACTGTGTACCCCAATGTATCGACCTTTTTCGTAGCTTTACGTGGACTAAATGCAGCTTTGCCAAATAACACAGACCACCATTTTTTTTTTGTTTGTTTTTTTTTTTTTCTAAAGGGCGTCGATGTCGTTTGAACATTTGCGCAGCTGTTTTCAACATTTTTCATCAGTGGAGTCAAAGCCTGACCAGCGGGCCGATCCTTGAAATTCAGGACTTTTGGGTAGACTGGATAAGAATGGAAAACGGTGATTGGTGGAGACGAGTCACGTGGTTGCCAAGTCTAATCAAAATACGGAATGGATTAGATTGGTTATCGGGTGCTCCAAGACTGCCCGAAACCAATCTAATCCATTCCGTATTTTGATTAGACTTGGCAACCACGTGACTCGTCTCCACCAATCACCGTTTTCCATTCTTATCCAGTCTACCCGAAAGTCGTGAATTTCAAGGATCGGCCCGCTGAAATGAATTTATGTCAAAATTTATTGAACAATGCATGCAGAAATTGAGATAAGCGTGATTGCTCAGTTTGTTCTTAACTTGTCATAATTGGTTTAGGTATTTAGGTATTATGATCTAACTCAAAAACGGCTTGGCCAAGAATAAAATCGGAAGCAAGCAAATTTCAACAATTAATTGTGAGTTAATCTACAGTCCATGGTGTCCAAATCATCAAAAGCTCCCCTGGATCTGAGTTCGGAAAGTACCGGAAAATCAGGAAGACCTAAAAAATTTCGTTAGATTCTGAAGAGCATCAATAAATTATGATGGCTACTAATAAAGGGGTTAACCCTTTTACTACCAGGAGTACCAGGCCATGAAGAAAAATCAATGTCCGCTGACTCAAATTAATTGAGTAGTAAAATATTCCTACTTCGCAGTGCTGATTTTGCATACACAATGAATTGAAGGCGCCCGAGAAAGCATTTTTCCCCGAATGTTAACAGTTTAGAATTATTGCAAGCTTTTAAAATATATTTAAAATTTATATACTTTTGGGTTTTGGGTTTTTGGTTTTTTTTTTTCCCCTTGTTTAAAAGTGTTGCAATATTCCAATATTTTTGAACGCAAAAGTTTGAACTACTTCGGTTCTATGATAGCTAGAGATTTTTGGGGTTTTTTTTTTTTTTTTTTTTTTTTTTTTTTTTTTTTTTTTTTTTTTTTTTTAAAAAAATAGGGAATTCTCGGAACTATCTTTGAAAAGAAGTTTTTTTTAAAATATTGCCTAGTTATTTTTCACAGTTCAATTGAGTGTCAAGAACTCTTCAAATTTTGGTTACTGAAAGTAAAAACAAAAAATTCAATACTAAATTTCAAAATATTGAAAATCCCTTCTTACAGAATTGGAGGACATCCTAACCTGTCAAAAGCGCCAAAGATCAAGTGATTTATTGATTAGACCCAGAGGAGTCCTAAATTTTGTGAATGTGTATCGTTTGTCTAATAATCCTGTTTTTTTAAGGGGTATGTATGCAACCAGCCTCACCAAATTTTTTTGGGAAGTATTGAAAGTAGGATCAACGTTTGGGCAAAATTTCAGACTGCAAAATGCTTTAGGGAGGAAAAAAATTTCATTGGGGTACCCCCCCTTAAATAAAATTCATGAGAAAAATCATTGATACATTAAAATTTTGTTAAAAAGAACACTATGATGCTTGGTGCTTTTCGCGGACAGTTATGCGTCACAAAGGAGGCTTACTTTTGCTCGTTGAGGAAAACATAACCTATAGAAATGAGTCAAAAAATTTAAAATGAAAATAAGCCTTAAAGACACTTGAACTCACCTTCCTTCCAAGGACGTAAAGCTGATTTGGATCCGAAACGAGGGCGATCGAACTCGGCAGACCTAAACGAAAACCTTTTGAGCGTATCCAAAAACGAAACTTGGAATTTTCCGCGCAATTCGGGATCAAACCAAGCAAAGTTTTCACGATCCTATCATACTTTTTTAGTGACACTGTTTTGGTTTTAGTGAAATCCCCGTAAGTTCTGATTACCCAAAGGGTTTGATACACCGCATACATTGCCGCTCTCTCTTGATTCAATCATGAACTTTCAACTCTACCTGCTTATTTTCATCGTTTATCTCGTCTAAATCTACATCGACACCTTCAAGTCATCTTCTCTCTTCCTAAGAAATCCTTCTATCACTATTAACCTCGGTCTCTGAGATGGTTTTGCGGTTTTCAGAACTACTGGAAGATTTAATGACCTCTTCGTCTGGATTTTGGTCGTTCTGACAGGAACTTTGGTTAGATATTCATCAAATAATTTGTTTAGGCGGACTGATTTTGATTCTTCGTCCGAAAAATCACTTTCTCTTATTTCATTTTTTAGGGGTTTTTGTATGTGATTGTGAGGTTATTTCAATCTCACAGTCTGTCTCCTCTGAACTCTTATTTTTTCTCACAAGGCAGACCGCAGTTTCTTCTACATCCATGTTACAAGTCTTTCTGCACTTTTTCTCCGAAATTTAATCACATCTCTCTACCTCAAGTATCTATCGTCAACAAACCATAAAAAAATTACATATTTTCTCTGTTTTCTGTAATTTTATCACTTATCTCAAAACTATCGACCAATTTGTTCAGTTCATTAGATTAATGCATGCCTAGACATCACAAGTCCCCTGACATAGAATATGATTTACAAACAGATTCGATCAATTTTTTTTTTTTTTTTTTTTTTTTTTTTTTTTAATCAAATCGTCTGAAAATTTGTCAAGTTTAGAATCAGCAGTCTCTAAATACTACTCCATATTACAAAGGCATAGGCTGTTTCTATTAAAACCTCTTTTGAGTATCAGTTTAAATAGAATAAATTATTATTGTAATTTTTTTGGGGGAAGGGGGGGGGGGGTTCTTGGAAAAATGGGCGAAATTAAACGATAATTGTTTTAAAAATTTCAAAAACTAGATAAGGGGCTTTTTCACTTTTTTTGTATTATTGAAAGCCTGGAGGGTTTCACTAATAGAATGAGAATAACTGATTTAAGAATGGTAATAAAAACGCATCGTAGATTAAAAATTTAAATTCCTAAAAGACTTTTGTGGTTATGTTTCTACAGGTGTACTTTGCTTGGTTGTCCGATGACGCGATCCGTGGACGCAAAAACATTCACAAAAATTTAATAAAAAAAAATCACAAAAAATTAAATAATTTTAAAAAAAATTAAAAAATTTAAAAAAAAAATAGAAAATTGAAAAAAAATCATGCATTAAATAAACAAATTTAAAAAAAAAGTGATCTTGAATAAACGAAACTTATATTAAGCTTTAGATTTGCTTGAAGCAAAGGCAAATAAAAAAAAATTCAAAGCGACAAGTTAAAACTCTTAAAACTTATTTCACCAATCACCGAGTGAGAAAACACTGATAAAAAAAAAGGGAAGAACAAAAACAAGCACGAATGAACGGCACTCAGATGAACTAAAATTAAATAAAACAGTATTATGTTAAGAGTTAAAGATAAAAAACTCCACGAAAAATAAATTAATTAAGACACGACGAAAGCTTAGTTTATCGTTCGTATTTAGATCTTAATTAAAAACATTATAAGATAAAGTACAAATATGCGAGGTACGTTCGTAGGGGTTGAAAGTCGAGATTTCGTGCACGCAGTAAATCGGCGACTGACGAAAAGCACTCAATTAAAAAAATAAGAAATAAATGCGAGTTGATAAGTAAGTCTGAATCAAAGTCCGAATCGGAGGTAATAAGAAAATGCGAAGGAAAGAAGGAGCGAGGGTAAGATAAGAAGAAGAGACCAAAAGAGAAACAGGTATCCTGAATCTGTATTGGTCGATTAATCGCGATATTATGATACCAAAAGGGGTCGGCCGCCACCCTTTTAGAATCCGCTCACCCCCCCCTTTTTGCATTAATACCGGACCGACGATTCGTTGACCGTTTTAGAGGTACGTTTAGCCCAGGAGAGGAAGAAGCAGGCAGATTCTTCAAGCGGTCTGCATTAAGTGATCTTTGATTTCTCCCCTGATGATGAAAAAAGATATACCGTTTCAAAACTTGAACAAATACCTTTGAATCGTGCGCGCTTTATAGCATTCATTCACGATTACTTAACCCAGTCTGTTAATTGCATTTCGTCTTGCTTCATTCTCTCTCCCCTCTCTCCTCTCTTCTCTCTCCTACATTCTCCCTCTGCCCATGTCCTCCATACCCCTGTTACTCATACACTATCAAGCAACCCGATAGTAGGCTTGAGCTTATGCTCTCGATCAAGATTTTGATCAATCGATCGATCGCTCGAAACTTCAACAGCGAAATTTCGATCGATCGAAACTTCAACAACAAATACGATCAATCGAGAAACGAGGTTGCTATCGTATTTGCGAGCAAAGAATCAAAGTTGAACTTTCTCCCTTTGCCCATCTCTCTTACTCCGGTTGCTCACTATCCAGCAATCCTTTTGTATAGACTTGTGCTCTCGATCGAAATTTCGATCGATCGAAACTTCAACAACAAGTTCGATCAATCGAGAAACGAGGTTGCTATCACATTTTCGAGCAAAGCATCAAATTTGAACTTTCTCCTTTTGCCCATCTCTTTTACACCTTCCACTCAATGGTTGGCAACCCGATTGTATAGTCTTGTGCGCTCGATCGAAATTTCGATTGTTACGATTCGGAATTTTCGATCGATCGCTCGAAACTTTAACAACAAATTCAATCAATCGGGAAACGGGTTTGCTATCGTATTTTCGAGTATATAGAACTGAATTGAATTTGAACTTTTTCCCTGTGCCCATCTATTTTACTCCTGTTTCGCATACTATCGATTAACCAGTTTGTAGGCGTGAGGTCTCGATCGCTCGAAACTTCAACAACAAATTCGACCAATCAATAAACGGGTTTGCTATCGTATTTTTGAGCATAGCATCAAAAACAAAACATTCTCCCTTTGCCCATCTCTTTTACTCCTGTCCAGCAACCCGTTTGTAGGTTTGTGCTCTCTCTCTCTTCCCATCAGAACGCATGTGTTAGAAAAGGAAAGAAGATGGGGCGAAAGTCACGTGACTTCCCCTAATTTGTCCTTTTCTAATACACGCGTTCTAAATGGGGAAAGAGAGAGAAGGGCAGATTCCTGGATCCGCCAATGTGGTTAACATTATCACCGCCGCCGCCTGCGATGCAGTCATGCAACAGGTTGGGCAGCTTTATAAAGAGTTTGGAGATCAGCGTCAATTAGCGTTCGAAAGATTACTCGCTGACACAGAAACAAAAAGAACAAGCTTACAGAGCAGAAACTTGACAACCGTCTTGCTCATTCATCAGAGTCATTACGCTTTCAAGAAGATGACAACATTTCAGCAGTAACGAAGAAGTAATATTTACACACATTTTTGCTACCATAGTGATTTACTGAATGAAATGTGCCTCGGTAACTAAATGGTGATTATTATGCCTGTGCAGAGAATTCTAATAACCGTATGAAGCCACCCCTGCTGGGGCGGCAAATTTTCGACAAGTTCGCAAATGATCTCAATGAAACGTCTTCATACAAAATTTCAAAGAAATTAAACAAAAAAAAGTTCAAAAACATTAAAACCCTTCATTGCACAGTGTTCCTAATTAGGAACAAATACTTTAAAAGTGTATATAAACATTTAGGAACGGAAATATTTACATTCGGTCATATCTGCAACAATAACTTTACAGCCTCTCATCATTGAAAAATAATTAAACAAATTGTTTCCTACTTTAGTACTCCATAATATACCGAATAAAAATATTTTAGGCAAAGCGGTAGCTCTGCGATGCATCCTCTAATTTCTTAAATTCCCTTCTCAGAAATAATATGTGTGATGATAATTCTTTTCAATTTGACCTTATGTTTCTTTACAAAATAAACAAGTTAACCAAAAGCTCGATTGAAGGCTCTAAAGAGAGAAAAAGAAAACATTAAAGCAAATGTGTTCTGTGGCGAAGTGTGAAATTTGACAACAATGTATTTCCTCCATTTAAATTCACGAAAAAAGTCGAACGCTTCAAAATGACCAGGTATTTTGACCTTTCTAATGTGTATCCATCGCTTCATCGCTCATCGAGCTTGAACTTTCAGTGCAATGCCACAATTCCCCTCCCCTCTAGATCTGAATTTTCAGAGAACTTTGAATCAGAAGAAGCAATGAAAAAGGTAAGGAGAGGAGAGGGAGAGCGAAAATTCCGTTAACTTTTCATTCACGGTTCTTTTTATTTCTTTTTATCTTTATTCAATGCATCCAAACTCTGATTGCGAGATCAATTAGAACGAGCCCAGAGAAGGAATAAAAAAGAAAAAAAGAAAGAAAAAAAAACTGAGGCCGGACGGACTGTGAAAGAGAGAGAGGGAGGGAGAGGAAGGATTTTTATTTTAAGGAGGGGAGAATCTCCTCGAAACAGGACTCTCTTCAAGAAAGAAGGGAGGAGAATGTGTAGCAGCGGCCAACTCTACTGGTTTAAAATTCGCTGCGTACCTGTTTCTAAACATCCCTTTCTATAGTTGAGACACTGAAAGGACGCCATTTTTTGAATTAATGCATCCCATTGTGGGTCGGACCAGCTCCAATGCTCGCTCGCTCGGCCGAAGCCCGAAACCCAAACCGCCGTTTGAGTTTGAATGTTATTAACCTGTGCGGAACCGCCCTGGATCTTGAAAAAACTGTTTTGATTTTCATATGCATCTCCTTCAGAATTGACTTATCTTCACAACCAGACACATCGACCGCACTATAGTCTGAGATCGTCGAAAAGTGGCCAATAGTCAGAAAGCAAACTTCTCATAAATTAATCATTTTTTAACTTTTTAGTACCAATTTTAATCGCAGAGAACACTTTTAACCCTTCGCTTGTTGTTCCTTTTACTTGATGTGTAGCTCTATATTAGACCTTGTAATGTATATTTTTACTTATTTCAAATTGAATCACCATAGTGCCACATTATAAGAAAACATAAAAACGGGCTCAAACATTTTTCAAAAGACTATCAGCACTCATTATAAGGCATTTAATAAAGGAAATCATTGCGGGGGGGGGGATCTCCCGTATTCAATTCAACCCCAATTTCATTATTTTTACGAAGCTTTCGGCATTTGCTTTTTGAAAAATCAATCAAAAGATTTTTTTTTTTTTTTTTTTTTTTTTGAAATTTTAATTTTATTTTTCTTTTCCGCCATTTTTTTTGTGTTAGCAAGTGTAAAAACTGGTAAAAAATAGAAAAATAAGAATTTTTATCGAAAAACTGTCCATTTTTTTTATTTTTTTATTTTTTTGTCGTTGCAATTATTCCCATTTATATTTAACCACCTGGTGCGCCGAATTGAAAAATCCATTTTTGGTTGAAAAAAAGAATCTCATGCAGTGAAGGGTTTTAACATGTAATTTAAACTAAAAAAATTGACTGAAAAGTTTTAATAAAGCTTAAAAAATCGAAAACGATGATTTTTGACGATTTTTTCTCTTTTACTGATTTTTGGCCACTTTTTTACGATCTCTGACCACAGTGCGCCGGTACAGTGCAGTTTGAGGAGTGCACTGGCACAGCCCCTGTCCCCTCTGACTGTCGAAAATGGCTCGATTTGCATTCTGACCGATTCCATTCCACGCGCGACAATGCAGTTATTTCATTTTGATTCGAGAGGCGCTTGTGCTTGCTTCGGTGAGGATAATCCACCCTCACTCAAGAATCTCTTCAACTCACAATTGAATGTTTCCCCCCTTTAAACCTTTTCATTCTGTCTTCTTAAAGTCTATTCTTTCTTGGTGATTTATCACCTCTCTAAGTAAACTTAAGGAAAATGGCATAATCAAAGAGTTAAATTATTATAATAGGTATTACCAAGCAAGATTCTTCCCCGTCTGACTGAAAAAATCGGGCGAGTGCGGTCAAGGCCTCTCTTGTACTTGAGAGTTGAGGGTTTTGCCGTTTTTTTTTTTTTTTTTTTTTTTTTTATTTTATTTTTTGGTAGCGAAGGGGGAGAGAGGCCATCATATTTCATATCGTCATGAGGATTTATACCTACGTCCTACGGATGAGTTTGCTGAAGAAAAACATACTTACGCCCACACTTAAAAAAAAAAAAAAAAAAAAAAAAAAAAAAAAAAAAAAAAAAAACACATTAATTTTGACACATAAAAATAAGTGAAAAAACGCGAGTGTCAAATGCACTCTCATCCGATATAGGAATATACTTACTATACTTGAAGACTAAAATTATTTGACGAGAAGCAATGCTTTAAGCACGTCTGTCGCGCACGGGGGAAACGCCAATTTTTCCAGAAATGTACAAGGGAACAAAGAAAGCAAAGTCAGCAAGGGCTCCCCTTTTCTTGAACCAAACAATGAGAATCACAGTACGAGGGAGCCAAAAGCCAAGTCTTAAGACGCCTCAGTTTTTTGAAACACCCTAGCTTTGGCAGACGTTTCGGAATGTTAGAGCTTCGTTATCTGACCTACATTGCTTCAAATTCCAGCCAGAAAAAATTCCAAACACGGCTAAAGCAGAAAAAAATTAAAGTTTTATGACTTAATCAAATCAAAGTCAAATCCAACTAAAACTAGAGAGAGGTAACTGAAACAAACCAGATGAAAGCAGTGTCGACTCGAACAATGTGGCAACTATGGATTCCCTCCATTTATACCTATGTAAAATGATCCATTCTTTGATGCGGCGCAGTGCCTCACCTAGAATCGACATTTTTGCGTGGGTTAAAATGGTATAATAGCACGGTTGTTAGATTGCACAAGTCACTACTGGATTCAAGGGATTTTAGACCGATCACAAACTTAAATCTAAAAATGGTTTGAATATTTTTGGGGAAATCGAGACACACCTTTAAAAAAGAAACACATACTCAAGATTTTGTGATAAAAATCGTGGATCTAAACTCAATGTTGATTTACTCGTTAAATAGCTCGACAAAATGAATCGTTCTGCGAAACGCCTCTTCCCACAGTCCTATACCGGTAATTTCGTGTTTTACAATACGCCCCCCCCCCCCGCATGAATTTACCTTGATTGCGTGTTACTTTCGAAAATAACGTACCAATTTTCCAAAAATATTCAAAACCTTGTTTTTTTATCTCAGCTTCATAACAATCGATAGACGTTGATATAACTGAGAGATCAGCGGGTCGACCATTTTCAGTGAATCATTAAAATTAATATCGATCTATAGAAGCCGTTCGATATTTCACGGGTGATCATAGACTTGTCATTGCCGCTTTCGATCGATGACTGACGGGGGTTATCGATCGATAACTCAGAAGGGTAACAAAAAAACCAGACCATCTGAACCACAAATTGCAGAAACGAACGTAGTCCGGTCTAAAATTCGTAAAATGGCCAAGGAACTGTTTTGGAGCCAAATATATGTCGCTTAAACGTTTCAAAGAATATTTTTGAGGCGATGTCAGGAGCTTAATTTTTGGTATTCAGAAGAAAACATTTTGTAAGTTACCCGACTCGTCTCGATTAGAGAACATATTTTCCGTACACAAAAAAACCATCCGTCAAGTTTTTTAACTTCTTTGGTTTCTACATTTGGCTGGTTCATTTTAGCCTTCAACAAGGCTTAGCGCTCAAAATAAATAACTTTTTATCTTTCGACGTAAGATCTACAGGTTACTTAATTTCCGATACCGGACAAACAAATATACATTTAATAAAAGCGCGTCCGAACACTGAATAAACCATTTCTGGTTGACCGCATCTTCAATTTTTGGTACACCCAGAAGAAAATATTTTGTAAGTAAGCTGACGCATCTACATTAGAGGAAAGGTTTTCCGTACGAAAAAAAACAAAAACACAAAAATACAAAAATACAAAAAACAAACTATTAATTTTCAAACTTCAAATAAGTACATACTTTGGTTTCTACATTTAGCGGCTCATTTAAACTTCTGGCTTAGCGCTCAAAATAAATAACTTTTATCTTTCAACGTAAGATCTACAGGTTACTCAAATTCCGATACCGGACAGACAAACATACATATTAATAAAAGCGCGTCCGAACACTGAATAAACCATTTCTGGTTGACAGCATCAGCAAAAACATTCATCAGGCAAATCTTGATACGAATCGAAAGCCGGTCAAGTAGTCAGCCGGTTGTGATCACCCCTTTCTTTCACAGAATCACAGCGCATAGGAGAAGATGGGCCCATGCCCACAGCATCATCGCCACTCTCCGCCAGGGATGCTGGATGAGAGAATTCAAGGAGCAAGCTCGCGAAGAAGAACTGGATACGTCGGCGATAGGACGGGACGGGCGGAGAGGAGTAGAGGAGAGGAGACGAGGGGAGGACTGGTCAGCGCTGCTCCGGCCGCGGTCTTCGTGGAGTGGCATGGACCGGGTCCAGAAGCGTCAAAGGTGAGATAGAGATCAACGAGATGCTGTTCGGTGGGAACTCTCTCTCACTGGGACACTAAAATACGCGATCCGCGATCCTCGATATTCACAACTAACTACCCTCCACCATCCACCCTTCTCGCACTTTCATCCCCGCATAATAATCGAGCGTTTTTGTTTCCATTCTAAATTCTTTTCCTTAATTTTTATCAGAGAGCTATCATTCATACACATACTGGACACTGGATACCAGAGACTGGACAGTGGACCCCTTACACTAACACATTCTTACTCTCTCACACGTAGGTACCGAGGCTGATAATTTCTTCTCCGCGCCTTGACCTTTGACACCTCCAAACTTGTTCCGAGATCTGTCCCGGATCGGAATTAGAATGTCGGTGAAGGATGCTGTGAACACTGGACTCTCACACACACACACATCACTCGCACGGTCCTGCGAGTAAAAGGATTCAGGATTCAGGCTTGTTTTAGTTTGATTCTTGTAGCTAGAGCTGAATCGATAAGCTGTGTTTTACTTGATCGAACCTTACAGTACCTGCCGCTGGCGCAATCAGGATCTCTTCCATCCCTCTCATTTCCCATTTGAATGTATATAAGTAGGAAAAGGATAGAAAGAAGGGGTTTTATCCCCTTGTCCATCCTTGTCTAACATACGTTCCTTTATGGAGAAAAGAGAGAGATGAAGAAACTCTCGGTGTGCTACTATGGTACCTACTGTTGGTTATAGTCGTAGATAGGATACTGTGTTTCTCTCTCTTAGCCCATTTGAACGCATTTGTTAGAAAAGGATGGCTATAAGGGCTATTACGTGACTTCACCCCCTGTTTCTGTCCTCTTCAAACACATGCGTTTAAATGGGCTAAGAGAGAGAAATGCGATATCCTTGCTACGGCTATGCTGTTGGTGATGTAGAGACTAGTTCGCGACCATTAATCTTTAGGGTCATTTCGGATGATATGTAGCGCATCCGTTATATTTTAAAACGGTAATTTTGACTTTGAAACTTAGAATTGTGAACTTTTTAGGGATTACCGTAAGGGTGGAGGTCACTCTACTTGCTTTCCATGCTTCGTTGCAGTAAAGTAGAAAGTTTAAAAATTTTAATTCAGAATGACCGTTTAACCCTTTAAACCCGAGTTTATTACAAACCCTTCTCACAAATTTTTTATCAATCCCAATGAATCGAATGAACTTTTCTCGTTTAGTTTGATGTGCATAGTGATTTTTTTAAAAATACATTTAAAACCATGTTAATTTGGTGGTACAAATTTGAACCGCCAGTAGACAAAGGGTTAAAAATGTAACGAATGCTATATTTTACCCAGAACGACCCTTCAGAAAAGTAGGCCCCTCCCCTCCCTCACTGAATACAATATCAACGCGACAAGTTGGCTAAATAGCCGCGGGGGAGAATTCAAATTGAAAAATTAAAAACAAAAACAAACAAAAAAAAAAAAAATACTTGAAAGGAATAGCTTCTAATCGAAATTACGAACGTTTTGAGATCAAAAGGTGCATCTCTATTTCTAATTCCTCGGGTTTTTTAAATAAATAATAACGAAAATATAGGACAAATACAAATTCAACTTAGCCTCTGCACAGGGGTGAAGCTTGCTATCTGGCAACCTAGCATATTTTCCATTTTGAACCCATGCGAAAGGTCGAATCTGATATAGGTATCGCTGATTTCTAAATAGTTCGATATTTTGTATGGGTTTAAATGGAACAAATGCAACGTTGCCAGACTACACAGTACACACTTTCGTAATTGGCTCCGCATCTGCAACAAGCTTTAACCGTGCGCGCAGGACTTTTCAGACCACCCGGGCCCAATAAATGTACGGGGCGGACTGTCCCCGAAAGACGCGTTGAATGCCGTGAGTGTTTACGAGTGGTTTTAAATGACTGTACTATCGACGAATTAAAGATTGTCGCGAGATTTTCACGAGCTAAGTTTCGTTTTCAAGGCTCTGGTTCGGCCACTCTTCATACTCCTCATACCTTGCAGGTGAGAGGCCAGTGCGGGCGGGGTAGGAAAGCCGTTGCAGATCAGTCCCAAACTCTCACACCCATAGCTGATTATGTGTGACAATCTTGCGACAATCTTTAATTCGCCGATAGTACGTGCTGGCCAATCATCTGCGAGCAGGACCGTTCGTATCGAATGTTTCTTTGCGCCTCTGTCACTATCTTTTTTGCGAGACCGACTTCAGATGAAAACTCGTTCCTATTTTCCTTTTTAATTTTTTAAATTTTTATTTATTTATTTGAAAAAAAAAAAAAAGTTTCATTTTATTTCTTTTTTAATTTACTTTGCTTCTTGTTCTGATTTTTGTCGAATATATTCGACGTTAGAACGGAATGCAAGTATTATTTGATCGAATATATTCGACGTTAGAGGGGGGAGAGCTAAGAAAATGAGTGGATGAAAATGCTAGCTCGCGAAGTGGACAGGACATCGGAGAACAGAGGAGAGTGCGGGAAGAGAGTGTTTCAACTCGGAAAATTTTGCTATCGAGAATGAAACTTGGGAGAGAGCGCATCACCGTTTCGCGACACTCCTCGGAGCCCTGTGAAGTGTAGTACAGGAAAAGAGAGGAGCGGGAGAGGGGGAGTCTCTCTCTCTCTCTCTCTCTCTCTCTCTCTCTCTCTCTCTCTCTCTATCTATCTCTCACTCTCACTCTTTCCCTGCCGCTCTGCCTCTCTCTCTACTTCTCACCCACATGAATGAGAGTTTTGGCTACCTCCTGAAAGCCTCGGCTGTTTTGGAGCATCACATAACCGGAGCTTAAAAATTTAACTCAGCCTCGCTCTAAGCACGTTGGTTGACCTGCTTCTGAAGCACTTCGCACCGCTCCTGCATTAAGAAAAATCATGCTCCCATCCAGGAAGGGACCAAACTTTAGGCTTTTATGCAGGGCTGCCGTTTTGCAGAACTTAAACGAGGAACTTTTTACTTCAGAGATGATTCCACCGGTTGACAAAAAGATTACACTGTCCAGTTCAGCAGAGTGTGACCATAGCGGTTTTAGTCAGAGACAATATATGATAGGGACCAAGCACTAGCCGTGCAAAGGTGGCTGACTTTTTTTTTTTTTATCGGAGCTCATCAGAAATTAACACAGAGATGAGCATTAGGAAGCACCATCCAATATGATCCATACGTTGACTGATGTAATTTCGGTGCTTCGGTCTTATAGGCCTTCGTACACGCTCAAAGTAGGATCGTCAAATGGGTCTGTTGCAAACTTTTGCTACAACGATGAAAAGTTATTATTCCAATGTAAAATAGCCTGAAAAGTCCATTGGTGGCATCATTAAGTCATGAAATACAATAATAAACTCACAAGAGGCGTTTATTGAAATCCAAGATGGCGGCAAAATATCGAGGAATCTGAATGTATGCACCGTGATCATCCAAGGATTGCCAACGTTTACAACCTCATTGGAGGTAGAGGTTATGTGTTTGTTTACGTTGTGATTGGTTGTGATCGATGTTGTGAGGTTGGCTATCCTTGAATGTTCGTGGTGCATGCATACGGATTGCTCGATATTTTGCCGCCATCTTGGATTTCATTAAACGCTTCTTGTGAGTTTATTATCTCATTTCGTGGCTTTCTGATGCCACTATTGGACTTTTCAGGCGATTTTATATTAGATTAAACACTCTCAATCGTTGTAGCAAAAGTTTGCAACAGACCCATTGGCATCGGTGAGCTAAAATCCACCGCAAACAATTGAATTGCCAACCTGACATTTCTAAAATTCAAACATAACCTTGACCAAAACACCTCATAAAAACGGGGGGTTATTTGTTTTGTGGATAGTAGATTTGGTGAGCAGATGACACAACATCCATCGTCAAACAACTCTGCAGTTTGACGGGCAGTCAAATTGCACAAAATTGTTGGACAAAGTTTTAAGCAACGGAACATCCAACGGTTGGCTCACTTGCCGTTTTGTGGTGGATGACGGCTCATCGGTGCCAATTTGATGATCCTATTCTTTGAGCGTGTACGAAGGCCTTAAGCGAATTTTCGCGATCGAATATGATAAACAATACCAACCAAACTATACATATTCGAAAAAACTCAATTGTGTTTGAGATGTGTTTTCGGGGCATCGATGGCATAAATTCGATTTTGAATTCACCTCCGGACTTGAATTCAAAATCGAATTGATGCCATCGATGCCTGAAAACACCGAAAAAGTTTGAAAAACACGATCTAGTTTCGTGTCATCCACTGTTGTCATGCGTAGGTTGGCAATGGTTTTGTCGAATATATTCGTCGCGAAAATTCGCTTCTTATTCGGCAAAAACCTCAACAAATTTTCTCATCCGTCAACGTATAGACCATGTTTGCGGTGTTCTGTTGAGACCCCGAAAAAAAAATTTCCACTGCGAGCAAATATGGGCAAAATAGCAAGTGCGTGGTCTTTACTATATTATCTCTGGTTTTAGTGCAAAGTAAAAGGTTAGCTAAAAATCACAACAATGTACCTTCTTATCGGCAATGCAATCGGTTGTGACAAAACTCGCGTACGTACAGAGTTGCCAGGTTTGGACCGGGTAGAATAGTCCGTAAGTACGCGTGGACTATTTTCGTACTGAAAATAGTCCACGCTGCGGGGATAAGGTTCGTCGGTAGCGGTGGCGTAGCGTGCAATTTGACAACGTTGTAGTGTGTCCATTTGAACCCATATGTAAAAGGTCGAAAGCAAAGGTGTTCACCGAACACCCAATAGTTCGATATTTTTAATGGATTTAAATGGACACATTACAACGTTGCCAAATTGCACGCTACGCCGCTGGTATAGACAGGACTGGCCACGCTCTCAGGTAGCTGTATTCTATTCTCGCTGTATTCATATGCGGACTAATCTATCCACTATTGGTAACACTGCTCGCGTGTAGCATTCCAAACTACTTCACTCATACTCGCTCTTGTGACCCTCGCATGTATATGTACCTCTCTCCAGGGGCGTGCCGTGGGGGGGGGGGGGGGCATTTGGGTACCCTTGCCCCGGACGGCACTCTCGGGGGGCGGCAAAATCAGGTTGAACAACCAAAAAAAAAGAAAAAGGGTTATCAAATTTCAAAATGAATTTCAGAGGGCGGCAAAATCAGTGTGTACCTAACAAGCAAAAAAAAGGTCATCAAATTTATAATTTTGTTCGCGGAGGGCGGCAAGATTGTATTCTTGCCCCCCCTCTCTGGAAACCACGGCACACCCCTACCCCTCTCTTTCTAGTTTCAAAATTCGTATACATGGCCTTGTTTCACTAAATAATACTATCAAAATCGCATTAAAATGCCTCGAGTAATTCATATCTGCCAACAAATTTCGCGAAAGATGTCTCTAATATACGATTTTTGCGATGAGAGTGAGATAGCAGTACAAGGGTATTACGTGAGAGCGACAGAGAAAGTCTATGTCTTTGTTTGGAGCGCTCATCACCGGATGGCCATACAGTCAAAAACCGTCTATAGCATACAAAACTTCTCAGATCTGTAATTTTGTCAGTCACCGATGGATACACCGCGTTAACTTTAAAATTTGATGGATTCTTGATGACCATCGATGATTCTATCGGTTGATCAAAGATCACAGATCAAGTATTTTTAAGCGTTACGCAGTCGCCAGAATCGCAATCAGAAACATCAGTGAGAGGATACAGTGGCATAGCGTACCATTTGGATTTGGCAACGTCGTAATGTGTCCATTAAAACCCATGTAAAAAGTCGAGTGCGAAAGTGTTCACCAAACACCGTAAACTCGATCTTTTTCAAAGGTTTAAATGGACGAACAGCAATGCTGCCAAATTGCACGCTACGCCACTGTTAAGATCCGCAAAATGGTAGCCCCCTGCACTTTAATGTTAAAAATGGGGATCTTGCAAACTTTTACTACGGGGGATTGAAGAGTTGGTTCTTGCATAAAAACGTGTAAAAATGACAATGAGTACACTAAAAAATCCCGAAATTAGCACTCAAAATCGGGCTTAATGGCGAACAGATGCAAATATCATGGGAGATTCCTATCTAAACTTGAGAAATATTACTCGTATATGTCTGTGTTTTCGTAGATAAGGTGACATATCTCTATCGTGGGAAGTGCTTCTCACTCGCACTCATTGCTTCTTAAGGCGGTTCGGTCCGTTTCCCAAGTTGTTCCCGTAAGCGATCACGAGTGCGAGAGAGAAACCTCTATCGAGGGAAGGGTTTCTCACTCGTACTCATTGCTTCTTATGGCGGTTCGGTCCGTTTTCCAAGTTGTTCCCGTAAGCGATCACGAGTGCGAGAGAGAAACCTCTATCGAGGGAAGGGTTTCTCACTCGCACTCATTGCTTCTTATGGCGGTTCGGTCCAATCTCCAAGTTGGTCCCGTAAGCGATCACGAGTGCGAGAGAGAAACCTCTATCGAGGGAAGGGTTTCTCACTCGCACTTGTTGCTTCTTATGACGGTTCGGTCCGTATTCCAAGTTGTTCCTGTAAGCGACCACGAGTGCGAGAGAGAAACCTCTATCGACGGAAGTGTTTCTCACTCGCACTCATTGCTTCTTAAGGCGGTTCGGTCCGTTTTCCAAGTTGTTTCCGTAAGCAACCACGCGGGCGGTTTCTCACTCGCACTCATTGCTTCATATGGCGGTTCGGTCCGTTTCCCAAGTTGTTCCCGTAAGCGACCACAATTGCGAGAGAGAGACCTCATCGTGGGAAGGGTTTCTCACTTGCCCTCATTGCTTCTTATGGAGGTTCGGTCCGTTTTCCAAGTTGGACCCGTAAGCGATCACCATTGCGAGAGAGAAAAGTCTATCGATGGAGGGGTTTCTCACTCGCACTCATTGCTTCTTATGGCGGTTCGGTCCGTTTTCCAAGTTGTTCCCGTAAGCGACCACGAGTGCGAGAGAGAAAAGTCTATCGAAGGAAGGGTTTCTCCTCCCC